>CM055825.1:26908452-26968255 GCA_029582265.1 Zoroaster sp. YZ-2022 | reverse complement strand
AAATTTTGTGGGGTTTTGGGAACAAATTTGTTTTAAACACACACTTTTGTTAAAAGGTTGTCTTTTAACAAGTATAAAAATGTCAATGCTTTACAATTTTCTTCATAAAATAATAACAATGAGAAAAAGCCGATACTGATGCTACAATTAATTATTCAAAATGATGAACGATTTACAACTCCTTTGGGTGTGGGGAGCAGGGCGGGATTAGTACAGGGTTGGTCACTTAGATTAGAATCCACCCCCCACCTTAGAACCCAACAAATTTAAAGCATTCAATTACAGATTTGTTGACGAAATTTTTAAAACTTATCATTTATTTGAATTAAGCTTGATGCCTCGCATCATTTTTCTTACACCATTGTAGGATGCAATCAAAATAGTTGAATACGCCCTCTTGTAATAGAGGATGTCCAATCTGTTTCAATAATGGCGGTATATGTGATGAGATGAAAGTGGAGACCTACATTTGTCCGCCGGGATTCAGTGGTGGGTTCTGTGAAATAGGTGAGTGTAATAATTAATTTATGAAAACAGAGACAGACACTATCGATACTTAAATGGGAAAGATTTGTGTATCTGTGCACAAGTGTTTTTATTGCTTTGTTCAAAACTGAAGCAGACGACAAAATGGTCAAGCTTGCAGAATTTGTGCACAAATAAAATGACCAAAATGATGTTCTGTAAAGTTACCTTGCATGGTGAAGAGGATACGCAAGACCAATTGCGGTGACACCATGTGGAATTCTCTATTGAGTAGTAATTAGTTGTGAAAGAACTGGAGGTTATATTACAACTCGACATTTCGATCAGTATGCTCTGCGTCCTCAGGAGAATGAGCATAGCCTCATACTGATCGAAACTTTGAGTTGTAACCTCCATAAAAGCGTGTGATTCTATGCGCCGTAAGCGCAGAATTCCGCAGTAATAAGCAGTGCCATGAAATTGGTTCCAGTTCTTTTCAGAACTTGTACTCAATTGAGAATTTCATGTGTCACCGCAATTAGTCTTACAAACCATGTACCAAACTAATAACCCCTGCTAATGATTAGATACACACTAACCATGCTCAATGCAACAACATGCAACATATATAAAAAAGTTGTTGCATCCTGATCCTGTTACCCTCAGCAGAGAACAAAGAACCATTGTTCTGACATTAATGTTACGTGGTAGGGCCCTAGATCTGGTTTGCATTCAGCACATTTTTTCTGATGTAGCATTGTGTTCAGCAGGGTGCCTGTAAATGCCTGGAGGGGTTAAGCACTTAAGGGTTAGGCCAAGCAAAAAAAGTCTCCAGTTTGTGGTCATAGTTCGGCTTCAAAAATCGGTGCAGTGACACAATATTTTTTATTTTTTGGTAATCTTTTTTCTGGGTGCCAATCAGTGAAATACGTGATAAATATAACATTATGGTTGTTGAACCAGACCAAATTTCCCATACACAAAGTATGATGGCTAAAGACTAAGAGGCCTCACAAATCAGACAAACATTCATACCCCTATGTGAAAAAAAGTCGTTTAAAACACAGCATGGCAGAATTCCAATCAATCCAGCAATTTTGGCTGCAATTGGACGTCATTTCATACTCATACCAAAAAAGTGAACTAAAGATGCCGACCAGTGGAGACCAAACCGGATACTTGAAAGTTTTCATCTTATAATTGGGATCAAAGTATATCCCAATAAAGACAGTATAATTGTCATTGACCCTTCACAGTTTTTGTTGTTGTTTTTTTAATGCAATCGCCACACAAGGCCAATGGCCACTCAAGGTGGGGCTACTAAGTCATTGAGTTACACTGAAGAAACCAGCCCTCACACCGAAACAAGACAAGTTAATAACCAGCCTCTTCACGTTGCGAATAGGACTGGGAGGGGTAACTACTCCAGAACAAGGCAGTTGATAATTAAACTGCCTCTGCCCCTATATTAATTATGGTTAAGTGTCTTGCTCAAGGACACAAGTGTCACAGCCGGGATTCGAACCCACATTCTGCTGCTAACAGCAGAACTTGAGTCCAGTAAGCTAGACCGCTCGGCCACGACACTCAAAAGTGTTAACACTTATAAAGTTTCAGTTATACTATCCTTATTGAGATTTGGGAGATAATTGTATCCTAATTGAAACCCTATTCTCTCAATGAGGATACAATAAACCCGATCAGGAAACCCAATTTGGTGACAATGACACCTTCATAGGCCTCCCATGTAAGCTTGGACGATATAAATTTTTTCATCCACGATATATCGTCAAACATGTATCGTGATTTTCGATAGGGGGCCTAGTATTACGATTATTTTTTTCCATTCACGCATGATTGCCTTTGGAGCCAACAACCACGGGTAAGTCTTCAATTCCCAACCCCTTAACATCTGAATAGATTTCTTTGAGTGACAGTGGATTAAGAGAAACAACTGAGTTCTGGGTCTGGACCCTGTGTGGCGGCTCCTTTGTGATCTGACAGTCGGCTAACAACTGAAGTAGTTCGCTTTTGTTTCTCACTTCTAAAAGCTTGAAAAGACTGGACCTAATTTTTGTTTTTCATGGAAATTCTGAATTAACCAACAATCGTGATTTTTTTAAATCGTGCTATATTTTTAAAATAATTATTTCTTGATTTGCCGATAACTTGAAAAGGTTCTCGATATCGTAGTCGAACAAAACAAGGTGTCACGATATTCGATATTATCATGTTATCGACCAAGCTTTATGAAGGTTGTCACCATAATTTTGAATATTATCATCCAACCTTGTAATTGTTGTATTTTTATTTAGTGTTAGGACCCAACCGCTTTGGCCAAGATGGCAGCCTTCGCTGTGATTCTGTTGGACTGCCTGATGGTACTTCCTGCGAAGGAAAGTTGTTTTGCTTACCAGATCCCTTCGGCTGCAGTTGTGCTGCTGGGTACCAGGGACTTGATTGTGAGACTGGTAAGTCATATTTAATAATAATAATAATAATAATAATAATAATAATGTGGACTTACATCACGTATCCACCAAGGTGCATTATATTATTACCCCTGCTCATCAGGCTCATAAATCATTCCTGAAACCATCTGAACTCCTTGGGGAGTATACAGCTCAATTGCTGCCATTACAGGTACCCATTTACCCCTGGGTGGAGAGAAGCAATTATGGTAAAGTGTCTTGCTCAAGGACACAAGCACCATGGTCGCGATTGGGATTTGAACCCACATTCTGACGACTCAGCCATCAGAACACAAATCCGATGCACTAAACCGCTCTACCATGGCACTCCAATTAGTAGGTGCCCAATTCTTTTAGAATATTGAAGGGAGGGGGAGGGGGTAGCTGACAAGACAGCAACTCACAAACGATTTTGACAACAGGGGCAGGCCTGTGATTTCTCAGAATTTTTCCTGATTTCAGGATTTTTTAACAAATCTCCCTTTGCCTCTAAGGAAAGAAAGAAGTAGCCTGCGTTGTGTCCAAACCCTCTATATAGTTTTTTATTTGTGGAGATGTGGAGAGTCTGTAAATCCTCCAAAATTAAACATCCAGGAGGTTGAGGGGGCTTTGTCATCTAGACCAAAAGAGGACGCAGGCCTGCTATGCATTTCTCAGGATTTTTTACTTTTGTCAAATCATATCCCTGACTGGACTGCAGATTGCCGGGCTAGTATTTTGCACTCGATTAGTTGTCTTAATTTATTCAAATTTATCCGACCTAATACTGCATTGATGTGAAGAGTTTGTTGTAATAAGCAGATAGTTATGTTTACTTTCAACTGTTTTTAGAATGTAATGATGGAAGTTTTGGAGCAAACTGCGCACAAACGTGTCATTGTAGCAGTGGGGTTGTCTGTAATAAAACAACTGGCCGTTGCCCTGGAAACTGTACAACAGGATACAAAGGCATCAACTGCCAAGGTGAATCCAAATTGTGAAAGAATATTCTGATTTTAAGTTTGTTCAATTATTTTTTGTATCAAATGTTTTTTATTTTGTTTATTGGTTTATTTGTTTGTTCTTTTGATTGTTCATTTGTTTATTTGTCTTGTTTATTTATTAATTTATAATTTTTTGGGTTAATTTTTTTTAATTTCAAAAGTTGGTTGTAGCAATTGGTTTGATGTTTGTACCTTTTGTTTGTTTGTTTTGATTGATTGATTGATTGATTGATTGATTGCTTGATTGATTGTTGGGGTGTTTGCATGCTTGCTTCCAGGCTTGTTTGTTTATTTGATTTTCTCTCTTTGTTTGATGGTTTTAAATAATGTTTATCTGTTTGAATTTCAGATAATTGTACTACTGGCATGGGTGGTTTGTCTTGCTCAACAACTTGCACAGGTAACAACTCAATTAATTCTCCAATACACCATTTGATGAAAGGTTGACCATTATTAACAGTTCGCGTCGGAGGCCGTGTATACACGCCACTCCGGAATATTTGTATTCATGCTCCGTTCAGCCATGCGTGCACGGTGACATGCTCGGAAGTGCCGGCCACCCGCTGTGGAAGCTTCCGTTCATGGTGTGTGTGGGAAAAAGAAACCCCACCACAGGGGCCCAGAAAACTGTTTTATTCCCGACGCGAACTGGTTAAAATGCAGGGAACGATTCCATTAAAAAATATTGTATAGCAACAAATTTAGGCAGCAGTATCTTTATGTTAATGTTATGCTAATTTTGAATAGCAAATCATTATTTTGGATCAGCAAATTGTGAATTTTGCTATGCAATACAAGAAATATTGTGCACTGTGTTATGTGTATCCATACTGCATGATAATCAAGAAATATATGCATTGAAATCAATCACTGAAAGATTCAGTTAATTTGTTTCGTCTGTTTTGGAAAATAAATATGAAAATGTTGTTACAGTGGAAAGATTTTTTTTAAATTTAAACATTAGGCCAAAAAATTGGGCCAAAAACATTGGTCATCGGTTGGCTTCAAAAGTGGTGTGGTGACATATCTTTTTTCCATTTTTTTTGCCAACAGGGCCAATGCATGATCACGTGGTACGTGATGTATACACTTGAAATATATTTCCCATATACAAAGTATGGTGGCTAAGAGAGGCCTCACAAATCGGGCAAATGTTCATACCCCTATGTGAAAAAGTCGTTTAAAACACAGCACAGCAGAAATCCAATCGATCCAGCAATTTTGGCTGCAACTGGACATCGTTTCCTAGCAAAAAAATGAAACTAAAAGTGCTGATGTACAGGTCTGAGGAGACCAGAAACTGGAGACTTTTTCTTTTTGGCCTTAGGCTACAAAATTAGTTTGTCCTGTTTTTACCAAAATAACAACGCTTCTCATCAGGATGTTTGATTCACACCAAGTTCAGGTAAAAGAAAAAACATTAAATTTTTTGTTGAGATATAAAGAATTTTTACCTCTAAAAATACTTGGATATCATCTAGTTTACATCACATAACTCTTTGGTTGTATTTAGTCATTAGTTTTGTGAACAATTTAAAGCATTGAGAGACATCTAAATCCTTTTTTTTCCGATTTAATTATTATATTTTTATTTGTCATTTGAGTGTTTATGTTTGCCTTTTTAAGCTCCGTCTATAGTTACTCAATTTCGTGATGTAGATGTCACTGCCGGCCAGATCCCCCTTGCTTGGAAACATGTCAGTAATCTCTGCGCCGTGGACCTTTACCAAATAGCATATGAACTGACCAATCAGGATCAGTGTATGCCAGTCACAAATACCCGCATTGAAATTCTGTCAGGTAATGCCATTATTTGTTGTGGAGTTGAAGGTAGAAGTCAAAGGTTGAAAGTCAAAGGTCACAATGGTAGATTTGACAGGATCAATGTATATCAAACACACTTCCCAATGTTGTAGATGCATCAGGTAATGCTATTATTATTATGTCGTCAAAGGTCAAGCTGGAAGTCAAAGGTTGAAAGTCAAAGGTCACAATGGTAGGTTTGACAAAGGGAATGGTTACTTGAAAGTTGCACTGAGGGAATCTTGAGCTCAAGGAGTCGATATCAACTATACTATCCCGATTGAGATACTTTTATCTTGATTGAAACCATATACACTCCCAATGAGAATACCAATATGCCCCAATCAGGAAACCCTTGGGTGAAAACACCTTTTGCGTGCTTACATCATTGATGTCAACTATAATATCCCGATTGAGATACTTTTATGTTGATTGAAACCATATACTCTCCCAATGAGGATACCAATATGCCCCAATCAGGAAACCCTTGGGTGAAAACACCTTTTGCGTGCTATTACATCATTGATGTCAATTATATTATCCTGATTGAAACCCTATACTCTCCCAATGAGGATACCAATATGCTTAAAGCATGCAAAAAGGTGTTGTCACCCAAGGGTTAATTTGTTTGTATTAATGTCAACTATACTATCCTGATTGAGATACTTTTATCCTGATTTAAGCCATACTCTCCCAATGAGGATACCAGTATGCCCCAAATTGGGAAACCCTTGGATGACAACACCTTTAATTCTTTTGTATGACTGACGCATGTCAACTTTAATATCCCAATTGGGATATATTCATCCTGATTGAAACCCCATTCTCCCAATAAGGACACAATAGGCTCCAATCGAGAAAACCTTGGGTCACAACGACAACTTTATAATATGCAAATTAGGCATCAGTCTGATACCATTATTTTACTAAAAATAACTTGTGTTACATACAGTAGGGAGGCCAAAACTAGGCCATCCTATTCATCATAACTTTTTTTGCATATTTTTAAAAGTAACCAATCAGCGATGTGGAAAGCACTTTTCCACCAGGGTCTAGTATAGTGAGAACGAAGTAGACCCTGGGGAGGGTCTTCCATTCATAAACAGTGGAGACCCAGTTGTACCTAGAGTTACCATAAAAGTTACCACAAGGTTGACCGCATCTTAGAATTTGATGTCCTCCCTTGATCCCATGTAAACGTTGTTCATCTTCTGCATTTACAGATATTTATGCAGACAGTCTGATAATATCTGAAAACATATTGCCATTCTCGAGCTACACTGTCTACATCAAAGCATGGAATGAGGTCGGAGAAGGGCCAGAAACTACAATCTTGCTCATCACGGGGGAGCTTGGTGAGTCAACTACATCATCACTTACCATGCAGGGCTCAAATTTTACTTGATAGATCATTTTATCACTGGCTCAAAATTCACTTGCGTAACAATTGATTGGGCACTAGTTGTTTCTGTTGAAAGTGATCTTTTGCCAAGATTTGATTTCGTTAAATTGGTCTGTAATGGTAGCACCAAAACTGGAGCCAGTATAGCACAGATGGAATCAATGACATCACAAACACTGCTTTCTGCCATTACAATGCATATAAAAAATTTCAGTGTATTTTTAGTAGTAGACGCGATATGGTGAACAATGGCATTTGTTTTTGCCATTACTTATGAATAACCAATTTATTTTTAGAAATAGACGCTTAGGTGAACAACGCAATCAGTTGTTACTGTTACTTATAAATAACCAATTGTTTTGAATGACTTGGTTTTGTTGTAAAATATCTGTTTACGAGTGAAAAGACCTTGATAACGTCACAGCCATTGATGTCTGATTCCCTGTATGCACGTATGATTATAGAACTGATTCTCCCATATTACACAAAAGTGGCCAATCTATTTTCCATCTAGCCTCGGTTTGGTCACACACATTTGAATGAAAGAAAAACAAGATGGCAGCTCCATGATAAAGTAGATTGAAGAGGCCTTACAGCCCATGAATGTTCAACCAGCATATGAAACAACCAAACATCAAACTTTCATTCCAATGTGTTTTTTTATTTTATTGCAGCTCCTACCGGGAGTCCGGAAAATGTTATCAACACAGACACTCAAGCAAACAGTCTGTCCTTCTCCTGGGCTCCAATATCTTGTGGGTCCCGCCATGGTACAATCACAAGATATGTCTACCAGCTTTCATTGAAAGAAAACAGCAATAATATGAGAACGGGAACAGTAGGCTCATCCAATGCAGTGACATTAAGCAGCTTACTACCTTGCACAATGTATGAATTTCAAGTTGCTGGACAGACAAGTAGTGGCCTGACTGGGCCTTTCAGCAGCTCAATTGAGGCCAGCACTACAATACAAGGTAAAAACCTGTACAAATTTAACATGCGTGAATTTGAATGCTGTTACAAGAATTTGTACACCATCGGTAAAACGGTAAAGTGTCATTAGTGACATAATAGCAAAAATACATTCAGATTGATTTGCATTCATTCTAATGTTGGAAATGGATCACGGCTGTGATTCATTTCATATTTGAAATTCCCAGATGTTTAAATATAAATGAATCAGTTGCGTATGCTAACCAGCAAAATCTAAAACGCCCTCGACACAGCAAATGCTTGCATAAAGGAACGCCCTCAGCAGGTCATGAATGTAATGGGTAAAAGTTCAAAGTGTCGGATTTTCAACCATGCACATACAGTTGATGAATAATGTTTATTGTGCGCAACTCGGAAACCACGGGTGTACATCCTGGGGGATGGGAGTATCGTGGCCGAGCGGTCTAGCGCACCGAACTCAAGTTCTGGTGTTGCCAGCAGCAGGGTGTGGGTTCGAGCCCCGATCGTGACACTTGTATCCTTGAGCAAGGTACTTAACCATAATTGCTTCGTCCTTCGGATGGGACGTAAAGCCGTAGGTCCCGTGTGTTGTATAATGCACGAAAAGTGGATTGTCGTGGCCGAGTGGTCTAGCGCACTGAACTCAAGTTCTGGTGTTGCCAGCAGCAGAGTGTGGG
Organism: Zoroaster sp. YZ-2022; assembly: GCA_029582265.1. Taxonomy (NCBI): domain Eukaryota; kingdom Metazoa; phylum Echinodermata; class Asteroidea; order Forcipulatida; family Zoroasteridae; genus Zoroaster; species Zoroaster sp. YZ-2022. The sequence goes on along the minus strand of CM055825.1, from coordinate 26,959,500 downwards.
TTCGAGCCCCGGCCGTGACACCTGTGTCCTTGAGCAAGACACTTAACCATAATTGCTTCTCTCCACCCAGGGGTTAAATGGGTACCTGTGAAGGCAGAGATGGTTTGCTCTCTATGCGCTAGAAATGGCAGCAATTGAGCTGTATACTCCCCAGGGAGCTGAGATGGTTTCAGGAATGATTTATGAGCCTTATGAGCCTTATGAGCAGGGATAATAATATAATGCGCCTTGAGCGCCACTTAGTTGGTGGATACGTGCGCTATATAAATCTATACATTATTATTATTATTATTATTGTCAGGGAGAAGGCTTAGTTCATCCATGCAGATCATCTCTCCATTTTTGTTCACAGTAATACAAAAACAAACTTAACAAACACCATGGAAGCACTTAAGTAGTATGTTAGATGGGGGTTCCAGCCCACCTACTAAAAAAACCATTTTTAAAAATCATTTTTAAAGGGGAATTCCCTTTCATGACGTCTTTAAAAGATTTAATGACGTCATCATATATAAAACCGCCGGTAACCGCCGGTTTTAAAAAGCTAGTTAAAAAAGTGAAGAAATTTTTTTTAAATATTATCTTGTTTAATAATAAATGGAACCAAGAAGAAATGAAAGAGTTCCTTGTGAATGGCTTTTAGTTGGTAAAACAGACAAGTGTTGTATTCCTAGTTCTAGTAATACAGTATATTGTGGTTTACATAAATGGAAGGTTAATAGTGGAAAAAGTATTCCTATTGCGTGTAAAAGATGTAAAAAGGGACAAAAGCAAAGGTGGGTTTGTGTACGAAATGCGTAAAGATATTAAGAATAAATCCTTATTATCATTTTAAAGCTGTAGAAGGAAAAGCTAGACGTTTGTTTAATAGCGTGATGATTGAGTTGATAAAGACAACAACTCGTTTTTAGTATAACAGAGTTTACATCGTTGGGGCATACGGAGGAGGTCTACACGTTGTTACCCGCTCCGCTACTCGCGAAGCGGGTTTTTGATTATAATAATGTTTATTTACGCTCAAGTTTACTTTAAACTCAAAAGTTTTTCTATAAGAATTTTTGTTTTCTGCATTTACATCGTCAGGTTTAACCTCTGTTTTAACTGGTAAAGTCGCCGGTAAAGTTGTTTTACTCTCACGGTTACGGATTTTTTCTTTCATTTTATAATATTTATCTCGTTCTTCGCATACGAGCACAAATTCTTCTTGAGAAATAACGTTGTCTTGGATGGCTTTACTAACGTGGTTTTCGATTGTGTTGAGTTTAGACAAGGCTAAAACACGTACCTCATCGTGTTTTTTAGCTTTTTTAGATAATTTATTTTTAGCGTATTTGACGACGAACGTTGCGCCGCCCAACCCTAAAGCTAAACCTTCTAAAGCGTATCCAACCGGCGATGCTACAACGCTGGCGATACTGGCGATTCCGATAGCTCCCGCTCCCATACAACCCAATTCAGCGAGAGTTTCTACGATATTACAAGCGTTGATAATTTTATTATATTTTTATAAACGGCTTCACGATCGTTTATTTCAGCTCGTAATTCTTTTTGAATGTCGTTGATTTTTTGAAATCTAAACGTTTTAACATCATCCGTCATAGACGGTAAATTTGGATAAAGTACATGCGTTGATTCGCTCATTGTTTATTATTAATAGAAAATATTAAAACAAGATTTTAATCTAATGGAATATTTCTAATATTTAACTCATAACAGATTCCTTCATCTAAAGAGCCGAATAAATTTAAAGTTACATATCGTTTGATATCGCGACCATCTAAATTTGAAACGTAGCATAATACATATTCTAAATATCGTGTTTCGCTCGTAAAATTAAAATTAGCATTAGGGGGTATCGTAAAAGTTGCTTCACCACTAGTACGTAAACTACTTCCCACCGAAGAATAAGAATTATTTTCACCCACGTTAGTTCTAGCATAGAACGAAAGAAACAACGAGTCTCCAAGTATAGAAAGACTCGTTGTACTCGTATACCAATACAATTTAACTTCTAAATCGCTATAAAAAACGTGTTTACGTAAGAGTTCACTAGGTTCGAGGTGCCCAGTTTTAACATATGAAACAAAACCTTTTGACTCAGCTCGCTCACTCGTACGACTAGGTCCGTAAATGCTCGCCATATTTATTATAGTATAATTTTTTAATTTAACGGTAAACTTTTAATTTTAATATTGAAACAGATTTTTGAATTTAGCGAACCGAAAAAAGTCGCCTCTACAAAAACTTTTTCAACGCCACGCATTTTAAAACACATTTCGTACTTGAGATGCTGCGTTTCATTATCGATAAAATGAAATTTTTCATTTCGTTCCGGCGAAGGAATGTAATAAATGTTGGGTGCATAATCACGCGTTACTGCGTGCGTAGCAAAACTATTAGTTTTTATAAATTGCGTAAAAATACTGCAGTACGTAGGTGAAACGTTAAACATGAAAAAAGGTTGTTTAAACGTAGCGTGCCATCCGAGTATAACGTTATATTTTTCGATGAGAATAGTTCTTTGTAAAATTTCATCTCTGTTTAAATATCCATGATGTTCGCTAGACGATGCTCCACCGCTCGCTCCGCTTGCGCCACCGGTGGCAGCAACAACAACGGCAGAACCTTATGGTTCTGTGGATTAAAAAAAAAAAAAAAAAAAAAAAAACGTCGCTCGTTATACGACTGGGTCCGTAAATACTCGCCATATTTATAGTATTTCTATATTTAAAATAATGGGAAAACCGTGATTATGTATATCTCTGCTTTTACTATCTCTAACTCTAAAAGTCAACTCATTAAAAGTGCCGACTCGTAATTTTTTCATCGACGAATTTTTATATTCCATGTACATGCTTTCACCGAACGACGCGTCTTGCAAAGGAAAAGCGTTTAAAATAGTGCAAGGTTTACCGTTGAAATAATTATCGGTTGTAGAAATTTGATCGCAATGAATGTATAAAATTTTAAAAAGTTGTACGTCGATTTTGTTACTGTATTCTCCCACGGTTAAAAATTCGTTGTGAAACCCGAGCAAATTAGCCAACCCGCTAGTAAATTTAATAGACTTGTCCGCTTGAGTTATTTTTAGCAAAAAGACGCCCGTTGTTTTATCGATCGTAAACGTGGCCCAAGGCGCGCCTTTACTATAACGTCGATAATTTCGTTAATGTTGTAAAGCCCGGGTTCGATAAATTTTACAACGTCATCTTCACCCGTTGTGCGAACAATTATTCTTTCTTTTTTACGCACGTTGTAATATCCCACCCAAACGTTTACGCTGTGTAATATAATCGAGAGATCATTTTTACGATTATCGATAACGTTATCTAATTTAATCGATCCGCCTTCTTTACCAATTTCGATTTCAAAAGTATGATACATTTATTATTAAAAGTTATAATAAATGACGTTTCCATTAGCATTCGAGAGTAATTTTACGTACTCGTATCCAACATCTGGAAATTTTACAACACCACAAAATGTTAACGCTAACGATTTAACGAGTATAAATATTTACGTTAACAAGAATGAGTTTTTTAACGTACAATTTGATAATGTTTTTAACAACTACGAATTACCTAAAGTGGCTAGTCAAAAAGTAGTCGATGATTGGCATCATCAACCGTAAATTTTTTATCAAAATCAAATAAATTTTACGACGTATTGCGCTTCAACGGGTTGCGGTGTAGGTTATCAACATTTAAATCATTCGAATATGATGATTCGTAGTTTTTTTTAGATTTCACGTTTATTATCAAATAAGACGATTACCCAAAGAAATGAGTTGTCCTACGTCTTTTCAAAATTATTTTAGCTCATTCGATAACAATATAGATAGTAGCGCGTATAAAAAAAATTGTAAAGACTTTCATACATCAACCTCCACCAATTGGAAACAACGCGTCGATATGCACAGCGATGGATTAGGTACCGCTTATTTTTGGAGAAATATTGGTAAAAGATACGATCCAGTACCCGGGCACAACTACGACCATTCTATTTTAAATCCCAACACCGATCCTATTCCTCTCAACAATCTCGATTCAAACTTTGAAGCGAGTGAAAAAGAATGGCTTTTGACGACGGCGTGCATAATCGTAAAGAACACACGATTAGAGTAGGTTTTATTTTACAATCCGATAGCGTACTTTTAGCGTATACAAAATTTATATTATCTTTAAAATTAGCGCAAGGTTTTACGAGTGTTGGTACGGAACGAATTAACGATTCGATAAGAACGTACGTTTACGCGATTTTAGGAGCTCAATCGCAAGCAAAACTTCTTTTTAGCGGGTGGTACCGGTTTAGACGCTCAGCGAGAATTTATAAATATTATCGATGCAGAAATTGATTCTCCGGTTGATTTACAATCTAGTATTCAACGATATCAAGATGTTTTACAATACGCTAATTCGCAATTAAACTTTACAATCGGTGAAAATTTATACATGATGCCGAGCGATATGAATTTACGAATAGGTACGTACGCTGGATACAACAATAATCTATTAATCGCGACGAGTGATTTATCATTGGGTTCAAATTTAGATTTAAATTCAGAATCTATTCCTCCTGCTCCCCCTGTTTTAGATTCTTCGCCACCACTAATCACAAAACACGTGGAAGAAGATAGCGGCAGTTCTTCTACTCTTGAATCTTTAGAAACTACACTTGGTGCTAACGAAATAAAAGAACCACCGCGAGAACCAGACAGCGCTAACGAAATAAAAGAAGACTTTTTAGAATCAGACGGTTCTCACCGAGAAGAAAAAAATTCTTTAATACTCGGTTTCGCAATTTTAACCGGACTAGGTATTATGATTTACGAATTGTTATTTTAGCGCGTAAGTTAAAATTAAAACACCAACTGCGGTTAAGGTTAACCATAAATGTTGCGCCGCGTACGCGACGACGCTAGAAGCTGTTTTAAATAACCAACTTATAATACTACCTAGTATAGCTGGTAAAGCGGCTAAAGCTTTCGCTCCTAGTTTAGCTAATACGTTCGCTAAATTTTTTAACGTCTTTTGTATCCACCCACCGCTCGGTTCTGGTGGAGTGGGTTGTTGTGTGGGAGTTGGTAAAACTGAACTTACAGCATCAGTGATCGATGTAACGATATAAGTGATGGTCATACTAATAGCCGTTAATGCACTAACGATCGTAACATTACGTTTATTAAATAAGCCTTTTATTTTCTCACCCAACGTGCGTTCTCTTCCATTTAACGCTTCCAACGATTTGTCATTTTTATAAAAAAGTTTGTTAATATCAAGACTTAAATTTTTTTAAACTTCTCTCATCACATCGTTTTCATTTATTAGTTGCTGCCTTTCTCGATAAATCGCATTCATCACATCATCATTTCCTACCTCATTTTCTTTAATTCTTCGTTCAACATCAGCTAATGCTTTTTGGTTATCTGAATATCTTAGTCGTAATTCTAATACCGCACCTCGTTTCGACGACATAAGTTTACTAAGACCATCTAAGGTTCTTAAATCGTAACTATCTTTAAGATCTGAGTTTTCTGAAAGAACGCTTATTGAATTTTCGTTAGCTTCTACAGTTTCATCTAAAAATTTGTATAGATTGATCCAGTAACTGATGAGGTGTTTTATCTATAATAACGTTTGGCTCTAACGGTAGTGGTGGTTGTCTTAACGCCTCCTCTACCACATCAAAATTACCATCGATTACTTTTTGTTCTTTCAATGGTAATGGTTTACTATTATAATCTACTAAACCTAAATCTTTTCTTACAAAATTAATACCCCATTTACTCGCTATAGTTTTCAAAGATTTAAAACTGGTTTTTGATGTTTCATTAGTTAATATAAAATTTTTATTGGGGCCTTTTTTTTAAAACAAGTTTTTATTTTTTTTCCCTATAGAAAATTTATTGTATTTTTTAACTGCTGGTTGCAATCCACATTGTTTGTAAAAATCATCAACGTATGTTTTAGTTAATTATTTTCTTTGCTTTGCAGTACCGCTATTTTTTATTTCTTTATCTCTTTCAACAACTATTTCTCTTTCTTCTTCTCTTTCGCGGTTTCTTTCTCTTTCTCTTTCTATTTCTTCATTAAAAAAAGTTGTTGTAGGGCTCGTTGCTCCATCATCATCTTCGTCATCGTTAATCATAGCAGCTGTTTCATCATCTATCGGTATATCACCTCCTTCCGCCATTTTATAATTACTTTTTTAATCTTTTTTAGAGTTTTCGTTGCATGTAAGTTATAATTAAAACACCAACCGCAGTCAAGGTTAACCATAAATGTTCTGCCGCGTATGCGACGACGCTAGAAGCTATTTTAAATAACCAACTTATTATCGATCCGATAATAGCTGGTAAAGCGGCTAAAGCTTTCGCTCCTAATTTAGCTAATACGTTCGCAAAGTTTTTTAATGTTTTTTGTATCCACCCTGGTGGAGTGGGTTTTGGTGTGGGTGGAGGTTTTGGTATAACTGAACTTACAGCATCAGCGATCGATGTAACGATAAAACCGATGGTCATACTAATTGCTGTCAATATACTAACGATCGTTATACCTTGTTCTCTAAATAAAGTTTTAATTCTTTCACCCAACGTAACGTCTCTCGTTAACATTTTTTGAAACGTTTCTTTAAGTCTACTAATATGACTACGAAGACTGTTTTCGTTCTCACTCGTTGCTTCTAATCTCATTCGTCTTTCTTCTTGTTTTTCTCGCAGCTATTGTCGTAGTTTTGCGGTTTCATCCACATTCTCATCGTCTACATCTCGAGCGTTTACGTATTCTCGTTTAAGATATGATATTTCTTCGTCAAGTTTGCTCAGTTCTGCTAAATTTAATTCAAGATTGCCTCTTGTCGTTTGTAAGGCTTTATTGAGCCCCGCTATTTCTCGCAGTGGAAAGTTTAATTCTGTTTGAGTCTCTACATCTCTCGTTTGCTCTATCACCACCATTTCGATAGCTTCTTCTACTTTTTAGATTTTCTACAAGCAGTAACGGTGGTGGAGTTGGTAATCTTCTACCACTGCTTGTTTTCTCTTTTATCGGTTTTTCTGCTTCTTCTATAACATTTACTATCGCTTCTTCACATTTACCTAACATTAACATTTCTTTTAAAATCTGTGCGCTTACTTTTAAAAAAGGTACTCTTTTTCCCGTTATTCGCGTTAATTTATTCTGAAATAGAGTAAACTTTTTATTTTCTTTTTCATTATATATTTCTTCAAATCTATTATAGTCTTTCATAGCGGTCTCTTTGACCTATACTCGCATGCATAAAATCATCGACTGTAAGTCTAAGTGCTCTATCTTTTTGAGATAAAATTGGTTCAAAAGATGTTTCTTGTTCTTTTGAAATATCACCCAAGTTGTTATCGTTCATTTCATCATCAATATACATATCATCTTTGTCTACATCATCAAGATTTTGTAATAACGGATCCATCATCATAAGATCGGGTTCTCCTTTAGCCATTTTATAATTACTTTTTATATTTTTTCAACAATCTATAACTAACGTAACCCACTATACTCATACCGACCAAAATAAATACAATTTCACGAGTTTTTTTTATCTTCGCTAACGTCGTAAAAATCTTCTAGTTGAGGTTCGTCGCGTAAATTTAGCGGTAAATTAATTAGTTTGTTCGTAATGCGCGAATATTCATTCATCGCATCGTCAATATCGTTAAACGTTCTTACGGCGCCCGATTCTTTTTGGATTTTCTCGTTTAAATAATCTAAATATTTTGAACGTTTTTCATTAAATTCTTCTCTTGCTTTCGAAAGATGTTCTAACGCTAAATCGTGTCTTGCTCGTTCTTGTCCAGCATCGTTACCGCGTAAATTACTAAATAAAGCATTGCTACCGGTAAAAGCTAACGCGTTGATTAACGCTCCTCCAACCATCATAGCTACAGACACCATTTTATTTTTTTTTAAATAAAAAAATATTTTATATTTGTTACTATAAACTATGACTAATAATGTGTACGGAGATGTGCTCGATCCATACAGAAGAATAAGAGAACCTAGAGGTGTAAAAGGTATACGTCAAAAAGTCGTCATTACAAACAATCCGAGTACCATTACCGAAAACCAATTGTTGACGGTTCGTTTTCCAAATTTAGGAATGAATGACGTCATCGTTCCGAATACGTCGCGATTAGCTTTCAACATAGAACTCGTTTCGACGGATGATGATACTAGAACGATGGTACAGAACATTGGCAGAGCCATCGTAAAACATATAATTATTAAAATGGAAGGAAATGAAATATTTAGTTTGGACGACGCGGATGTGTTCAATTGTTACAAGGACGAATGGTTAACCAAAGATCAACGCGAAAATTTAGCTTATCAAGGAATCGAAGACGCAAACGTGACTAAATTAAGAATAGACGCTAGCGATAAGGTCCCCGCGGGCAACGGAGGAAAAGATAAAGCTATCGCGGACACGTATAAAAATAGGTATTACATTCCGCTAGATTTTGAATTGTTGACCGATCATCAACCCTACTATCAGTCGGGCATCGGAGATCGATTGACTTACGAACTCGTGTTTAATAAATTCAGTAGCGTGATTAAGCACCGACGATAACGCAAAATATATCATAAGCGGAATTTCTTTAGAATTTGAGGTCGTTCATATGCCGGAACTCGCTCGAACGATTAAAAATCAATATACCTCTCGGTTGAGTATATTGTTTGATCGCGTACTGAGACAGAGCGTAACTCCGTTAAACAAACGCGACACAATGTGGAATATAAATTTAAATACCCCGGCAAAAAGTATGAAAGGAATATTGTTTTTATTCAGAGAACCCAACGTACAAGAAAGCAACAAGTTTTATAATCCGAAAATCGATAAAGTCTCAATCACGATCGAAGGCGTTCCCAATCAACTCTACGCGCACGGAATGAAAAGGTATCAACATTGGGAAGAAATTTCAAAATATTTCGGCGATTCGAGCAAGCAACACGCTATACAAGTCGTACAAGCTTTAAATTTGAGTAACGTTAACCGGCGAATTATTTACTAAATCGATACGGTTTATTTTTAGATTTGAGAACCAGCGTCGACAATAAATTACACGGAAGCGGAAGACGAGTACAAAACTTGAGTGAAGGAATTACCATACAAATTGAAAAAGAAGCGGAAGCCGCGGGAGAACTAAACATGTATACTTTTATCATCATGGACGCGCAACTAAACATAAGAAACGGGCGTTTTGAATCCGTCGATTATTAAAATTAGCGACTATTGTAAAACAAGATGTTGCCTAAATATCCACACGCCGCGTTAATTTGCGGACAAACGGGATGCGGAAAAACTGAATTTGTTTTAAAATTATTAGAAAAAGAATATTTTAAACATTTAAAAAATATCGTTATATTATGTCCCACCATCTTCGACAACGATACGTACAAAAATAGAAAATGGGTTCTAAACGACGATAACGTACACGTTAACGATTTAAACGACATCTCGCTGAATAGGCTATACAAATTTATAGCGATGCTTTCAAAGGAGAGGAAACGTTGTTTATTATAGACGATTGCAGCGCTAATAAACAGTAGCATTATAAAAAATACGACGAGAATAATAAATGTATGATTACGCAATTGGCTTTTAGCGGTAGACACGTTAAACACAGCTGTTGGATTCTTTCGCAGAAATATAATAGCGTATTGAAAGATTTTAGAGAACAACTCAAATGGGTGTGTTTATTTTATTGTAAAGATAGAGACTCGTACGAGAATTGTCTTAGAGAAAATGATGTTATTCCGACGGCTGAGTTACGAGAGCGAGCGCGCGAGCAACTAAAACGAGTTCTACATCGCAAGTTGATTTTAAAAACGGATCAGCCTACCGATTATGAAATACGTGACTAAGGGTCGTTGAGAGCAATTGCTCATAGGTTACCCGTAGGTTAAGAGCAATTACCCATAGGTTAAGAGCAATTACCCGTAGGTTAAGAGCAATTACCCATAGGTTAAGAGCAATTACCCATAGGTTACCCATAGGTTAAGAGCAATTACCCATAGGTTACCCATAGGTTACCCATAGGTTAAGAGCAATTACCCATAGGTTAAGAGCAATTACTCATAGGTTACCCGTAGGTTAAGAGCAATTACCCATAGGTTACCCATAGGTTGTAAGTAATTAAATAAACATAAAATCTATTTATAAATATGGACGCTGAACGAGTGCAAGTTGTGTTTACTAATATATCTGCTGAACGAGTAAATGATTTCATATATGATCTTAACCAACTTCTCAATACTGAAAAAGAAAGAAAAAACATAGTACAAGTTTTAAACGAGAATACTGATAAAGTAAAAGGTATATTTACGAGTATAGATAATAAACTAGTAAAAGATCTAATGTTTAATCTTAACGAACTTTTAAACACCGATGGGTTATCTAAAATTAATTATTGGTTTCTATATTTTTTAATAAATTTAACTGATTATTCTATAAGTACGTATAATAAATGGAAGAAGTACATAAACTATTAAACGAAAATCCACAGATGCCACTCGCGGACGACGCTATCGATAATAACGGTGATACATCGTTGAAACAAAAAATACGTCTTTTATCGGTTGTAGTGGGGGGAGATTCGAAAAAGTTTTTCGGTAAAGAGTATAGCGTTAGCGATATTGAGGCTTTGTCTACTGAAGAGCGAGACGCGCTACACACGCAATACGAAACTAAATTGGGTCGCGATATTACTCAGTCTTTAGGTAGCGCCATTATAACGCTATACGCTAAACTATTAGGTTAAGTTTAAATCGTATAGATTTGTACGGCCATGAATTTCAAATTGACGATGAAGGTAAATTAATTTCAGATTTAGAAAAGATCCTTTCATTTCTAGTACGCTTGGTGCCGTAGCGTGAAATATACTACAAGTACGGCATGTTGATCGCTCCGCTCAGCGCTTCGCTAATTACGGTAAAACATTTAAAAAGAAAAGAAGAATCTTGCGTAGATAATGAAAGCGATGGAAACCAACGAGATGGAGAATGCGCAACCGCAAGTTGTAGAAAAGAAACCAGCGACCGTAACCCAACCAGCGACTAAACCAAAAAACCCAAACAGAGTCGCGGCTGGAAAAAAAACTCGCCGAAATTAATAGAAAGAAAAAACTACAACTCGCTAAACCCGCAAAAATCGTTAAAACGTCTAGCGATAGTGAAGCGGTAACGAGTTATGGTTCATCGAGCTATTTTATTTATATAGCTATTGGTTTAGCTATTGGGGGTATCGCTTATTTATTGTTTAGCAAAGAAGAACCAACATTTAAAAAAGAGCCCACTCAGGCTAGTGAATCCGTTTCACCACAGACGACGAGAGAACCACAGGCAACGAGAGATTTCGAAATGGAATAAAAAAAAAACATTAAATATTATATTTAACGACTATAAAATATGTCTTCAATGCCAACGATAGATACGAAAACAATCGCCGATTCAGTTTATCACAGCCTCGTTTTTTTTTATTTTATAGTTTTATACAGCATGCTCGGTAAAAAAGTATTAAGCGTAGAACCGGCCAACTTGAGAAAGTTGGGTATAAAAGACGGGTTAAAACTCACCGCGACGGTAGCATTAGCCGGTGGAACTCAAACGGCGTTAGTTAAACGAGGAATTTTACCAGCTTCGCTCATGCCTAACGAATAAAAAATATGTTGTACAATATTAAAATGAATGAGCTAAAGCTACAAAACGCTTATTATAGTCCGCGAGGATATTACAAAGGTCTAGACGCGATTAATAAATTAGCTAAAGAAACGCGAGTAACACAAATTAGTTCGGTGATGGATAAAAAAGCAAGCGCTATGGCAAATTTATTTACCCTATCCTACATAGATTCCAAGACCGACTTCATCAAACAGTACGTTAGAAAAACCGAATGAGGTTCATCAAGCAGATTTATTGTTTCTTCCGCACGATACGATCGGTAGCGGAGCGAGGAGTAGGAAAACTTACAAGTACGCGTTGGGACCGTCGTGGATGAAGCCAGCAGATATAAAGAAGCCGAACCGTTAACCGATAAAACCTGCCGTTCAAGTAAGTAACGCGTTTATAAAATTTACAAACGTTCGCCGTTAACTTGGCCTAAAATTATAAAAGTCGATCCTGGAAAAGAATTTATGAGTAGCGTAAACGAAACAATGAGTAAACATCATGTTGTAATACAACGAAGCGAAGCCAGTAATCATAGAGCTCAAGGTATAGTGGAGCGATTTAATAACTTTGAGCGAAAGATTATTTTCGCATCAATACGCGCAAGAAATAGCGACGGATACGAGAAACAGAGAATGGGTTAAAAGATTACCTCTAGTCGTAAAAGCGTTAAAACAACGAGACGACGCGACTAATTAATTTGAAACCTAAAGACGCGATTAAATTACGCGTTGTAGAGCAAAATCCAGCCTCACCCGCGCTAAGCGGTAAAAAGAATGAAAAAGAATCCCGAGCAACAGTTTGGTTCGATATTTATACGCACCGGTGAAGCTGAAAAAGATACGAGGCGCCGCGAGACCGACCCTATATGGAGTATAAAAATTTATAGAATATCTAAAACGATGAAAGCTGTGAATCAACCCGTCTTGTATTATTTAGAAAGAGGTCCCGCTCGTAGTTTTGTAAAAGAAGAATTACAAATTATTCCTCGAGATACAGAAAATCCTCCTATCGTGCGTAAGAGATCGTAATTGTTAAACGCTAACGCCGTAATGACCGTAAGCGCGAGTATCTATTCCGTTTTCTAAAATATATCTCTTGTGTCTAAAGGCGATAGCGATATTTTATTTATTCGCATTGTATATAGTCGATGTTTTCATGCCTAATAAAACTCATAGGGTGATGTAGAGTATTTTTCAATGATAAAACTTGTTTATAGTTTTCGTGTTTAATATCTTGTATTAAAACTTGTCTTTTAACGCCTTTAGCTTTTTTTATATTTTCTCCTCGGGATAAAAACAACGAGTACATTTTTGGTCTTAAACATACAATTTCGGAGATTAGAGTTCCCGTGGTCTCGTCTTTCATTTTACCGATCACTTTTTTATTTTCTTCAGAAAATAGAAAATGACCTCGTTTATAATTACTAAAATCGTATAAATGCTTGTCTTTTTTCATATCTTTATAAACATCACGAGTTTTAATTTCCAACAACAAGCTATCCGTATCCGTGTGTATACCAACTCGCACTCTTCGTTGTATTTTACCTTTAAACGATTGTAATAAAAATCGTAACATTAAATGTTTAGATAAATCCAGTATGCTCATTCCTATGTAAACTGGGCGGTTGAGAACGAGTTTTGTTTTGTACATGTGAATCGCTACTAGATCGTTATCAAAATCCTCGCCTCTGCAAAATTTGGTTTCGCGATGAGCGAACGAATTTGATTTTGTGTTTTTCGTCGTTTAACCGCTTCAAATTTACGTTGACGCGTTTTCGTACATTTTCCATCGTTTTTCCAAAAACTGAATTGTTCATCAGTTTGTATAAATCTTTTTCAAAATCGCTCGTCGCTTCTTTTCTGAGTTGTGTGTTTTTATCGATGTATGATTTCATCCAACACGATTCGTCAAATTCTAAAACGCGATGAATTTTCGTTAGCTTCATACCTAGTTGTAAATACAATCGTAAATTACGATAATGAAGCACGTAGTTGCGTTTATCGTATAAATTTGGAACCAATTTTACGACGTTTGAGCCGGCTTGTCGTTTAGCAACTTTTTTTGATACTCGCTCATCCATTCTTTCGGCACCGTCAACGACTCTGGCGCGAGTGGAAATGCGTTGTGTGAATCGTGTAAACTAGTTGGATATTGTAAATCGACTTCTAAAATACATCCTTTTTTATTTTTTAATCCCTCGCTCTCGAGTTTGTAAATTTTTTTACTAGTCATCCATTTAAAATTACCCGTCGGCAAAGGTTGACTCATCGCGTAGCCGTATAAATTGTTCGCGTCCAAGTACGTAATGTAACTCGATGGTTTAGATTCGTCGTAATCGTCTAAATACGCGTTGTTTGCTTTAGCGTATCGTTTACTCACCATACACGTTCCTCCTCTCGTACCTTTTTCTATAAATAAATGCATGTCGACGTCTGTGAGCAATTCTAAAGTTTGTTTCTGAATGTTTCCAATAAAGCGTCCCAACCAAGACCCGGACTAGTATAATAATTAGCCGGATCTAAACCGTATTGTTTCAGTGCAAGTTGCGCTGAAAATTTTCAAACACGTCCGCCAATACACAAGTATCGGTCCGCACGTATAAATCGTGATAATCTCCTAAATTTTTACAATCAAACTTGCTATAAACGTTTTTAGCGTGCTCGTATTGTTCTTTGGTAATGTGTTGGCTGTTTAAACTACTGTAAAAAGATTCTATTGAAGGAAGTTGTATTTCTTCGAATCGTTCAAACTATCCATGTACTCGTACGGATAAATACCCTTGCTTTTTAATAGATTAAATTTTTCGGAGGAGGGTTCGAGTTTAGTTGTAATCAGAAAAGAATTGTTTGATTTAACGAGTTTATCTAGCGAAGCCAGTAAAAATTGAGCGCTGTCGATAAATCGTAGTTGTCCGATACTAAAAGAAATATATTTTTCAATATTGTTTGGAATGCACGTTAGATTTCCCGTCGTTTGACTCGCGGCCTGCATAATGAGATGAGAATCGTATCCTCGCAAATTATGAAATACAACCGGAATAAAAGTTCTGTTTGGTTTTAGACTTAGTTTTAAATTACACCAGTTGTGCGCAGCGCCTCTATATTTTCCGGTAATGTGACAGTGATCTCTTTACCTTCTCATCACACTTCTTTTCGCATATCCAACACTCGCTAGCAGAGTTGTAATCTTCACATCTTCTTCAGTCATTTTTAATTTTTGAGGATTTTTAAATATTTCGTTGATGTTTTCTTTCTTCTTTTCTAATTCATTTAAAAAATGTTTAGCCGCATCTTCTCCTCGGTAAACGATGGGTTCGCTAGTTTCTCCGTCGCAACGAACGACGACGTATGAATAACCGCAAACGATGTGTTCTTGCAGTTTTTCAGTATTAGTAGAGTTTACATCTACAACATTTTTAATAATACTTTCAAAGTCAGCGTATATTACGAAAGGAACTCGCATCTTTTTATGAAAATTTATAAATTTAACCGTATCGTTTTTGCCCTTTTCAGGCATCACAACCGTCGTCGGCCTGTCGTTTATTCCTCACACATTTTACGTGATTTCGAGATGCGCTTTCGCGGAAAAACCCTGTAAACATCTCAAACAAAAATGTTTACGTTCTTTGTGACTCGTTTGATCGTAAAGTAATTTATTCACATCTTTTATCCAGACGTAGTGAGATTTAGCTTCTTTGTGTATCAATAGTAAATTTATACGATCTAGCTCCGCGGGTTGATCGCTGAGTTTGTAAACCATTATCGTTTTTTATTCGCAACCGAAAACATTTATCGCTATATTGTTTTGTTTCTCAACTCGCTTAATTTGATTAATCGGTGAAGGAGCATCGATATTATTAAAATTTAAACCGTCTTCAATCGGGTACTTGCTCATTCTATCAACATGATCGCTCGCGGGAAAAGAGCGCTCGCAAAGCCCACCGCAAACAATCGTCGTCTTTGTTTTTACGTTGATGCACGCTTTTTATTTTTATGTAGTCGCATAGCTCGATATAAGAACCGCTCTCAAGGTTTATATTTAGCGATGGTGAGATTTATATCGATAATTCTGTCTACCTCCCATCCGCTGCCTCTCGCGTCCATTTTCTAAGGCCTCTTGAATTGTGAAAAGCAGTAGCGAGTATATTTTCAATGTCATCTAAATTCAATAAAACAATTTGCTTATTATTATGAAAACTTGATTCGGCAAAATCGATCGTGCCGTCTAATTTTTCTTTTATGTAATTTAACGCGTATAAATATCATAAACTTGTACGATGTAAATTCTTTCAAGTCTAAAGCCAACTTGGTGATAATCTTTGGTTTTACCGCCTCCCAAAAAATATTTAAATCTTTTTCTTTGCTATGATTCAGCGGAACTACCATTCTTCGTTCGCGTAAATATTTTCCACCGTCTTTGGTGAGTTAAACCAACTCTGTTTCTCGTCCGTGAAACCTTTTAATAGCGTTGATGTAGTCTTTTTTATCAACTGCGCTCAGTTCCCGCGCCGCGTTGAGGCAGCTCAATATTTCTAACGTTTATACGCCTCTCAATTCGGCTAAATTTAATTTATACAATGGCTTTTGTTTTTGCCGTTTTATATACTTTTTTACCGCGTTGTAATAACTGCGTTTATCTACTTTATTCTTGTTGTTTTGCACAAGAATTATTCGACCAATGTGTTCTCGTGCAAACTCTTTCAATTCTGGCAATGTCCATTTCGACAAATATTTTCTTGATTCCATTTATTATTAAACAAGATAATATTTTAAAATTTTTCTTCACTTTTTTAACTAGCTTTTTAAAAACCGGCGGTTACCGGCGGTTTTGTATATGATGACGTCATTAAATCTTTTAAAGACGTCATGAAAGGGAATTCCCCTTTAAAAATGATTTTTTTAAATGTTTTTTTAGTAGGTGGGCTGGAACCCCCATCTAACATACAGTTGATGAATAATGTTTATTGTGCGCAACTCGGAAACCACGGTGTACATCCTGGGGATGGGAGATACACACCCCATTGTCAGGAGAAGGCTTAGTTCATCCATGCAGATCATCTCCATTTTGTTCACAGTAATACAAAACAAACTTAACAAACACCATGGAAGCACTTAATATATGACATTCATGGGCGGATCCAGAAACATTTTTACACCTTCAGGGTCCAGGCATACAATAGGGTGGGAGCAACATGGATGACTTATGCACCACTGGAAACGTCTACCATAGGTATAAACAGAATATTTTCACAGAGATAGAACAAAAAATTGTTGAAGTTTTCATGAAATCTTCCATATAAGTCAAGATAAGTTTTTTAACAAACAAACACAATTTTCTCAAATAAAAATTCACGGTTTTTAAATCAAATATAAGATGTAAGTGCTAAAAAGTGCCACTATGTTAGCTGTTCTGTGTGGACAAATCCATTTTACTCAGGACTCAACATGGAATTGTTCTCACAGAACTGTAAGAATAATTTTTTAAAGATGGCAATACTCAGACAACAATATCTCAAAGGATGATTGTTTTCAATCATCAATGTAATGTTCATTTATATTTTGAAAATAACCAATGTAGTACAATAGCTTTAAGAGCACATGTATACTTTATAATTAGCTAGTCCATCCGATCCATGCAGGATCTGTTGAGGGCGTCCTTTATAAAGCTGTTGTCTCCACGGTCTCACAGTTACCAGGAAAGAGTTTTCACAAAGTACTTATAGATTTGGGTTTTGTATATATACACACAATTTCATGAAAATGTCTGTGAGTGCCCTATACTCCAGAGACTGTGCATAATTGCCACCAGAGGGCTATGATATACACGCCAGAGCCAACAAGTCCTACAGAAATGAAGTCACAAACAACTGCATGTAGGTGCCCTGAAGGCCTTTTATGCTGATTCTCTTGCAAACCAATATCCCGGGCCACCTTATTCCTCTCTTTATACTAGCTCCTGAAAGTGTCACTATGTTACAAGCGCATGAACTCCTACCTTTGGTCCTGACAGAGATACGTGTTACATGGCAAGCAATTCCAAATGATAACTGCCCTGTTGATGGATACAGGTCAACAGAATATGAAACTTATAAATAGGTAAGACCCGACTTTCAGTTGTATTATAATTTATGATGATTTTTAAGCCATTCACCAAATGTGGTAGCTCTCAGTAACAAATACTATGCTGCGCTTACAAGTGCCTGTGTGGAAAATATATCTTACAGGTGACATTGGTTGGACTCGAACCCTGGACCCTCATGCTTCCTAAAGTGCAGGTGGCTTTAACCTTTGACCTTGCATAATGATGATATAGGCTACAGACAACAGTATATTAAATGCGTTATTATATTTTTTTGGAGTGAATATTTTTACTGAACTGGGATTTGAACATGATGATTTAAATTTGGCTACATTGTATTTTTCTTAGGACCTATGTGGCAACACTAAAGCTCCCTTCCGATCGTAAGCAATTAAATAATGATGCTCAGTCACCGACAACCATCACAGGTGACTCCACCCACACTCCACCTATCGTGTGTACGTCACAGCTTCAAACAGTGAAGGGTCCAGAATACGAGCATTCACTGATGTCATTACATCTGGGCACCGGTGAGTATTTGCACCATGCATCAGCCTATAAGAACACTGGTGACTCGATAGGGCAGCGGTTGTGTGTTGCAAGTTTAGTGTATTTACCAATTGATGTGCTTATGTGCAGAGTATCTCCAGCGATCACTGGCTGGCAGAAAGTACACGTGCTCGTAGTACAATCCAGCATACACGTATAAAAGTGTACGCACTACGCTTCAATTGATGGCAAAGTGTCTATCATCACCTGGTGAAATTTCACCGCTGAGAGGCTATGAGTGCGCTGGAGTGGTACTTAAGGTACCAACGTGTGATGTCATGTTCCTTGGCATCATGCTCAGCTGGTTATATTCAATCTTTATACTCAAACTCACAATAACAGCACCAACTACAAATTCATTTGAATGCTACTTGGCCACAGCTTTCAAGCTTTTTATTCAAAGAGGTTGACAATTCATCAACCCTACCGGAATACCAAACTATGGGTAAAACCGGATTTGTCATTACAACAGCATTTGATAAAGACAAACAAATGTTACACACCTCAAACACAAACCAGCTGGGACCACCTATACAGCGTACCCAAGACTCTGTATACCCAGACCTGACACCACTCAACCTCAATGGGGATAGTTATTAAAACATACATTTAAATGTTGACAATAATAAACAGTATAATGCACATGTGTAACATATGCTAATACACAGCATATCATATGAATCAACTACAATATGAATCAACCAAGTAAGTTCGCGTCCCACCTAGTAGAAGCTGCGGTCTTGACTAGCCTGAGGGAGATCCCGGCACTATGAACACTTGATAACATGTAAATAACAGAGGACCAAAATTCCATATTATTAAGTTTAGATTTTCTAGAACCGCAGTAATTGTTAATTGCCAGAAGTGCTGCAATCAAAGTGGGTTAATGTGCTATTCCGCCCAAACTGCCACAAACCAACAGCACAATCTCAACTGGTGGTGAAAAAGGGGCTGGAGGAGGGAAAATCATAAACCGCTAACCCAAAACTCCATGGACTTCCAGCACAAACGAGCAGACAAGAATGTCTCAAACCGCACTGGTTGCTTGACACCCAAGCGCCAGCCTTTTACAAGTAACCTGATTGAGTTAAAAACCCACCAAAGCTTGCCACCAGACAAACCATAACGAGGCCTCAAAGGAAACTTCCTACCACGCCCCTGATTGGCTGTGCCATGATCCACCCTGGGCATATAAAAGGCTTGACGTGGAAAATACCCATAAGCCTGCCGCTGGCTAACGAGTGCACATCAACATGCATGCCCATTGAGAAAACCCGATCCGTATTGGTAAGTTGGCAGCATAACGCATTTGATCACTTTCGTGATAAAATGATTTAATTCTAGGCCTGCGGATTTCTCAGAGATTTTTCCTGATTTCAGGATTTTTACAAACCTCCCATTACTTCAAAATTTTTGTTGAAAGAAGAGAAGTACCCACACCATTTCACCCGGCTATATTCAATGACATCATTAACCACAAGTACCAACCAGCAAGAAGTCTTCGGTCTACACTTTCACAACAATTGACCTGTACACATCATCTCCTGGGGTCACCGTTCTTTCTCAAAATGCTGTTCCTGGAACTTTGGAACAATCCGCTCCCTTGTCAACTTCACTCAACCCCAATCCCTGTCATCATTCAAATCATCCTCAAACCCATCTTTTCTATTGTCGTTTCTCTGTTTAATTTATATTATATTTCTGCAACCATGAGCGTCATTTTTGGCAGATACCAGCGCTTTAGTAAGTGTTCTTTATAATAATAATAATAATAATAATAATAATAGTGGCTTCTTGTATAGCGCGCACAACCATCACGTAGTGACGCTCATGGCGTACCAATGAACATTACTTCCCTGTCATCGGGCCAGTTATATCATTCCTAGAACCATCTCAACTCCTTGGGGAGAATGCAGCCCATGCTGCCAAATGTGTGGCGCAACGAGCTTAATCAAACACAATTACCATCTCGCCCTCAAAGGTCCCCATTTTTTACCTGGTGAAGAGAAGCAATTATAGCGTTGGCGTCTTGCTCAGGGACACAAGCACCACGTTCGCAGCCAGGATTCGAACCCACATTCTGACGACTCGGCCATCAGAACACAAGTCCGATTATTATTACAGCGAAAGAAAGAAGTGGCTCATTGTGTCCAAACTTCCAGTTTTGTTTTGTCGGGATGTGGAGAGTCTGTAAATTCTCCAAAGGGCTTTGTCATCTGGACCTATAGGCCCACTACGCATTTTTGCAGTGATTTTTTACTTTTGTCAAATCAACAACCCCTGACTGAATTGCAACCTACGGCTAGTATTTTGCACTCAATTAATTGTCTTAATTTATGAAAATTTATCCGACCTAATATTGCATTGATGTGAAGAGTTCTGTTGTATGTTTGGCGATAACATGATAATATCGAATATCGCGATACATTTTCAAGTTATTGAGATATCGGCAAATCGCACGATTAAAAAATATATCGCGATTAAAAAAAAAAATATATCGTGATGAACAAAATATATCGTATTTAAACAAAAATCAGGATTTTTTAAGAAACCTCCCATTGCTTTCAAAATTTTATTGAAAGAAAAGAAGTAGCCACAAATGAAAGAAAGAAGTAGCCTCATTGTGTCCACAAACCTCGAGTTTTTTGTTTGTTAGGATGTGGAGAGTCTGTAAATCCTCCAAAAATTAAACACCCAGGAGGTTCAGGAGGTTGTCCTTCAGACCTGGCTAGAGTGATACCAAGGCCCACTACCATTTTTCAGGGATTTGTACTTTTTGTCAAATCACACCCTGTTAATTATTTCATTATTGTTCTATAATGCAACACTTACAAAATGGTTTGGCGATACAAGGTGATTAGGTCGGTGAAGCACGAAGGCAAGAAACTGAGGCTGGATCCAGGGAAGGTATGCCTGGTGTTCACTGACATCATGAACGTAGATGACTGACATCACAAACCTAGATTAGATATAGATAGATCCTGTCATTTTATAGCGCTTTTTCCCAAAAGGTTTCAAAGTACTTGAAGCACATTTGCTGCCATTCCAGACACTATGAACTTTACCTTGAAAATCCATTTTACCGTGAACAAATAGTTCACGGCACTATTCACAACGACACAACACTGTGAAAAATACCCATGAAATATTCTTGTGATTCCTTCGCTGCAAAATGTTGCAGAAAACACCATGAACTTTTGTAGAAGTTTTGGGCAGTTCATTAATTCCCCGCGAGCGCCGTGAATTTGCTGTGAAATCACCAGAACGTTATTGCCAATATCTGAGAGGAAGAGACACTGTGAATTGCAGTGAAATTACGGTGCACTGTTATTTCAAGGCAAAACGGATTTTCAGGGTATTTTCAGGGTGAAGTTGTTCGCGTTAGAAACACTGAGGCAAACCCTTTCTCCTGTCCTGGGTTCTTTGACAGCATTACCCACCACTTGGGACCTCCAGCTTTACGTTCCATCTGCAGACCCTGATGATATTATAGGGTTTCATTTATTCTTCTTCTTTGTGTTTGTATTCTGATTTTAGCCCCTGCGGTCCCCAGGAAACGTCAAGTTTATTCTTGATATAACCAACAAGACAATGTCTTTCTCCTGGGGGCTACCAGACTTTGGTCAACGCAACGGTGACATAAACCAATACAGATACACTCTTACCAGTAGTGTTGGAATACTGAAGACAGAGGGCATCTCCAATACATCAGTGGATTTCATTAATCTTGTTCCATTCACACCTTACACGCTCACAGTGTCTGCGAATACTTTGAGTCCTGGGCCAGTTACTTCAATTAGAATCGCACAGAGGAAGGAAGTAAGTATCCCTTGTCTTTGTATAGATGATGTGAAGTAAACCAAGACTTCCTGCCAGTGGTGTGACACGCATCCTGTTTTGGTTTAGGCGTGATGGCACTGTCACATCATGCTTAGACGTTGCAACGTTGCATTGATCTCTATTATAGGCCTGTGCGAATAATTCGATTATTCGAATATTCGAATAGTTTTGCTAATCGTACCGTATTCACGTTTTTAAATTATTCGATTAATCGCGCAGGCGCGAATACCTGCAACTATTCGTGAATAATGATCAATCCATTGAACCATTCATAACATTTGGTCCTGGGCCAGTTACTCATTACGAATCGCACAGAGGAAGGAAGTATTCCTTGTCTTTAGAGATAATGTGACATAAACCAAGACTTCCTGCCCAGTGGTATGCACACGCATCCTGTTTTGTTTAGGCGTGATGGCACTGGTCACATCATCCATAGACGATGCATTGGTCTCTATTATAGTGATGATGGAGATCATGGAGATCCAAAAAGGATGACGTGCGCATACCACGGCAGAAAGCGTGACCAGGTCAATTTAATGATACGAATGAGCACCTAACAAGCAGCCACTCATAACAGCTCACAGTTTTGTGCTAAAAAGTAAGTGTTTTGTAGCTGCAAGTTGTCTTCATTTTATACTAGTGATTTCTTATTACACCTGGAATCTACTGGACATTTATGTGAGTATTTGTACATTTGTTTTCTTATAATAAGTGAACAAACTTTTGTTTTTGTCTGTCTCTGCTGTAAGATTTTACTGTGTTGTAGATAATCACTTGTATCTTCAGTTTATTTGTGCAGTCAACCTGATTGATTATAACTGTAGCTTGACCACAAGCATTTTGTTTGGATCAACAACCTTGTGATTAGACAATGGAGGACTCATTCTGATTATTCTACTCCGCTATCGGACCATTGTGTCTCAATGACTCATCTTTAGAATATGACTACAGCTTTCCAACCAGCTTGTAAACAACAATCCCCATCTTAAATTTTTGAGTTGTCCTATAGCATATTATAATAATTCATCTCACCTTTCACCTGGAACTCTTAATTTCTGGTACGTGACATAAACCAAACCCTGGACATGAAACACTGAACAACACACCCACAAACGCCACTCAGCTCATAAAATTTCCTACAGTCGCAATGAACTACTGAATCTTCGCAATGCTCCTTGTACTGATGCATGATCTATCTTATTCAGCATTGAGTCAATTGACCTGTCTTGGAATACTTGCCAATCAACTCCAAACATACCGCCGCACATAGAGGTAAAAAAGCTG
This sequence comes from Zoroaster sp. YZ-2022, assembly GCA_029582265.1. Taxonomy (NCBI): domain Eukaryota; kingdom Metazoa; phylum Echinodermata; class Asteroidea; order Forcipulatida; family Zoroasteridae; genus Zoroaster; species Zoroaster sp. YZ-2022. Next base: position 26,936,053 of record CM055825.1, on the reverse strand, counting down.
TCGCTGAGAATAGACAGACTTACACAACTCCGGCCTCACCAACCCCAACAGTGAACTTAACCACATCAACAAGCGACATGCATAACTTCAACTCCAAATGTTCATGATGAGTCTAAACTTCAGCTCTGTCTTGAATACTCAATCAATATGTAACAAATCGGATGAATTTGTTGACTTTGTACTTCAAAACAATTTGGATCTTGTTGCTATATCCGAGACATGGTTTAAACCTGATGATGACTTGCTACCCAAGTGCACCCTGTGGCTACTCTTCCATCATATCCCCAGACCAAAAAAAACCAGTGGAGGGGTTTCACTTCTTTAGGTCCAGTTTATCTGTCAGTATGAAACATTTTAACATTGACTACTTAACATCTGAATCTGCCATGCTGAGGTAACGTGCAACTCTAGATCTGTTCGCCTTTTTAATATATTATTGAAAAGAGATGTTGATGGAAATATGTAAATTCTCCATTTTCTGCAGGAATTTGAGAAATATGTGGATTATCTCTTGCACCCATCAGACATTATTTTAACCGGCGATTTTAACATTCATATGGACATCATTCAAACAATTATGAAATCAGTTTAAAGATCTGCTCTCTGCTCATGGACTTATATTCAGCACATCACAACACCCACTCATCGATATGGTCTGTCTTGACCTCATGATAACGCGTGAAAATATTCACTCTTATCTTGAATATAACTATCCATCCCAGCTTATCTGATCATTATGCAATCATGGTAAATATGAACCTTAAAAACCTCCCATACCTACCATTTCTGAAACTACTCGCCACTGGAAAATGTAAATATTAAAGATTTATGTCATGATATTAACTCAACTGGAAAATGGAAACCTTGAAGATGGTGAGCTGGATTCTTGTGTCAGTCTATTTGAATCTACTGTCCGTAACATCTTGGACGATCATGCTCCGCAAAAACTAGAACTGTTAAACAAATCTGAATCCTCTGGTTCAATGATGATATTTGTGCTGCAAGGAAAATCCGTCGTCAACTTGAGCGAAAATGGTGTGACAATACTGTAACCAACGTGATATTGTGAAGAACATGATTAACCAGGCAAAAGTAACTCACTCCTCATCTCTTGTGGAAGAGAGCTCTGGCGATCAGAAAAAAAACTCTTTAACATTGTTGAAAAGCTGCTTCATCAACCCAAAACTCCAGTGCTGCCATCTACACACTCCGATCAGGACCTCGATATGCATTTTCAAACTTTTTTGTCACAAAAATTGAGAATATCCGTCGTTCTTTTCCCCCAGTACCTGCCATTCTATCACAAACACCGTCAAGCAAGGATCCTAATGTAGACTTTCTATGTTTGAGCCTACTAATGTTACGGAATCAGAAACTCATCATGAAATCGCCATCAAAATCATGTGAACTTGATCCAGTACCAACTTCGCTAATAAAACAAAATATTGACGTGTTTGCTAAGTATATCACAATTATTGTAAACAGATCTCTTTTTCCAGTTGTTTCCTGATAGCCAGAAGGTTGCTCATGTTAAACCACCCTATAGAAACCCAATTTGGACAAGGAAGTTTTCAAATTACCGACCAGTAGCGAATTTAGACCTGGAAAAACAATCGAGCGAGTTGTTTCATCACGGATCTCTGACCATGTTCGTGCAAATAACCTGTCGGACACATTTCAGTCAGCCTATAAACCATTTCATGGAACGAAACTGCTCTTCTCCGCATCAACAATGACATTTATCTGCCATGGATGATGGAAAAATTACTGCATTAGTTTGTTAGACTTAGCGCCGCTTTTGACACGGTCGATCACAAAATCCTTCTCTCCGCCTTCAATATCATCTTTGGAATACATGCACAGCCCTGGATTTTGTAGATCCTACCTTAAAGGGCCCCAGCATGTTTGTATCCATTTGGTAACGCTATTCGAGCTTGTTATTCTTGACTATTCTGTACCCCAAGGCTGCGTGCTCGGCCCACAGTGGTTTACTGTTTATACCTTTCCAGTTCGTGATACCATTTTGAAGTATAATTTAAATTACCATGTCTGCTGATGACACGCAGCTTTACATTACTTTTAAATCTTCTCAAGAACCCGCCGATTCCTGCATTACAACACTGGAGAAATGTATTCAAGAGATTCAGTTGGATGAGACAAAACGTCTGAAATTGAACGACGAAAAACAGAATTTGTTCTATTTGGATCACGTGAGCAATTGTCTAAAGTTTCTCTTCCATTTATTACAATTGGTGACTCGCAGATAACCCCTCATCACAAGCACGCAATTTGGGTCTTATATTTGACTCGACAACGACTTTAAAACCTCTCCAACATTGTTCCATATCATCATTTCATATCAGAATATTAGCCGAATAAGGAAATACTTGAATAAAAGTGCTGCTGAACAAATTATACATGCGTTTGTCACATCACGGCTCGATAACAGGAATGCTTTCCTCTACGGTCTCCCAGAATCAAATATTCGTCTTCAGCACATACAAAACAGCAGTCGTGTTGTGACTTTGTCCAAAAGTCATGCTATATCATGAATCTTGAAAGAACTGCACTGGCTTCCTGTTTCATGTCACAATTCTTCAAAGATGATGTGTTTGTAATTGCACTATAGGTACATGTACATTGTATCTCAGTACATAATTGTTTTTTCCTATGCTATCATTGTATATTGTTTGTATTAATGTTTTTCTTTGTTTCCGTGCCTGAGCGCCCAGCAGGTGATATACCGCTACAAATCTTTATTATTATTATTATTATTATTATTATTATTATTATTATTATTATTAATTATTATTATTATTATTATTATTATTATTATTATTATTATTATTATTATTATTATTATTATTATTATTATTATTATTATTATTATTATTATTATTATTATTATTATTATTATTATTTTTATTATTATTATTATTATTATTATTATTATTATTATTATTATTATTATTATTATTATTATTATTATTATTATTATTATTATTATTATTATCATCGTCTATTTATTTATTTATTTATTTATAATCTGTCTATCATAAGTTACCCATAATGAATCTTAAATTGGGAGTGTAATTGTGTGTGGATCTTTTTGTGCATGTCACACACATCCATTTTCATGATTGGGAACTGTGATAAACTGAATTGATGTGTAGTCGTGGAAAATCCATTTGGGAGGGGGGGCGGCGAGTGAGCACAGCTTTCCACCCAAAAATAAAAATTTGGATCTTCCTCTAGAGTGGCCAAGTAAATTTGTGGACCGTCGTGATCCCTTGGTACAACCAGCCAGACATCAACTCTGAGTTTTTGGCTTGATGTTAAAGAAAGGGAAAAACAGTTTTCCAAAATTAAGTATAAGACTGTTGAAGAAAACAAAATATTTACTGCGTAACTTGCAGACAGGGGTAACTTGAAGTGACAGGGTTAACAACAGTTATTGGTAACATTCTCCCTGTCCCCTTATTGCTATTCTCCTTCCACACAGTTGAGAGATTTGTTGCACTTTTCTCATATATTTGTGGACTGTCTTTATGAAGTAATGAATGCATATACACTATAAATACCAAAATAACTCTTTGGGGGTTTTAATTTTTTTTTATATCTACCACAACACAGTACCACCAGCGCCCAACGACGATGGTTTTCCACACTGAAGTGACCAAATTACCGTCAAGTGGTTTCCTAATCCTCCCACATGGCATCATCACCGGCTATGACCTCGCTACTGGAAGACAGGAATCTAAGAACTTCAGCATTGGCCGAGTGTGAGCATAAAAATCACACATGATCTACAGGATGACTTTCAGACCCGTAACATCACAAACCTTCAAGGAAATACAAATTATTCTGTCCAGGTACTGGACATTTCAATATCAATTTATTATTTATTTATTTATTTTAATGGAAGGCACAACATTGGTATTCTAAACAAACAAAAACATAAAAGATCACAGTTTTTTGTAAACTGAGGATGCTTAATTACTTTGTTTTGAATCAAGATATACAATAAACAACCAACCTGTGAAAGTTTCAGCTCAATATGGAGTCGTATTTATTAGAAAAGTGTGAACAAGTATTCACAATTATTACAGAAAACACTTGGAGAAGAAAATTCCTGTCTTTATTTTTTTTTTTAAACATGCATATTTTGTGTTTTCTCTACAATGAGAGATCAAGGCTATAATAGAAGATAACTGAAAATGTAAATAGACTCAGAGGAGCTGAAGGTGGGAATTGAGATCCCTCTTGAAACAGGATAGATGGTAGGATGGAGGGAAACATGCACCAGGCAAGGAATTCCAAAGAGATGAAGCATGTGGGAAACAATTATTCTTCAGAAAATCAGTACATTTACCAAATTCACATCAGAATGTGATCCAATTCCCTACCTCACAGAGGGACTGGCATTGATGCATTATTGCTAATATAAATATAATGTTTAACTGAGTAAACACAACCAGCCCAATTTGGCACAGCAATCCGTCCGTCCCTCATGTAACTCATCAAATTAGCTGTCAGATAATAATTAGGTAATTACCAATGTTGTACCTTCACTGTAACTTGATCCATCTGATATTAATTATTAAAAATGATTCCATCTTTACAATCAATTTGTTGTGAATTTGTCTCTCCCAGGTACGAGCTGAGACAAGGATCGGATTTGGGGCTTGGAGTAATGTCTCAACAGTCATCACCGTACCAGGAAGTAAGTAATTAACTTAAATTATACCCACTCTGTTTATTAAATCATTATCTGCATTTCTCTAATTTTTAATCATACAACAATCTGCACCCTCGACTGCCGCTTCCCAGGCTTTCCTGACTACACAGCATGTATGGTTTCAAGATAATGACTATTAGGGGAGTTTCATCTATTGAGCTATTTAGTTGGTAGAGAACTGTTCCAGGAAATCTGGAGGTCGAAGGTTCAGTAAATTTTTCTTTGTTGAATCACAAAATTCCCTTATTTTAGTCTGAATGACTGATTTGTTAACCCCATTATTGATTGTTTTTGTTTTAAATAGTTATTATTATTGGTATTTCTTTTTCCTAGTACCAAGCAAGCCTGAATCTCTGTTTGCATCAGACATAACTCAGACAAGTATTACTCTAGAATGGACACAGCCATTATACCCCAACGGAAATATGCTGAAATATGTGGTAAGTTACAGCAGCCAATCCAAAGGTCTGAATTGTTAATAATTTTATCCATTTTGCATGTCCACCAAAAAAGAAGTCTCTCCATGTTTTATTATTATTATTTGGCGCTAGCACAGCATGAAAAGAAAGATCTTGTTTTCCTTTCTGCCGGTTACACCTCAAGTCAAGCTACGTCCCGTAGCCTTAGATCGTAGATCCTTGCTGTCCCTAAGATTGCCGCCTTTTGTATTAATTTCACTCTAACAGATGTTCCTATCTCCTTGAGATGGTTCTCCGACGCCTTTGGGATTGTACCAAGGGTTCCAGCTACCAATTATTATTATTATTATTATTATTTTGACATAGGGAGGGCTGGGGTTTCTGAAGGGGCTAAGACAGAAAGGGACAGAAGGGTTTTACACCCCATGTCCCCACCCCCAACCCCCCACCCCCACCCCCTCCTGGATCCACGACTGAGTTATTGAAGGTGCTTCAGTCTTGTTGATTGTTGCAATGGATTTCATGTTCTTGTGACAGCTCTCTACAGTGTTTTATTCGTGTGTAACTATATATCCAAGTCTGTAGCATTAAGTCTGAGTCTGAGTCCAGGCAGTCACATCTCAGTCAAAGTATATACATGTATTCTATGAATAATTCCCCTGATGAGACTAAATTTCAATGAACTGTATTTCTTGAATAAGTTACCAACTAGCTGACACTTAAATGCTTGGGAAATTGTTTTCGTCTAAGCCATATTAAATGTGTATCTTATGTGCAGCACACACAACTGGTCAATAGATCTGATTGGTTAGTAATTAAAGGAGTTTGACCTCCAGCTGTCAATTGGCCCACTAGTGCTACAGATCACAGATGATTGGCCAACTATTCCTGCAGATTGCAGATGATTGGTTAACTGGTGCTGCAGATCACAGATGATTAGTCAACTATTCCTGCAGATTGCAGATGATTGGTTGACTATTGCTGCAGATTGCAGATGTTTGGCCAACTAGTGCTGCGGATTGCAGATGATTGGTTAACTAGTGCTACAGATCACAGATGATTAGTCAACTATTCCTGCAGATTGCAGATGATTGGTTGACTATAGTGCTGCAGATTGCAGATGATTGGCCAACTAGTGCTGCAGATTGCAGATGATTGGCCAACTATTCCTGCAGATTGCAGATGATTGGCCAACTATTCCTGCAGATTGCAGATTGGTTGGCCAACTAGTGCTGCAGATCACAGATGATTGGCCAACTATTCCTGCAGATTGCAGATGGTTGGTTGACTAGCTGCAGATTGCAGATGATTGGCCAACTATTCTGCAGATTGCAGATGATTGTTGCCAACTATAGTGCTGCAGATTGCAGATGATTGGCCAACTGTTTCTGCAGATTGCAGATGATAAATAATAATAATAATAATAAAGATTTGTAGCGCGCACATATCCACCCTGCTGGGCGCTCAAGGTGCAGAAACAAAGAAAAAACATGAATACAAACAATATACAATGATAGCATAGGAAAAAAAATTATGTACTGAGATACATGTACCTACAATGCAATTACAAATATATATCATCTTTGAAGAATTGTGACATAAGATGAGTTTTAAGCATCGACTTAAATCTAGTTATACTATGACAAGATTTGAGTTTAGTTGGAAGGTGATTCCAGAGTCTCGGAGCCGCGACAGAAAAACACCTATCACCCTAGTTCTGTTTTGAAGTTGGTTCCTTTAGGAGTGACATGTTGCTGGAGCGCAAATTGCGTGATGGAGTGTAGACTTTAAGCAGTTCAGAAATATAAATTGAAGCAATGTTATTAAAAGATTTGTGAACAATTAGCATAAGTTTAAAAACAATTCTCTGTGAAACAGGAAGCCAGTGCAGTTTCTTCAAGATTGGCGTGACATGGCATGACTTTTCTGACAAAGTCACAACACGAGCTGCTGTGTTTTGTATAAAAGGAAGACGAGATATTTGATTCTGCGGAGACCGTAGAGGAGAGCATTCCTGTTATCGATCCGTGATGTGACAAACACATGTATAATTTGTTCAGCAGCATTTTTATTCAAGTATTTCCTTATTCGGCTAATATTTCTGATATGAAATGATGATATGCAAACAATGTTGGAGATATGAGGTTTTAAAGTCATTGTCGAGTCAAATGTAACACCCAAATTACGTGCTTGTGATGAGGTGGTTATCTGCGAGTCACCAATTGTAAACATGGAAGAGAAACTTTAGACAATTGCTGACGTGATCCAAATAGAACAAATTCCGTTTTTTCATCGTTCAATTTCAGGAAGTTTTGTCTCATCCAACTTGAATCTCTTGAATACATTTCTCCAGTGTTTTAATGCAGGAATCGGCTGGTTCTTGAGAAGATTTAAAAAGTAATGTAAAGCTGCGTGTCATCAGCGTAAACATGGAAATTTAAATTATACTTCAAAATGATATCACGAACTGGAAAGGTATAAACAGTAAATCACACAGGGCCGAGCACGTAGCCTTGGGGTACAGAATAGTCAAGAATAACAGGCTCGGAGATAGCGTTACCAATACAAACATGCTGAGGTCTATTTAAAAGGTAGGACCTACACCAATCCAGGGCTCAGTCATGTATTCCAAGATGATATTGAAGGCGGGAGAGAAGGATTTTGTGATCGACCATGTCAAAAGCGGCGCTTAAGTCTAACAAAACCAGTGCAGTAATTTTTCCATCATCCATGGCAGATAAAATGTCATTGTTGACGCGGAGTAGAGCAGTTTCCGTTCCATGAAATGGTTTATAGGCTGACTGAAATGTGTCCGACAGGTTATTAGCACGAACATGGTCAGAGATTCGTGATGAAACAACTCGCTCGATTGTTTTTCCAAGGTACTTTAAATTCGCTACTGGTCGGTAATTTTTGAAAACTTCCTTGTCCAAACTGGGTTTCTTCAGGAGTGGTTTAACATGAGCAACCTTCTGGCTATCAGGGAAACAACCGGAAGAAAGAGATCTGTTTACAATAATTGTGATATACTTAGCAAACACATCAATATTTTATTTTATTAGCGAAGTTGGTACTGGATCAAGTTCACATGATTTTGATGGTGATTTCATGATGAGTTTCTTGATCTCCGTGACACTAGTAGGCTCAAACATAGACAGTCTACATTGTGGATCCTTGCGTGACGGTGTTTGTGATAGAATGGCAATGTACTGGGGGAAAAGAACAACGGATATTCTCAATTTTTGTGACAAAAAAGTTTGAAAAAGCATTTGCGAGGTCCTGATCGGAGTGTGTAGATGGCCAGAGTTCTCTTTCAAGAGATGGAGTAGTGAGTTATTTTGCCTGGTTAATCATGTTCTTCACAATATCACATTGGTTACAGTATTCTTGCCGATGTACTCCAAGTTTCCCATTGTCACGCCATTTTCGCTCAAGTTGACGGCGGATTTTCCTTGCAGCACGAATATCATCATTGAACCAGGGGGATTCAGATTGTAGCATGATCGTCCAAGATGTTACGGACAGTAGATTCAATTAGACTGACACAAGATAATCCAGCTCACCATCTTCAAGGTTTACATTTTCCAGTTGAGATTCATTATCATGACATAAATATTTAATATTTACATTTTTCCAGTGGCGAGTAGTTACAGAAATGGTAGCTATGGGAGGTTTTTTAAGGTTCATATTTACCATGATTGCATAATGATCAGATAAGCCAGGATGGATAGTTATATTCAAGATGAGAGGTGAAGTATTTTCATGCGTTATCATGAGGTCAAGACAGTGACCATATCGATGAGTGGGTGCTGTGATGTGCTGCTTAAGTCCATGAGCAGAGAGCAGATCTTTAAACTGATTTGCATAATTGTTTGAAGTGATGTCCATATGAATGTTAAAATCGCCGGTTAAAATAATGTCAGATTGGTGCAAGAGATAATCCACAATTAATTTCTCAAATTCCTGCAGAAAAATGGAGAAATTTACATGTTTACCATCAACATCCCTTTCTGGTCGAAATATATTAACAAGGCGAACAGATCTAGAGTTGCACGTTACCTCGGCATGCAGAGATTCAAATGTTTGGATAGTCAATATTAACATTTTCATCATACTGACAGATAAACTGGACCTAAAGAGAAGTGCAACCCCTCCACCGGTCTTTTGGTCTGGGGATATGATGGAGAGAGTAGCCAGCAGGAGTGCACTCGCGGGGTAGCAAGTCATCATCAGGTTTAAACCGTGTCTCGGATATAGCAACAAGATCCAAATTGTTTTTAAGTACAAAGTCAACAAATTCGATTTGTTACATATGGATTGAGTGTTCAAGACACAGAGCTGAAGTTTAGACTCATCATGAACATTTGGAGTTGAAGTTATGCCAATGTCGCTTATAGATGTGGTTAAGTTCACTGTTGGGGGTTGGTGAGGCCGGAGTGCTAGTTGTGTAAGTCTGTCCATTCTACGGCGACCAGCTTTTTTACCTCTATGTGTGCGGCGGTATGTTTGGAGTTGATTGGCAAGTATTCCAAGACAGTTCAATTGACTCATTGCTGAATAAGATAAAGCTGCATCAGTACACATGGAGCATTGCGAAGATTGAGTAGTTCATTGCGGCTGTAGGAAATTTGATGAAGCTGAGTGGAGTTTGTGGGTGTGTTGTTCAGTGTTTCAGGTCCAGGGTGGTTTATGTCACCAGAAATTAAGAGTTCCAGGTGAAAGGTGGCAGATGAATTATCATAGTATGATATAGGACAGCTCAAATATTTAAGATGGCGGATTGGTTGTTGTTTATCTAGTGTACAAGCTGAAGTTTGCATGCTGTAGCCACATTCTAAAGATGAGTCATTGAGACACAATGGTCCGGATAGCAGAAGTAGAATAAACATGATTGGTTGACTAGTGCTGATCACAGATAGCTCTCATACCACATGCACTTTGTGCCACATGTGCCAACATCATACTATTATGTGCCTAGGTTGGGATTGACCGTTTTCTAATTATTGAATTCACAGATTGACCACCGTGTCACAGCCAAACCTTACGATACCAACTTCACCTTTGACCCCGCTTCCCTATTTGAAAGCCAAGAGATCCGGGACATGTCAGCACTCACCGGAACAGTGTCAAACTTGGAACCATCAACGGAGTACGAGTTTCAAGTTTACGGCATCAACGAGGCCAACAATGAAGGCGAGCGAGCATCACTTCAATGTTTCACTGCGTTAGCAACAGGTACATACAGAGTGGTTTAAGTCGCAAACCCTCAACAATTTCTTAGACAAAAATATTGCTGTACTTTTCATAATTCTAGAGGAAATGTCAGGAAAATATTTTAAAAGGGATAATTTGATTTTTATCAGAGGTTGCCTTTTTTATTTTTTTATTATTTTTTTTTTAATGAGTAGTTGCCAATCACAAGGCCTAACAGGCCACTCGAGGTGAGTGCTAAATAGGGGAAAGGGGGTAAGAGAAGAGGAAATCAAAAAGTAGAAAGATGAATATTGATGTGCGTTTGAATTGAGACAGGTTATAGGTGGCAGGGAAGCAGGATACAGGTAATGAATTCCAAAGTAAGGCAGTACGTGGAAAGAAACTGGATGAGTACCGCTTTGTATTTGCTTTGGGGACAGATACAGTATAAGGATGAGAATGAGCAGAGAAACGTGTAGTGCGGCCAAAGGTACTGTTAGGTGGAACAACCAGTGAAAGTCTTCTTTTGATTGAAGGTGACAAGCCAGGCTCAGTTAATGACATATTCTCTAGGTCAAGGTTGAGAACAGTACTGGCTTGAGCACAGGATGTAGCAGACAAGGGTATGCAGTATACACTGTTGAGTCATCTGCATATACATGGCCAACTGTAATGAGACAGAGTCAGGCAGGTCATTGATAAATAGTAAAAATAGTGACGGGCCCAGGACAGAACCCTGCGGGACACCTGCATTAATACGACGGATGGAGGAGGAATTATGGCCCTCGTGCACAACAGAGATCTGACGTTTACTGAGCTAGAGAGTAAATTTAGCAATTCACCAGGTATGCCATATGACTTCAATTTATGGATGAGCCCTCGATCTGTGCCAAACGTCATCAAAGGCCTTTGAAATGTCAAGGGCAGCAAGCCTAGCTAGCATCACCACATTGATCTAATGCTCTATTTATGTGTTCTGTGATCAGGGATAGGATATCACCTGTTGACCGTGAATATCGGAAGCCACACTGAACATCAGTCATGAGCTCATGTTCTTCGAGATAATCTATGAGTTGCTGGTTAATCAGGCTTTCAAAGACCTTACTCATAATGGGAAGAAGGCTTATGGGTCGATAATTGGACGGATCTGCTTTTGCTCCGGAGCCTTTAAACACAGGAACAACAGAGGCCAGCTTCCAATTAGATGGAAACACATGTGTCAGGCAAAGATTATACAGTTTGGAGAGGATAGAGGACAGTTCTGGTGAACACATCTTCAATACAATTGCAGGGATTCGGTCAGGTCCTAAGGCTTTAGTGTCAAGATGACTGATTACTTTAGCTACCATCTTAGGTGTGACGTTGATTGTACATATACATGAACTGCTGTCAACACGAGAAGGACAGTCAGGCAGCTAGGTCTCGGCCTAGGTCATCAAGTGTGGAGTTGTCTGTAAAACGATCAGCAAAAAGGTTGACTTTGTCAGTAGGAGATGTGAAAACTTCAAGACCATTGAAAAGAACTGGAATAGTAGACTTATTTCTATTAAGGATGCTGTTTGCAATTCTCCAAAAATCTCTGCAGCCAAGACGTTGAGTTGAGATGGACTCCTGAACAGACTCTGCGTAACGGCGCTTGGCATTTTCCAAAACCTTTTTGCAGTTGTTTCAAGCAAGGTGAAATTGATGGTGGGCCACCCTTGAACCATCTCTATTAAATTGATGGAAATAATGCTTTCGCTGGGAGACAGCGGCAGCACATGCAGGGGTGAACCATGGCTGAGAGTGTGATTTCACTTGGTAGGTACGGGAGGGTATAAAAAGATCCAGTTTCGATTTGCATAGCATAAATAATTATTAGCTCAGCAAAGTTTTCTGCTCAGAAGCTCTTTATGAAGTTTTTATCTCTTTGTGCTGCAACAGGGCTTTGTGATGAAGATACCACCAACGATGGCCTCTTTTCTTATTCATGGCCAGTGACGGTGTCTGGTGTACAGGCTGACTCCAATGAGAAGTGTCCAATCACAACTGAGAAAGGTAAACAGAATAATACCTTATGTATTGATGTTTGTGACGTCAATACATTTTCTTCATCTCCTGACGACGACTAGAGCGTTGAGAACAACTTGACCAACCGGTCTCTTCTCAGAGCCATCACCAAAAAGAGATCATTACATGGTGTACCCGAAATAACTCAATAACAAAACAAGGTCATTCATTGGTTTGTGTATGCGCATTTTTAGGTGTTCGGGTATGTGCCCGAAACACCTATTGTTTTTGTTCGGTTTTTTTTTTTTTTTTTTCTACCCCTTCTTCTTCTTCTTCTCCCCATCGATTGTCTACAAAAAAACACATACTTGCAAACTTCACATGAACTTGAAACTTGGCATATACTTAGAACTTAACACGTAGATGAAACAAAATTTGTGACGTCATGATTAGGTCATCAGATATCGAATTACGATAAATCAAAGTTTAATATTTAAAAAAATCATATCTCAACAACCACAAGAGGTAAATTCAAAATTTTTGTGCCATTGTACAGATCGTTATGTGTCAAAAAATATTTACAAAAAGGTGACCCCATTTTGACCTTACTTCCTGTCCAAACCGGAAGTGAAAGTTTAATAATTTAAAAAATCATATCTCAACAACCACAAGAGGTAAATTCACAATTTTTGTACCATTGTACAGATCGTTAATTGTGAAAAAATATTTACAAAAAGATGACCCCAATTTGACCTTACTTCCTGTCCACACCGGAAGTCAAAGTGTAATATTAAAAAAAATCATATCTCAACAACCACAAGAGATAAATTCAGTTTTTGCACCATTGTACAGATAGTTAATTGTCAAAAGTATTTACAAAAACATGACCCCAATTTGACCTTTACTTCCTGTCCAAACCGGAAGTCAGTCTTTTTTTTTTTCTTCTTCTTCTTCTCCCCATAGACTGTCTACAAAAAAACACATACTTGCAAACTTCACACGAACTTGAAACTTGGCATATACTTAGAACATAACAAGTAGATGAAACATAATTTGTGAGTCATTATTAGGTCATCAGATATCGAATTATGATAAATCAAAGTTTAATATTGAAAAAAATCATATCTCAACAACCACAGGAGGTAAATTCACAATTTTTGTACCATTGTATAGATTGTTAATTGTCGAAAAATATTTACACAAAGGTGACCCCAATTTGACCTTACTTCCTGTCCAAACCGGAAGTCAAAATTTAATTTTTTTTAAAATCATATCTCAACAACCACAAGAGGTAAATTCACAGTTTTTGTACCATTGTACAGACCGTTAATTGTCGAAAAATAGTTACAAAAAGATGACCCCAATTTGACCTTACTTCTTGTCCAAACCGGAAGTCAAAGTTTAATATTAGAAAAAATCATATCTCAACAACTTCAAGAAGTAAAATGACATTTTTTGTACCATTATATAGATTGTTAATTGTGGAAAAATATTTAGACAAAGGTGACCCTAATTTGACCTTACTTCCTGTCCAAACCGGAAGTCAAAGTTTATTATTTTAAAAAATCATATCTCAACAACCACAACAGGTAAATTCACAGTTTTTGCACCATTGTACAGATTGTTAATTGTCAAAAAATATTTACACAAAGGTGACCCCAATTTGACCTTACTTCCTGTCCAACCCGAAGTCAAAGTTTAATATTTAAAAAAAATCATATCTCAACAACCAGAAGAGGTAAATTCACAATTTTTGTACCATTGTGCAGACCGTTAATTGTCAAGAAATATTTACACAAAGATGACCCCAATTTGACCTTACTTCTTGTCCAAACCGGAAGTCAAAGTTTAATATTTAAAAAAAATCATATCTCAAATCAACCACAAGAGGTAAATTAATAGCACTTTACAGTAACAGGTGAGATGATCATTTAATCCAATTTCATTGATCGTGTATTACATAATTTCCGTGCAAGAACAGTAAAAAAGAACATTGACTTCAAAACACAGGCACTTTCAAGAAGTCTTAAGTAGTGTAAATAACTGAACTTTGGTGTGAATTTCAATGTTGCAATATTTATGGCCAGTGAGTGTAGTCATGTCAATAATGCTAAACTGATGACAACAAATTGCAATAATCATTACTTTCATCACTACCCTGACAAAACCCGAACACCTATGTGTTTGTCATATGACACTTAAGTCTAGTTTTGTTTGTTTGTTTGTTTGTTTTTGTTTTTTGGGGGGGGATCTTCTTTTTTGCCAACAGGGGAATACGTGATACATTGTATACACGGGGCCCAAATTAATTTTTCCCATATACAAAGTATGGTGGCTAAGAGAATTCCAATCGATCCAGCAATTTTGGCTGCGATTGGACATAGTTTCAAAGCAAAAAAAAAAAAAATTAAAAATGCTGACTCGCAGGTCTGAGGCGACGCGCGCGGAGACCAGAAACCAGAGACTTTAATTTTTTGCCCTAATGAATTATTGTTCATTTGCTAAATCACGCGAAAAAATATTTGGGGAACATACAGAGTTGCCTACTAATAAAATAAGTTTGAATGCAAAATGATCAAATTATCTTTCTTTTACCCATCAGCTGGTTTACCGAGGGCTGTTAGAAATTGTTCTTTGGCCATCAAGTGGGGAGAACACGAAGTTCGTAGCTGTGGTGAATCTATTGATAAGAATAGTACAACATTAGAGGATGTTGTTGGTGTGAGTATTCCTACGCTATAAATATAGTACTTTGAATGTTGTGTACCAGAGACGTAGTCTTGATTTTCAAAAGTGGGGGCAAACGATTTTTTTCTAGTAAATGTACTGGTAAAATTTCAAATTAACTGATAGACCCTTTTTGTTCCATTTGCTTTCGTACACTACCGAGCTATTCGGCATATATTGGGTTTCATACAGTCTCGGACAAGAGTTACAAGGCAACAAGAAATGCGCACTACCAAAAAAGAGGCACATACAAATTTACATGCAGGATGATAAAAAGGCGGGGCACATCCCCCCCCCCCAACCCCCACCCCCCCCCCCCCCCCCATCTGCAAATGGAAACTGTAATGACCTCTGACAAACCGTCAGCTGATCTAGCTTGGTTGGGAGAGCGCCTGTATTATAATACCGTGGTTGCAGGTTCAAATACCGCTTGAGACAATTTCTTGTTATTTGGTCACTCTGTGAAGGTACCTGTTAGTCCCGGCAATGCAGTCGAGGTGGCCAACTTTCTGGCCGATGTCACCGCCGTCAAGCCAGATGAACCACAGCAGGACCTTAACAACATAGCAGCTATTCTGAAGAACATTGTTGGGGCAGGATCGGGAGAACCAGAGGTTTGTAAAACTAATCTTTATTTCTAGAACTTCACATCTCAAAAGAGATTCTTCATTCAAAGTGTCACTGTAAGCTAATAGTTCTTATACCATGCTCAGTTTCAAGTCTTACTGAATATTACTCAAAGTTATGAAATAAAATAATGATAGACTGTCAACTTAAGAACTAGATAGTTGCACTGTTATTAGGTAATGAGGAGGACACAGGTTCGAGTCTCGCTTCGGCCAATCATTTTTTGTTCACTTTAGAAATCGACTACCAATCATTTACCAACAGGTAACCACCGCAGTACTTGAGACAGTAAATAACGTCATCAGTTCCCAACGTCAACTTAGCCAAGACTCCACGATAGACAATCGCAGAAGCTCTTCTGCCATCGTGAGGTCAGTTGAGAGACAGATTGGCTTGACCCTGCGTCAGGAGGGACAAGTCCGGATTCGGCAGGACACTGTTCACGTAGAGGCGGTCAGCGTCAATGTGTCAGCGGTACGCAAAGGGCTCAACTTCGCGTCCATACAGCAGGTCACAGGTCAGCCGGGGGGACAGGGTTTACTCATTGGGAGTGTCATCAAGAGGTATGCGGACAGAGACGAGATACCGAGTGATGATACGGTTCAAGCGTCCATCCAACTACCAGGGAGTTTTATTGATTCACTGCAGCCAGCTGATGGTAGTACAAACTGCTTAAACGATAACGAATTCTTGGCATAGACCTATGGCCCTTGGTTACCATTTTGTTTGTATATTAGAAAAACAGGCATTATTTCTCTGCTACAGTGAATATGTTGTGTGTGTAGGGGGATCAAACCCACGTGACTATGATGTTCGATATTGTGGTGTTTCACTGTAAACCATTCGAAGAAATTATAACACTAGGCCTATGGTTGACAAAAATTACAAGAAATGTTATACCAAAAAATAAACTGCACGGTCATGTGTGATAACGCCACCGTTCTCTTATGTAACACAAATATAAAAAGATTAATAATTCATATCACCTAGGTAACAACCTGACCAAACTTGGCGCTAGTTTCCTTGTCTTCGGGGACGACACATTATTCCAGTCTGCTCTGATCAGAGATAAAGCAATGCGCAACTCCAGTGTCATGGTGGCTGGAGTTGTCATCTCATTGATCGTAGAGGGCGTTGTCGTAAACAATCTGACTGAACCAGTCGTTACTACGTTCAAGGTAAAACCAGTGGCCTATAAGTTGGAGGGGAAACTGCCCCATGCACAATATTTGCTTAAATTTCAGGACGGAATAAAACGTACCGTGAGTACCCAGAATACTATGCAAAGAGCACATTATTAAAGCTTGCCACGCGTGCTGATGATGACGTCAAAGCAAAGTAATGATGTCATGTGAGCGTTGCTTCATTTTAGTTCTCTTCACATAGACCATGGATCCGGAGGCGACGCAGTCTCACTTTGGGTAGTGGGGGGGGGGGGGGGGGGCTAAGGCACGTACTTCCACTTTATTGCATCCACAGTGCTCCCAGGCGCACACAATCCCTAATTTCCGCCAAGCGTCCAACTGGAAAATCAAAGGGAAAGAATATAGAATACAACCGCCACATTTCTATCCAAATGATACCATAGATTTGTCTTTAAAAGATGATAGAGGACACACTTCAGGAGAGGAAAGTGTAGTCAAGTGAGGATTGAAAACGATTTTGAGCAATGAAATGTATGCACATCCAGTAAGATTTTGGCCATTTTGTCGTCTGCTAAAAACACATGCTTAGACATGGTGTACAAGTGGCGGTTGGGTTCGACATTCTTTCCAATCAAAGTTATGCTACATGCATACTGGCTTTGAATCTGTTAATTTCTCAATTTTCAGGCACCGGACAATGTTACCAGTGAAATCAGCAACTTGACGTGCGTGTTCTGGGACTTCAACCTTCAGGAAAGAGTTGGTGATTGGTCTGACGTTGGGTGCACCCTAGCAGAAGTGACTGATAATGTAGTCGTGTGTCACTGTGACCATCTTACCAACTTTGCGGTGCTTGTTGTAAGAAACAATAAGTCAGTATTGTTTTTGTTTATATATAGTTTGTGTTTGGGTATGTAGTCTATTCCGTTACCTGTGTATATAAACCAAATCTTTAAAACTTAATTTAGATTGGGACTGACACGTTTTTAAGAAAACTACGAAAAATTTACAAAACCATACAGTCAACAGACTGGAGCTGTTCAAACACACAGTTATAGTGACCTAGCTATGACGTACGAGAAGAATTATGCTTTAACACCAAGTAGGTGTTTGTTTTCTCTAAAATAAGAAACTCGATCAGACAGAATTTCTCAAGATATTGAAATTATTACAAACTTTCCACAACTTTCCTCAATTTTGAACCGTTTCCTTGAGTTGTACATTTAATATTGCATCTGTTTCTGTTCATTTATTGTCACTTCCGTTCACAGAGTGTAAATGGACAAGGGAATGAGACAACAGCAGAAGAAAAAGTACTTGATATTATTAGCACGGTTGGGTGTGCATTGTCTATAATTTGCCTCGCCATAACACTGATCATTTACATTGTTAACAGGTAAGATAAATATATTGATACCGTCATAGTACACAAATAAATTCAATTTATTGCTAACTTGAAAATATGGAAGTTTTAATTTCAGAAATGAATACGTAATAAATATAGTTCTATACGTAAACATAATAATGAACTAT
This sequence comes from Zoroaster sp. YZ-2022, assembly GCA_029582265.1. NCBI lineage: Eukaryota > Metazoa > Echinodermata > Asteroidea > Forcipulatida > Zoroasteridae > Zoroaster > Zoroaster sp. YZ-2022. The sequence goes on along the minus strand of CM055825.1, from coordinate 26,917,682 downwards.
AATATACCACAAATAACCAAAAACGAACTGAACAGTTCTTGATTTTATTTATTTATTTATTAAAGAGCAACACACGAATAATTGCTATTATACGGAAGTATTCTTAGTTCTGAAAATGTTTTCAACCAAAACATTACAAGAACATTTACCCAAATGAATGTCTCCTACCCACCCTAACACAATAATAATAATAATGTATAGATTTATATAGCGCACGTATCCACCAACTAAGTGGCGCTCAAGGCGCATTATATTATTATCCCTGCTCATAAGGCTCATAAGGCTCATAAATCATTCCTGAAACCATCTCAGCTCCCTGGGGAGTATACAGCTCAATTGCTGCCATTTCTAGCGCATATAGAGCAAACCATCTCTGCCTTCACAGGTACCCATTTAACCCCTGGGTAGAGAGAACCAATTATGGTTAAGTGTCTTGCTCAAGGACACAGGTGTCACGGCCGGGGCTCGAACCCACACTCTGCTGCTGGCAACACCAGAACTTGAGTTCAGTGCGCTAGACCGCACGACAATCCACTTTACGTGCATTATACAACACACGGGACCTACGGCTTTACGTCCCATCCGAAGGACGAAGCAATTATGGTTAAGTACCTTGCTCAAGGACACAAGTGTCACGACCGGGGCTCGAACCCACACCCTGCTGCTGGCAACACCAGAACTTGAGTTCGGTGCGCTAGACCGCTCGGCCACGACACTCCATGTGTGACACACGTACACATAATATGTCTTCATTTCACCGGCCTTTTTCAATTTAGTCTTAATTATAAAGCAAAATGAATAAATGAATAATAATTTTAGGTTTGGATTAAAACATTTCTATGATCACTGATATTTGATTTGAATTGGCTAATTTTGATCACAGACGACTGCGTTTGGGCAAGAATCGTCAGATCTTTATTCATTTCTGTTCTTCTCTGCTTTTGCTTTATATCGTCTTCCTGGCCGGTATCGACACCGCTACGGTAGGCTACTCACCAATTTCAATATAATTGCAATGATTTTAGGCAATAACATGGTTATGGGTCATTGACTTGTCAGTATTTTCGAAATGTAGGTTAGCCTTGATGTTTCAGTGAGGGGTACTTAAAAAGTACAAAGTTTTCATAGGGGCACTATTAAGTCAGCTGTCAAATTGGAGCCCTTATCTTCTTAGATAAAATGACTTTTCTGGGGTCTCCTAGAGGGAGCCACGAGCCAGACCCCTCCCTCGACCTAATCTGAAATTCTGGATCCGTACATGAAGAGCCACAGTCTGTCGTAGATAATTGGTTGTTGCCATTAGTTGTTGAATATAAGTCTTGTTAGAAGTAAACAAATATTTTAAATGTCTGAACTTCTTATTTCGTATGGCAATAATATTTGTCTGAAACAAGAAGGCTTCGAATGATAACAAGTTTGCAACGTATATTTCTCCCACAATTCCTGCCTACAGTCATCAAAAGGTGGTTGTGTGTTTGTGGCTGCATTACTCCACTATTTGACTTTGTCCACCATGATGTGGATGGCTGTTGAAGCCAGGAATATGTACGTCAGCATGGTGAACGTTTTCCCCCAATACGAGTCTCACTACATGATCAAGGCTTCTCTTGTTGCGTGGGGTTAGTGTTTTCATGTCTAGAGGTTCGTCCAGTGTGGCAAAAGTGAGATGGAGAGCGGGATGTGTGGGGGTATAAAAAAATTAAAAAAAAAAAAAAAAAAGCATATAGATTGGTGAAATTCTTGCGTCGGGAGATAAACAATTGATTTAATTTTTTGCCCTACACCGACGTGTGTATAGCACTGTATACTCAGTGCTTTCCGAGTGTCTGTGAAAAAACTACACAGGCGACTCGGGCGGATTCGAACCCACGACCTCCTGCTTACTGGTGCAGACGTCTTAACCTCTCGACCACCGAGCTTGCCCGATGACGATTGGCCGGATAGAATCCCGCAATTTATAGCATTTGTAGGTTCTAGCCGGCCAATTGTCATCGGGCAAGCTCGGTGGTCGAGAGGTTAAGACGTCTGCACTAGTAAGCAGGAGGTCGTGGGTTCGAATCCCGCCCGAGTCGCCTGTTGTAGTATTTTCACAGACACTCGGAAAGCACTGATTATACAAGTGCTATACACACGTCGGTGTAGGGCAAAAAATTAAATCAAGAAAAAAGCACATATGAAAACGTATGATAAATAAATACATGCATGATGATGAAACGGGGGCCTTGGGGCACATGCACCCTTTGACCCCTCTGGATCTGCTAAGGAACCCTCCTCCCCACCGTTTGCCACACTGGATGAGTAATCCTAGTATTATGAGTACTAAAAGTAGTATGTGTGCAGCAAATCAGTCCTCTTTGTGGAGGAGGAGGAGGGATGGCATCCCTCCTCAATCCCTCCTCCTCCACAAAGAGGACTGATTTGCTGCACACATGATTGAAATTTTGTTATGACGTCAATGCTCCTCAAAATACTGGTTGAGACACGTCTGGGCGGATTTGCTGCACACATGATTGAAATTAAACTGCACACAAAATACTTACTCCCTCCACACAAAATACTGCACACTACTCCCTCCACACAAACAAACTGCGCGTGAGACACGTCTGGGCGCGCGCGTGGGAGGTGTGCTCCTCCACAAAGTGCAAATCTCCTCCACATTGCTCCATTGCACTGAGGAGGGATGAGGAGGATTGCCATTACAAACTGCACAAAATCAACTGCAGACTGCGCCGCCACAATGTACATAATGAAGAGAAATCTAAAATGGATGAAGTTGACGATGATTCTGAAATTAAAGCTATTCAATCTGACAATTCTAACATCGATAATTCTGAACCCGATGTTAAAAAGCGTAGATTTGAAGATTCGGAAATAGAAACTTGTGAAACTGAATCTACGCAGGATGAAGACGAAGATTTCGAGGAAGATGATTCAGAATCCGATACGGAGGTGGAATATGACGAATCATCGGAAGAGGATGAGTCTAGTTCTGAAATGGAAGACAATACCACTTTTCGAGACTGGTTGGAAGAGGCTAAAGTGGCTACTGAAGAAGATAATGGTGTGAAAAATATGAAAAGTACGTCAACGGGGGTATGAGTGAAGATCAAGCCAAGGAAAAAGCCAATAGGAAAACCCTTTGGGCAGTCAAGCGAATCTTTTTCAACAAATACATGGATTTTTTGTCAAGTTACCTACATCTGAAAGATAATGGGACTCATCAGGATATTGCGGAAGATCTCGAAGAAAAAAGTAAATAAAGGCATGGAAGTAAACAAAGCTCTGAACAGAGTAATGCCTAAACACCATACCAAATTTGACGGACTACTACTTCAACTAAATGAGGATGAAGAGAACGAGGATGAAGAGAACGAGGAAGAGTGATAATGAAAGACCAGATGTTTCAGAAAGACTACTGTAATTAAAAAAAAAACTTCTATAATAGTGTTTTTTGGTAGGAATAAAAAAATCTATAAAATAACCACCTCTGTTAGTCTTACAGTAATCCTTTATGGTTATTTTACACTATTACGTTACATCAAGGGCAGTGACAACTTAATTTCGAAGAAAATGAGTGCCTCTGCATGGGTTCTAAACTTCTGGGTGACTTTCTATTCATCTTTAAATAGAGAGTGTATTGTGAACTACAGGCCTGACATTCTAAAGCGGGGCCGTTGTTTCATGTAAGATAGACAACTGTATTATGAGCCCTAATATCCGACTTCATTTACGGTTTCGTTGACAGTACACGCAACGAAATTCCAAGTTCCTGAGCAGTTCATTGAAGCGGAAATATAATCCAAAACACTTCGTCCCATGTGCTCGGTATGAACGAGTGAGATGTGTAAATCTATCGTGTTACATTTATTGCAAGGAGTGTAGACTCTTAATCCCTGTAAAATTCAGTGTGAGTTGACTTTCTTTTAATTCTGTTATATTCCTTATAATTCACTTGACTGTCTATTGATTACCCTAGTCCTATACATCCCTCATCATTTCCTCTCCCCAAAATCACCATATAACGTGTACAAAATTGACAAGCTAAGTCCAATAGATATTTGATTTACATTGTTTTTATATAGGGATTCTTGTTTAATGTGCATTTTTCTTGGTAATTATTAATATTTTGAGTTATAATAATTTTGAGTTTTCTTTTATATAGTGATTTGTATCGGTAATCCATTCATTGTTACGTGAATTTAAAAAAAAAGTGAATAAAAAAATAATAAAAAGAGTTGAATGTGTTCTTTTGTGTTTATATTTTTGTGTCATTATGAACGCGCAAACATTCAACCAATCAACGATGACCTCCACCTTTAATTTTGTGTGCAGTTTGTGTGCAGTTTGTGTGGAGGGAGTAGTGCGCAGTTGTGTGCAGTATTTTGTGTGCAGTATTTTGTGTGCAGTTTGTGTGGAGGAGTAAGTATTTTGTGTGCAGTTTGTGTGGAGGAGAAAAGTGCGCAGTTGTGTGCAGTATTTTGTGTGCAGTTTGTGTGGAGGGAGTAAATATTTTGTGTGCAGTTTGTGTGGAGGGAGTAGTGCGCAGTTGTGTGCAGTATTTTGTGTGCAGTTTGTGTGCAGTTTGTGTGGAGTATTTTGTGTGCAGTTTGTGTGCAGTTTGTGTGCAGTTTGTGTGGAGGGAGTAGTGCGCAGTTGTGTGCAGTTTGTGTGGAGGGAATGTGTGGCGCAAACCTACCAACATTGTGGCGGCGCAGTCTGCAGTTGTGTGCAGTGGTAAAATTGTGGTTGAAAAAAAAAATGGAAAAAAAAATTTCAATCATGAAAAATTTCAATCATGTGTGCAGCATTACGACCAACATTGTGGAGGAGTTTGTCTGCAGTTTGTCTGCAGTGATTTTGTGCAGTTTGTAATGGCAATCCTCCTCATCCCTCCTCAGTGCAATGGAGCAATGTGGAGGAGATTTGCACTTTGTGGAGGAGGAGCACACCTCCACGCGCGCGCCCAGACGTGTCTCACGCGCAGTTTGTTTGTGTGGAGGGAGTAGTGTGCAGTATTTTGTGTGGAGGGAGTAAGTATTTTGTGTGCAGTTTAATTTCAATCATGTGTGCAGCAAATCCGCCCAGACGTGTCTCAACCAGTATTTTGAGGAGGAGCATTGACGTCATAACAAAATTTCAATCATGTGTGCAGCAAATCAGTCCTCTTTGTGGAGGAGGAGGAGGGATTGAGGAGGGATGCCATATCTCCTCAATCCCTCCACAATCCCTCCTCCTCCTCCTCCTCCTCCTCCTCCTCCACAAAGAGGACTGATTTGCTGCACACATACTACTACTAAATATAGGCCAGATATGATGTGGCCTGTCACAGTAGTCTCTTAAACTTCCGTGAAGGGACAGTGGATATTTATTTTGCATTCATATGGTCAAGGATAGATCATCCTCCGTTATGTGACGAAGAATCATGATTTCTTATTTTTAAAATCCCTCCTTATTTCCCAAAAATTAGACATCTTATCATGTATAAAAGTGTTTTTTAATGTTTGTTATTAACTCTTTTGCAGGTTCTCCTTTGGTAGTCATGGCGATTACACTAGCTGCATCACTAGCTGCAACTGGCCAATACAGCCACTCACTATAGTGAGTACATTGCATAAATAGGGCGCTGTTTAAGCAGCGATTTCGTTTGGTTACTGATACTAGCCACTGATCGCTATTATACTGACTGAATAGAACATCATGTGCTTCCATTGAAAGCCATTAGTGCCATTTTGGTACTCTCATAAACCACGTTTTGCAATGTGCATTCCTTTGCATGTGCATTCCTTTGTAGGGGCATTCCTTTGTGAATGCCTTTTGTGTTTTTTTTTTTTGTATAGTGGAGTACCAACATGGCCATGTGGTGGATGCCTTTATTTGTTTAGGCAACAACAGGCAACCCACTATCCAGTCATAATAATAGAGATATAGTGGAGTACTAACATGGCCCTGCGGTGGATGCCTTTATTTATTAGGCACCAATAGGCAACCCCCTATCCAGTCACAATAATAGAGATCAGTAATACTAGCACTGTCTATTAGCTCCCTTTACATGCAAGTGTAAAGGTTACCACGGAAACGTAAAAAACAACCTGTGAAAGTTTCAGTTTAATATTGAAAAAATGTAAAAGAGTAAAAATGTATTCTGATTTTTCGAATTCATTCCAACATGGAATCTATTTCTCCGGAAGACAGTAATTCATTTACAAACAATATAAATAATTTTACTTAAAAGGTAGCACCTCAGGCAGAAATATTTCATTCAAAGGATGTTTGATATCATTATCAACTTTAAACAAATAAGTTTCATGTAAATTTGTAATCATTAATTTTATTTGTTTGTAATAATACAAATAGTTTACTTGGGCTCAAAATAAATAATTTCTCCAACAGTGGTAAGGTTAATTGTTAGACTTATCAAACCATCCTCTTTACGGTGTACTTAAAAGGAACCGAGATGATTAATTCATTTTGTAATCATCCATCTCAACAGTTGTTTCATTTTCCCTGGCCTGGCGTGGTATATCGGTCTCCTCCTTCCCATCTGTCTTATCCTCATCCACAACATCATCACCTTCGTCTTAGTTATGCGCAGTCTCACGAAGGTCAGAGAGGAATCACGCTCCCATCAGATCTCCAAACGCCTCCAGAATGCCATCGGGATCTCCGTCCTGATTGGGTTAACCTGGGTGTTTGGGTTATTTGCGATTGGCAACGGGAAGATCGTCTTCCAGTACATCTTCTGCTTATTCAACTCCTTCCAGGTAATTATCGTCTGCAGCATCCACATCAAATATTAAAAATAGAATAGGAATCATCAGCGTAAATATGTTTACCAAGGGAACTGAAAGAAGTCTTTTGTAAAACAAACAAAACGAAAACAGTCGAAGATTGGTAAAGACGGCGCTCGATACTAGTTTATACAGACTTTATACAAACTAATTTTTTTACTGGTATTGTCTTTAGATGTATTAACTTTAAGTTTTAATTTTATTTTTTATCTGTTTCATAAATACTCAAAAGCTTGTTTTGTTTGACTCAAGTTATATATCACTGCACAACGCTTAACCACAGTTTAAATATAATGAACATTTGCAAAAACGGTTGCAATTAAATGATAATTACTAGAGATTAAGATTTTCTTTTAAATTTATTGTTGCAGGGTGTTACAATCTTCATCCTGTTCTGTGTTCGGCCAGAAGAGGTTAGAGCAGCCGTGGTACCAAACTTGTCCTGTACATGCCTTAAGCACAGGCCCAAGGCTAAGCACGAGTCTGGTACCAGGAATACTGCTTTGGAGACAGAACCGGGCAGTGCAACTTCTCCTAAAACCACTGGCAAGACATTGCCCCGCCGACTATGGACCCAGAGACGGCCGACAACTGTGATGTGACCGACTCCTTGTAGGCAACTGCTGGTGTTTAATTTTTTAAATTCCAGCCCGAGTTGTTGGTCAAAGGGGGTGGGGGGCTTGAGTGGTAGGTGGGGGGACTCGTTCCTTGTTTTAAAGTGCTTTTGTATTGCTTGTTGTTTATATGTATTTTTAATATCGCTGTATAAATGAGGGCCCGATTATGCTGGATGGGTCAACCTCTTAAAAGATGTTTTTAAATATAAAATAAAACTATTGATAAATATAAATTAATAAGGGGCGTAAGTAGGGGTCCTGGGGCATGTATCAATGGCTATGCTCCAATACAATGCCGCTAAAGTGGCTGAAAAGGAAGAGAACACGAGGCACGGCACAATGGGGGGCAATAAATATACCTATGGGAGTAAAATTTGGAGATTATTTTCATGAATGATGATTATCAAGGACCCGACCCTTTACGTCCTGAATCTGCAACTGGTGAGGTCATCCATTATATGGATGACGTCGTCCATTCCGTTGATGACGTCATCGAATAGTTTTGGGATTCTTTTGTATATGTTACATGAGTTTCGTTAAGATTGTTTTGAAATAGATCTGTATGGTATTGTTTTTTATTAAATGTAAATAATAATGTATACAACGGAGAAAGAATCTCCAAGTTCTGATTTTATTATCAATTATAATTATATCTTGTGTCTAATATCTGTTATTCAATCATCACAGATGTATTTGATTATTATTGATAAAATATTAAGTCTTGGGGATGTAAAAGCTACGAAATCAAAGATATTTTAAATAATTTAAATATATTTTTTAATACCGATAACAACATACGTAGAATTATGTATTATTTCAGCATTTTGATAGAAAACACAATTTCAATTTTGGTTTGTGTTTAAGTTTTGGTTTCTTGTGCTTCAGACAGAATAGTTCCAGTATGATTGGTACCTTTACCAACTTCACATCAAGTTTGGGTTTGGATGATAATTCGGTAATTTCCAATGTTGTACCTTTCCTTTAATAAATGGATCACTTTATACAGTGGTGCACTTCAGCATGAATAGTAATTCCAATCGGGGCATGCCACTGATTGTATAATTGTACCAAGTATAGGGTCCTGATGACTGCACGACCAAAAAGTCTACGGTTTCTGGTCTCCGCGCACGCTGCCTCAGACCCGTGCGTCGGCATTTTTAATTTTTAATGTAACGATGTGCAATTGCAGCCAAAATTACTGAATCGATTGGAATTCTGTCACGCTGTTTTAAACGACTTTTTCACATAGGGCTATGAACGTTGGCCCAATTTGTGCAGCCTCTCTTAAGCCACCATACTTTATGTATGGGAAATTTGGTCTGGTTCCAATAACCGCGTGTACCATTTCACTATAGTCTGTGTGTGAGTTTAAGATACAAATATCTTTTGCATGTAGGTTGAGTACATTTACTGCAACTGTATATATAAGTATCTCATCCTGTTAGTGACGCCCCTCGTGCACATGTCCTCTGGAGGCCTGTTGGATTGAAATGACAAAGTGTGGATTCGCCCCGTAATTTCTTTTTCCTTCAACATGCTTCACAGGAGGTGTAATGTGCTTGGAGCTACATCTGTTTGGCGCTTGATGAATTTGGGCATTTTACTGTTTCTTTGTGTCTGTTTTCTCTGTCTAGTTGTTCTTATTTTTTTGTTTTTGTAAAATTTTGTTATGTGCAATTTTATGCTGCAATTTTATACTGAACTTCGAAATGTTGCTATTTTTGTAATTTTACAGATTTTAGATGTATTTATTTTGTATCCCGTTATTTGCGGTTTACCACTGTTTGGGTTTAGGACAAATCGAGGCCCCCCAAAAACCCCCCAG
>CM055825.1:26887343-26907952 GCA_029582265.1 Zoroaster sp. YZ-2022 | reverse complement strand
AACCAGCCCAATTTGGCACAGCAACTGTCCCCGTCCCTCATGTAACTCATCAAATTAGCTGTCAGGACACCATGGCGTCAATAGGTGGGGACGGGGGACATGTCTCTCACTTTTGAAAGCGGGGGGATATCATATCGCGTTTGTCCCCCACTTTTCAGAACAATAATATAAAAAATGGCAGGCATATGTCTGATTTTTGTACCAATTGCTGACCCAAATAGAAACTCCAACTCGATATTAGTGAAAAACAGCCATTTTTCGACTCATTATCAAAATCATCAAAATTAGAGGCAGATTAACCGTTGCCGCCGTGTATGCCTACTAGGTAGACCCATAACGTTATTCACGGAGACAGAGGAGGTGGACGCTAATATTCCTGTACCGTACAGTAGGAATATATTAGAAGCCAGCCGCGCAGGCATGTTTCCAACGCTGCTCACTACGCACAAACGGCGTGCGGTGCAGAATGCCAGCGACACTTTTTGAGACATGCGGATGAGGTAATGAGGTGGCATATCTTCTTCATCGCTAACTTACATTGCCGCTACTTCCTGATCTGAAAAGACTGAAAATAAAAATGCTGGTAACTTGACAGAGCTTCAGTTTTGGTGAAAGACAACATTCATCAGTTTAACATTTATGAGATGACTCTGATGAGTATGTGAAATACTAACACAAATGTTGTATGAAAAAGCAGATAGATAATCTGAATTATTCGTGGAATTATAGAGAACTGGGGACCTTTAATTCAGGAGCGGATGATCGCGGATCCAGGGGGGCTGCCAGTTTTTGTAGCATGATGGTTTGAACAAATAGTATAAATTTCAATATTTTCTTTCTTTCAAGAAATATACAATTATTTAACAAAATATAGCACCATTTAGCACCTAAGCACCCTTAATTATGCAAACAATCTCTAAGGGCAAGGGGACACCCCCTCCCCTTAGATAACTCCCCAGGACACAGATCACTAATTGGGGCTCATGTCCCCCCCACTTTTCATAAGCTGTTGACGCCCATGCAGACACTATGAATAACTTGACCCTGAAAATGCCCTAAAAATCTGTTTTACTGTGAAATAAATAGTTCACAACAATTTCATGATGACACAACACCGTGAAATTGCCATGAAATACTCTTGGAATTCCTTCACCGTGAAAACCCTGTGAAAATGCCATGAACTTCTCGTGGCAGTTTTTGGGACAGCTCATTAATTCTCGAGAGTGCTGTGAATTTGCTGTGAAATCACTGTGGACATTATTGCCAATATCTGAGAGGAAGAGACACAGTGATATTGCAGTGAAATTACGGTGAACTGTTATTTCAAGGCAAAACGGATTTTCAGTGGTATTGGAAGGTGAAGTTGTTCATAGTGAGATAATAATAGGTACTTACCAATGTTGTACCTTCACTGTAACTTGATCCTATCTAGTATGGCCTTATTAAAATGATTCCATCTTTACAATCAATTTGTGTTAGAATTTGTCTCTCCCAGGTACGAGCTGAGACAAGGATCGGACTTGGGGCTTGGAGTAATGTCTCAACAGTCATTACTGCACTACAGGAAGTGGTAAGTAATTAACTTAAATTATACCCACTTGGCTTTATTAAATCATTATCTGCATTTCTCTCAATTTTTAATCATACAACAATCTGCACCCTCGACTGCCGCTTCCTCAGGCTTTCCTGACTACACACAGCATGTATGGGTTTCTTGGCTTCTGACAGTGCCCCAGAACAAAAGATAATGTCTTTATTAGGGAGTTTCATCTCATTGAGCTATTTAGTTGGTATACAGTGCGTATCAAACAAAAGGTAATCCGAATTCAGGGCGTTAATATGCCAAGGTTATTTAAAGTTTGACACCCATATATGTAGTGTACCAAAGAAGAGGTGAACCTCAGCTTTCCATTGGATACCTGTATCGATCCATTGCTGTCACACATGGTTACGAGTACATTGTTATTGGAAAATGGCAAATTCAAATCGCATTTTTTGCAAGTTTGGGTAATCAGTTCAAGGCAGTCTGAAATGGACGCACTCACTTGGACTGCTCATAGATGATTGCGTAAGATTTTTCAGTTGGTGCGGTAATCGTCTGTTACATGACATCCTTTTCTTCAAGTTGGGTATTTAAGAAGGGCCTGGGTTTAGTCAGACAGGTAAAGTTGGAAAGATGGTACAACTAACGACTGAACAGCGAGTTTCTCGTGAGGGATTACAACATTTCCCACCAAACTCAGTTTGCAGCAAACTCTGGCGATGCTTTCATAGGGAACGTTTCCCAGAACGGGAGCTTCCCAGCAGCCAGCAAAAAAAACCATTCTGGGCGAATGTTAGAAAATCATCAAGAGTATGGCACCAGGCCTCAACCGCAAACATAAAGGGAATTCTGGCAGGAGGCGCACCGGGCGATCAGAAGGAAACATTGCAGCAAAGGGCAGCAACTTTGGAGCATCCTAGGGACACCAGCAGCAAGGCGAAATGGGTTGAGATTGCCTTCGGCGACATTCAACAGAATCACGAGATTGACCTCCACCAGCATCCATATCGGATTCACATCCGGGATGAATCAACTTACGCCAGGAGATTTTACTAGAAGGCTGGCGTTTGCCAGATGGTTGATAGCCCGTACCGAGAGAGATGTCAATTTTCTGCGGAATCTCGTAATCGGCGACGAAGCTGCTTTCTCCCATGAACGGCAAGGTCAATACGCAAATAATGTTTCTTTGAATATGCACCAGCAAGACACCCCTCAGTAATTCAATTCTTGAGGTTACATATGAGTCGACAAAAGTGGACTGTTTGGTTAGGATTCTTTGTGGAAGTGGTCAGCTGACTTCGGGATCCGTTTTTTCTTTCGTTAAAGCGAAATGTCAATGGTAACATGTATCTGCAGATGCTCAATGATAACGTTTTACCGCAGCTGCAGTGAACAGCCTTTGAGCGACAGGTTCGTGGGGTCTTTCAGACAACCTTGGTGGGCCCAAGATGGCGCTCCCAGCACATCGCCTTATCGCCGTCCGAGATCGTCTGAGGGGAACTCTTTGGCGAACGAGTCATCGCTGTCAACCATGAGGTGGAATGTGGCCACCAAGATCACCTGACCTCACACCACTATGACCTTATTTTGGGGACATTTGAAGAACAAGGTGTTTGCAAAAAATTCCTCCCCGTGATCTTGATGAATTGGCAGGGCCGTATTCGAAATGAAGTGGATGCTTTACGCACAATCCGGCTATGGTGAGACGAGCAGTGCAGGACATGCCCGTCGTCAAGTCAGCTTGTGTCGAAAGTGGAGGTGGGACATGTTGAAGCTGTGTGGGCATAAAAGGGCAATGTTAGAAGAGATTCTTCTTGAATAATGTCCAGTCATTCCTAAAGAAAATTCATGGTTTATCATACAGACTTTCATCATCAATTATCCTGCCTTGCACTTGATTACCCAAACTTGCAAAAATGCGATTTGAATTTGGTCATTTCAATCAACAATGTACTCTAGTCATGTGTGAGCAGCAATGGGTCAATAAAGGTATCAATGGAAAGCTGAGGAGTTCCTCTTCTTTGGTACACTACATGTAAATTGTCAAACTAAATAACCTTGGCATATTAACCCCCTGAATTCGGATTACCTTTTTTTTGATACGCACTGTAGAACTGTTCCAGGAAATCTGGAGGTCGAAGGTTCAGTAAATTTTTCTTTGTTGAATCACAAAATTCCCTTATTTTAGTCTGAATGACTGATTTGTTAACCCCATTATTGATTGTTTTTGTTTTAAATAGTTATTATTATTGGTATTTCTTTTTCCTAGTACCAAGCAAGCCTGAATCTCTGTTTGCATCAGACATAACTCAGACAAGTATTACTCTAGAATGGACACAGCCATTATACCCCAACGGAAATATGCTGAAATATGGTAAGTTACAGCAGCCAATCCAAAGGTCTGAATTGTTAATAATTTTATCCATTTTGCATGTCCACCAAAAAAGAAGTCTCCATGTTTTATTATAATTATTTGGCGAAAGCACACAATGAAAAGAAAGATCTTGTTTACCTTAATGCCGGTTACACCTCAAGTCAAGCTACGTCCCGTAGCCTTAGATCGTAGATCCTTGCTGTCCCTAAGATTGCCGCCTTTTGTATTAATTTCACTCTAACAGATGTTCCTATCTCCTTGAGATGGTTCTCCGACGCCTTTGGGATTGTACCAAGGGTTCCAGCTACCAATTATTATTATTATTATTATTATTTTGACATAGGGAGGGCTGGGGTTTCTGAAGGGGCTAAGACAGAAAGGGACAGAAGGGTTTTACACCCCATGCCCCCACCGCCAACCCCCCACCCCCACCCCCTCCTGGATCCACGACTGAGTTATTGAAGGTGCTTCAGTCTTGTTGATTGTTGCAATGGATTTCATGTTCTTGTGACAGCTCTCTACAGTGTTTTATTCGTGTGTAACTATATATCCAAGTCTGTAGCATTAAGTCTGAGTCTGAGTCCAGGCAGTCACATCTCAGTCAAAGTATATACATGTATTCTATGAATAATTCCCCTGATGAGACTAAATTTCAATGAACTGTATTTCTTGAATAAGTTACCAACTAGCTGACACTTAAATGCTTGGGAAATTGTTTTCGTCTAAGCCATATTAAATGTGTATCTTATGTGCAGCACACACAACTGGTCAATAGATCTGATTGGTTAGTAATTAAAGGAGTTTGACCTCCAGCTGTCAATTGGCCCACTAGTGCTACAGATCACAGATGATTGGCCAACTATTCCTGCAGATTGCAGATGATTGGTTAACTGGTGCTGCAGATCACAGATGATTAGTCAACTATTGCTGCAGATTGCAGATGTTTGGCCAACTAGTGCTGCGGATTGCAGATGATTGGTTAACTAGTGCTACAGATCACAGATGATTGGCCAACTATTCCTGCAGATTGCAGATGATTGGTTGACTATAGTGCTGCAGATTGCAGATGATTGGCCAACTAGTGCTGCAGATTGCAGATGATTGGTTAACTATAGTGCTGCAGATTGCAGATGATTGGCCAACTATTCCTGCAGATTGCAGATGGTTGGCCAACTAGCTGCAGATCACAGATGATTGGCCAACTATTCCTGCAGATAGCAGTTGATTGGCCAACTATTCCTGCAGATTGCAGATGGTTGGCCAACTAGTGCTGCAGATTGCAGATGATTGGCCAACTATTCTTGCAGATTGCAGATGATTGGTTGACTATAGTGCTGCAGATTGCAGATGGTTGGCCAACTAGTGCTGCAGATTGCAGATGATTGGCCAACTAGTGCTGCAGATTGCAGATGATTGGCCAACTGTTTCTGCAGATTGCAGATGATAAATAATAATAATAATAATAAAGATTTGTAGCGCGCACATATCCACCCTGCTGGGCGCTCAAGGTGCAGAAACAAAGAAACAACATGAATACAAACAATATACAATGATAGCATAGGAAAAAAAAGTATGTACTGAGATACATGTACCTACAATGCAATTACAAATATATATCATCTTTGAAGAATTGTGACATAAGATGAGTTTTAAGCATCGACTTAAATCTAGTTATACTATGACAAGATTTGAGTTTAGTTGGAAGGTGATTCCAGAGTCTCGGAGCCGCGACAGAAAAACACCTATCACCCTAGTTCTGTTTTGAAGTTGGTTCCTTTAGGAGTGACATGTTGCTGGAGCGCAAATTGCGTGATGGAGTGTAGACTTTAAGCAGTTCAGAAATATAAATTGAAGCAATGTTATTAAAAGATTTGTGAACAATTAGCATAAGTTTAAAAACAATTCTCTGTGAAACAGGAAGCCAGTGCAGCTCTTTCAAGATTGGCGTGACATGGCATGACTTTCTGGACAAAGTCACAACACGAGCTGCTGTGTTTTGTATGTGCTGAAGACGAGATATTTGATTCTGCGGGAGACCGTAGAGGAGAGCATTCCTGTTATCGATCCGTGATGTGACAAACACATGTATAATTTGTTCAGCAGCATTTTTATTCAAGTATTTCCTTATTCGGCTAATATTTCTGATATGAAATGATGATATGCAAACAATGTTGGAGATATGAGGTTTTAAAGTCATTGTCGAGTCAAATGTAACACCCAAATTACGTGCTTGTGATGAGGTGGTTATCTGCGAGTCACCAATTGTAATACATGGAAGAGAAACTTTAGACAATTGCTGACGTGATCCAAATAGAACAAATTCCGTTTTTTCATCGTTCAATTTCAGGAAGTTTTGTCTCATCCAACTTCGAATCTCTTGAATACATTTCTCCAGTGTTTTAATGCAGGAATCGGCTGGTTCTTGAGAAGATTTAAAAGTAATGTAAAGCTGCGTGTCATCAGCGTAAACATGGTAATTTAAATTATACTTCAAAATGATATCACGAACTGGAAAGGTATAAACAGTAAATCACTGTGGGCCGAGCACGTAGCCTTGGGGTACAGAATAGTCAAGAATAACAGGCTCGGAGATAGCGTTACCAATACAAACATGCTGAGGTCTATTTAAAAGGTAGGACCTACACCAATCCAGGGCTGTGTCATGTATTCCAAGATGATATTGAAGGCGGGAGAGAAGGATTTTGTGATCGACCATGTCAAAAGCGGCGCTTAAGTCTAACAAAACCAGTGCAGTAATTTTTCCATCATCCATGGCAGATAAAATGTCATTGTTGACGCGGAGTAGAGCAGTTTCCGTTCCATGAAATGGTTTATAGGCTGACTGAAATGTGTCCGACAGGTTATTAGCACGAACATGGTCAGAGATTCGTGATGAAACAACTCGCTCGATTGTTTTTCCAAGGTACTTTAAATTCGCTACTGGTCGGTAATTTTTGAAAACTTCCTTGTCCAAACTGGGTTTCTTCAGGAGTGGTTTAACATGAGCAACCTTCTGGCTATCAGGGAAACAACCGGAAGAAAGAGATCTGTTTACAATAATTGTGATATACTTAGCAAACACATCAATATTTTATTTTATTAGCGAAGTTGGTACTGGATCAAGTTCACATGATTTTGATGGTGATTTCATGATGAGTTTCTTGATCTCCGTGACACTAGTAGGCTCAAACATAGACAGTCTACATTGTGGATCCTTGCGTGACGGTGTTTGTGATAGAATGGCAATGTACTGGGGGAAAAGAACAACGGATATTCTCAATTTTTGTGACAAAAAAGTTTGAAAAAGCATTTGCGAGGTCCTGATCGGAGTGTGTAGATGGCCAGAGTTCTCTTTCACAAGAGATGAGTAGTGAGTTATTTTTGCCTGGTTAATCATGTTCTTCACAATATCACATTGGTTACAGTATTCTTGCCGATGTACTCCAAGTTTCCCATTGTCACGCCATTTTCGCTCAAGTTGACGGCGGATTTTCCTTGCAGCACGAATATCATCATTGAACCAGGGGGATTCAGATTGTAGCATGATCGTCCAAGATGTTACGGACAGTAGATTCAATTAGACTGACACAAGATAATCCAGCTCACCATCTTCAAGGTTTACATTTTCCAGTTGAGATTCATTATCATGACATAAATATTTAATATTTACATTTTTCCAGTGGCGAGTAGTTACAGAAATGGTAGCTATGGGAGGTTTTTTAAGGTTCATATTTACCATGATTGCATAATGATCAGATAAGCCAGGATGGATAGTTATATTCGAGGTGATCTATGAGAGGTGAAGTATTTTCACGCGTTATCATGAGGTCAAGACAGTGACCATATCGATGAGTGGGTGCTGTGATGTGCTGCTTAAGTCCATGAGCAGAGAGCAGATCTTTAAACTGATTTGCATAATTGTTTGAAGTGATGTCCATATGAATGTTAAAATCGCCGGTTAAAATAATGTCAGATTGGTGCAAGAGATAATCCACAATTAATTTCTCAAATTCCTGCAGAAAAATGGAGAAATTTACATGTTTACCATCAACATCCCTTTCTGGTCGAAATATATTAACAAGGCGAACAGATCTAGAGTTGCACGTTACCTCGGCATGCAGAGATTCAAATGTTTGGTAGTCAATATTAACATTTTTCATACTGACAGATAAACTGGACCTAAAGAGAAGTGCAACCCCTCCACCGGTCTTTTTTGGTCTGGGGATATGATGGAGAGAGTAGCCAGCAGGAGTGCACTCGCGGGGTAGCAAGTCATCATCAGGTTTAAACCGTGTCTCGGATATAGCAACAAGATCCAAATTGTTTTTAAGTACAAAGTCAACAAATTCATCCGATTTGTTACATATGGATTGAGTGTTCAAGACACAGAGCTGAAGTTTAGACTCATCATGAACATTTGGAGTTGAAGTTATGCCAATGTCGCTTATAGATGTGGTTAAGTTCACTGTTGGGGGTTGGTGAGGCCGGAGTGCTAGTTGTGTAAGTCTGTCCATTCTACGGCGACCAGCTTTTTTACCTCTATGTGTGCGGCGGTATGTTTGGAGTTGATTGGCAAGTATTCCAAGACAGTTCAATTGACTCATTGCTGAATAAGATAAAGCTGCATCAGTACACATGGAGCATTGCGAAGATTGAGTAGTTCATTGCGGCTGTAGGAAATTTGATGAAGCTGAGTGGAGTTTGTGGGTGTGTTGTTCAGTGTTTCAGGTCCAGGGTGGTTTATGTCACCAGAAATTAAGAGTTCCAGGTGAAAGGTGGCAGATGAATTATCATAGTATGATATAGGACAGCTCAAATATTTAAGATGGCGGATTGGTTGTTGTTTATCTAGTGTACAAGCTGAAGTTTGCATGCTGTAGCCACATTCTAAAGATGAGTCATTGAGACACAATGGTCCGGATAGCAGAAGTAGAATAAACATGATTGGTTGACTAGTGCTGATCACAGATAGCTCTCATACCACATGCACTTTGTGCCACATGTGCCAACATCATACTATTATGTGCCTAGGTTGGGATTGACCGTTTTCAATTATTGAATTCACAGATTGACCACCGTGTCACAGCCAAACCTTACGATACCAACTTCACCTTGACCCCGCTTCCCTATTTGAAAGCCAAGAGATCCGGGACATGTCAGCACTCACCGGAACAGTGTCAAACTTGGAACCATCAACGGAGTACGAGTTTCAAGTTTACGGCATCAACGAGGCCAACAATGAAGGCGAGCGAGCATCACTTCAATGTTTCACTGCGTTAGCAACAGGTACATACAGAGTGGTTTAAGTCGCAAACCCTCAACAATTTCTTAGACAAAAATATTGCTGTACTTTTCATAATTCTAGAGGAAATGTCAGGAAAATATTTTAAAAGGGATAATTTGATTTTTATCAGAGGTTGCCTTTTTTATTTTTTTATTTTATTTTTTTTATTGAGTAGTTGCCAATCACAAGGCCTAACAGGCCACTCGAGGTGAGGGCTAAATAGGGGAAAGGGGGTAAGAGAAGAGGAAATCAAAAAGTAGAAAGATGAATATTGATGTTGCGTTTGAATTGAGACAGGTTATAGGTGGCAGGGAAGCAGGATACAGGTAATGAATTCCAAAGTAAGGCAGTACGTGGAAAGAAACTGGATGAGTACCGCTTTGTATTTGCTTTGGGGACAGATACAGTATAAGGATGAGAATGAGCAGAGAAACGTGTAGTGCGGCCAAAGGTACTGTTAGGTGGAACAACCAGTGAAAGTCTTCTTTTGATTGAAGGTGACAAGCCAGTCGGCTCAGTTAATGATATATTCTCTAGGTCAAGGTTGAGAACAGTACTGGCTTGAGCACAGGATGTAGCAGACAAGGGTATGCAGTATACACTGTTGAGTCATCTGCATATACATGGCCAACTGTGATGAGACAGAGTCAGGCAGGTCATTGATAAATAGTAAAAATAGTGACGGGCCCAGGACAGAACCCTGCGGGACACCTGCATTAATACGACGGATGGAGGAGGAATTATGGCCCTCGTGCACAACAGAGATCTGACGTTCACTGAGCTAGAGAGTAAATTTAGCAATTCACCAGGTATGCCATATGACTTCAATTTATGGATGAGCCCTCGATCTGTGCCAAACTTTATCAAAGGCCTTTGAAATGTCAAGGGCAGCAAGCCTAGCTAGCATCACCACGTTGATCTAACGCTCTATTTATGTGTTCTGTGATCAGGGATAGGATATCACCTGTTGACCGTGAATATCGGAAGCCACACTGAACATCAGTCATAAGCTCATGTTCTTCGAGATAATCTATGAGTTGCTGGTTAATCAGGCTTTCAAAGACCTTACTCATAATGGGAAGAAGGCTTATGGGTCGATAATTGGACGGATCTGCTTTTGCTCCGGAGCCTTTAAACACAGGAACAACAGAGGCCAGCTTCCAATTAGATGGAAACACATGTGTCAGGCAAAGATTATACAGTTTGGAGAGGATAGAGGACAGTTCTGGTGAACACATCTTCAATACAATTGCAGGGATTCGGTCAGGTCCTAAGGCTTTAGAAGTGTCAAGATGACTGATGACTTTAGCTACCATCTTAGGTGTGACGTTGATTGTACATATACATGAACTGCTGTCAACACGAGAAGGACAGTCAGGCAGCTAGGTCTCGGCCTAGGTCATCAAGTGTGGAGTTGGCTGTAAAACGATCAGCAAAAAGGTTGACTTTGTCAGTAGGAGATGTGAAAACTTCAAGACCATTGAAAAGAACTGGAATAGTAGACATATTTCTATTAAGGATGCTGTTTGCAATTCTCCAAAAATCTCTGCAGCCAAGACGTTGAGTTGAGATGGACTCCTGAACAGACTCTGCGTAACGGCGCTTGGCATTTTCCAAAATTTGCAGTTGTTTCAAGCAAGGTGAAATTGATGGTGGGCCACCCTTGAACCATCTCTATTAAATTGATGGAAATAATGGTTTCGCTGGAAGACAGCGGCAGCACATGCAGGGGTGAACCATGGCTGAGAGTGTGATTTCACTTGGTAGGTACGGGAGGGTATAAAAAGATCCAGTTTCGATTTGCGTAGCATAAATAATTATTAGCTCAGCAAAGTTTTCTGCTCAGAAGTTCTTTATGAAGTTTTTATCTCTTTGTGCTGCAACAGGGCTTTGTGATGAAGATACCACCAACGATGGCCTCTTTTCTTATTCATGGCCAGTGACGGTGGCTGGTGTACAGGCTGACTCCAATGAAAAGTGTCCAATCACAACTGAGAAAGGTAAACAGAATAATACCTCATGTATTGATGTTTGTCAATACATTTTCTTCATCTCCTGACCACGACTAGAGCATTGAGAACAACTTGACCAACCGGTCTCTTCTCAGAGCCATCACCAAAAAGAGATCATTACATGGTGTACCCGAAATAACTCAATAACAAAACAAGGTCATTCGTTGGTTTGTGTATGCGCATTTTTGTTTTTGTTTTTGTTTTGTTTTGTTTTGGGTTTTTTTGGGGGGGGATCTTTTTTTTTGCCAACAGGGGAATACGTGATACATTGTATACACGGGGCCCAAATTAATTTTTCCCATATACAAAGTATGGTGGCTAAGAGAATTCCAATCAATCCAGCAATTTTGGCTGCGATTGGACATCGTTTCATAGCAACAACAAAAATGAAACTTAAAAATGCTGACTCGCGGGTCTGAGGCGACGCGCGCAGAGACCAGAAACCAGAGACTTTTATTTTTTGCCCTAATGAATTATTGTTCATTTGCTAAATCACGCGAAAAAATATTTGGGGAACATACAGAGTTGCCTACTAATAAAATAACAATGTTTGAATGCAAACTGATCAAATTATCTTTCTTTTACCCATCAGCTGGTTTACCGAGGGCTGTTAGAAATTGTTCTTTGGCCATCAAGTGGGGAGAACACGAAGTTCGTAGCTGTGGTAAATCTATTGATAAGAATAGTACAACATTAGAGGATGTTGTTGGTGTGAGTATTCTAACGCTATAAATATAGTACTTTGAACGTTGTCTACCAGAGACGTAGTCTTGATTTTCAAAAGTGGGGGCAAATTATTTTTTTCTAGTAAATGTACTGGTAAAATTTCAAATTAACTGATAGACCCTTTTTGTTCCATTTGCTTTCGTACACTACCGAGCTATTCGGCATATATTGGGTTTCATACAGTCTCGGACAAGGGTTACACAGGCAACAAGAAATGCGCACTACCAAAAAAGAGGCACATACAAATTTACATGCAGGATGATAAAAAGGAGGGGCACATCCCCCCCCCCCCATCTGCAAATGGAAACTGTAATGACCTCTGACAAACCGTCAGCTGATCTAGCTTGGTTGGGAGAGCGCCTGTATTATAATACCGTGGTTGCAGGTTCAAATACCGCTTGAGACAATTTCTTGTTATTTGGTCACTCTGTGAAGGTACCTGTTAGTCCCGGCAATGCAGTCGAGGTGGCCAACTTTCTGGCCGATGTCACAGCCGTCAAGCCAGATGAACCACTGCAGGACCTTAACAACATAGCGGCTATTCTGAAGAACATTGTTGGGGCAGGATCGGGAGAACCAGAGGTTTGTAAAACTAATCTTTATTTCCAGAACTTCACATATCAAAAGAGATTCTTCATTCAAAGTGTCACTGTAAGCTAATAGTTCTTATACCATGCTCAGTTTCAAGTCTTACTGAATATTACTCAAAGTTATGAAATAAAAATAATGATAGACTGTCAACTTAAGAACTAGATAGTTGCACTGTTATTAGGTAATGAGGAGGACACAGGTTCGAGTCTCGCTTCGGCCAATCATTTTTGTTCACTTTGAAATCGACTACCAATCATTTACCAACAGGTAACCACCGCAGTACTTGAGACAGTAAATAACATCATCAGTTCCCAACGTCAACTTAGCCAAGACTCCACGATAGACAATCGCAGAAGCTCTTCTGCCATCGTGAGGTCAGTTGAGAGACAGATTGGCTTGACCCTGCGTCAGGAGGGACAAGTCCGGATTCGGCAGGACACTGTTCACGTAGAGGCGGTCAGCGTCAATGTGTCAGCGGTACGCAAAGGGCTCAACTTCGCGTCCATACAGCAGGTCACAGGTCAGCCGGGGGGACAGGGTTTACTCATTGGGAGTGTCATCAAGAGGTATGCGGACAGAGACGAGATACCGAGTGATGATACGGTTCAAGCGTCCATCCAACTACCAGGGAGTTTTATTGATTCACTGCAGCCAGCTGATGGTAGTACAAACTGCTTAAACGATAACGAATTCTTGGCATAGACCTATATGGCCCTTGGTTACCATGTTGTTTGTATATTAGAAAAACAGGCATTATTTCTCTGCTACAGTGAATATGTTGTGTGTGTAGGGGGATCAAACCCACGTGACTATGATGTTCGATATTGTGGTGTTTCACTGTAAACCATTCGAAGAAATTATAACACTAGGCCTATGGTTGACAAAAATTACAAGAAATGTTATACCAAAAAATAAACTGCACGGTCATGTGTGATAACGCCACTGTTCTCTTATGTAACACAAATATAAAAGATTAAAATTCATATCACCTAGGTAACAACCTGACCAAACTTGGCGCTAGTTTTTGTCTTCGGGACGACACATTGTTCCAGTCTGCTCTGATCAGAGATAAAGCAATGCGCAACTCCAGTGTCATGGTGGCTGGAGTTGTCATCTCATTGATCGTAGAGGGCGTTGTCGTAAACAATCTGACTGAACCAGTCGTTACTACGTTCAAGGTAAAACCAGTGGCCTATAAGTTGAGAGAAACTGCTCCATGCACAATATTTGCTTAAATTTCAGGACGGAATAAAACGTACAGTGAGTACCCAGAATACTATGCAAAGAGCACATTATTAAAGCTTGCCACGCGTGCTGATGATGACGTCAAAGCGAAGTAATGATGTCATGTGAGCGTTGCTTCATTTTAGTTCTCTTCACATAGACCATGGATCCGGAGGCGACGCAGTCTCACTTTGGGTAGTGGGGGGGGGGGGGGGGGGGGCTAAGGCACGTACTTCCACTTTATTGCATCCACAGTGCTCCCAGGCGCACACAATCCCTAATTTCCGCCAAGCGTCCAACTGGAAAATCAAAGGGAAAGAATATAGAATACAACCGCCACTTTTCTATCCAAATGATACCATAGATTTGTCTTTAAAAGATGATAGAGGACACACTTCAGGAGAGGAAAGTGTAGTCAAGTGAGGATTGAAAACGATTTTGAGCAATGAAATGTATGCACATCCAGTAAGATTTTGGCCATTTTGTCGTCTGCTAAAAACACATGCTTAGACATGGTGTACAAGTGGCGGTTGGGTTCGACATTCTTTCCAATCAAAGTTATGCTACATGCATACTGGCTTTGAATCTGTTAATTTCTCAATTTTCAGGCACCGGACAATGTTACCAGTGAAATCAGCAACTTGACGTGCGTGTTCTGGGACTTCAACCTTCAGGAAAGAGTTGGTGATTGGTCTGACGTTGGGTGCACCCTAGCAGAAGTGACTGATAATGTAGTCGTGTGTCACTGTGACCATCTTACCAACTTTATGGTGCTTGTTGTAAGAAACAATAAGTCAGTATTGTTTTGTTTATATATAGTTTGTGTTTGGGTATGTAGTCTATTCCGTTACCTGTGTATATAAACCAAATCTTTAAAACTTAATTTTGATTGGGACTGACACGTTTTAAAGAAAACTACGAAAAATTTACAAAACCATACAGTCAACAGACTGGAGCTGTTCAAACACACAGTTATAGTGACCTAGCTATGACGTACGAGAAGAATTATGCTTTAACACCAAGTGGTGTTTGTTTTCTAAAATAAGAAACTCGATCAGACAGAATTTCTCAAGATATTGAAATTATTACAAACTTTCCACAACTTTCCTCAATTTTGAACCGTTTCTGAGTTGTACATTTAATATTGCATCTGTTTCTGTTCATTTATTGTCACTTCCGTTCACAGAGTGTAAATGGACAAGGGAATGAGACAACAGCAGAAGAAAAAGTACTTGATATTATTAGCACGGTTGGGTGTGCATTGTCTATAATTTGCCTCGCCATAACACTGATCATTTACATTGTTAACAGGTAAGATAAATATATTGATACCGTCATAGTACACAAATAAATTCAATTTATTGCTAACTTGAAAATATGGAAGTTTTAATTTCAGAAATGAATACGTAATAAATATAGTTCTATACATTTATGTAAACATAATAATGAACTATAATATACCACAAATAACCAAAAACGAACTGAACAGAATTGTTCTTGATTTTATTTATTTATTTATTTATTTATTAAAGAGACAACACACGAATAATTGCTATTATATGGAAGTATTCTTAGTTCTGAAAATGTTTTCAACCAAAACATTACAAGAACATTTACCCAAATGAATGTCTCCTATACCCACCCTAACACAATGTGTGACACACGTACACATAATATGTCTTCATTTCACCGGCCTTTTTCAATTTAGTCTTAATTATAAAGCAAAATGAATAAATGAATAATAATTTTAGGTTTGGATTAAAACATTTCTATGATCACTGATATTTGATTTGAATTGGCTAATTTTGATCACAGACGACTGCGTTTGGGCAAGAATCGTCAGATCTTTATTCATTTCTGTTCTTCTCTGCTTTTGCTTTATATCGTCTTCCTGGCCGGTATCGACACCGCTACGGTAGGCCTCACCAATTTCAATATAATTGCAATGATTTTAGGCAATAACATGGTTATGGGTCATTGACTTGTCAGTATTTTCGAAATGTAGGTTAGCCTTGATGTTTCAGTGAGGGGTACTTAAAAGTACAAAGTTTTCATAGGCACTATTAAGTCAGCTGTCAAATTGGAGCCCTTATCTTCTTAGATAAAATGACTTTTCTGGGGTCTCCTAGAGGCCACGAGCCAGACCCTCCTCGACCTAATCTGAAATTCTGGATCCGTACATGAAGAGCCACAGTCTGTCGTAGATAATTGGTTGTTGCCATTAGTTGTTGAATATAAGTCTTGTTAGAAGTAAACAAATATTTAAATGTCTGAACTTCTTATTTCTGTATGGCAATAATATTTGTCTGAAACAAGAAGGTTTCGAATGATAACAAGTTTGCAACGTATATTTCTCCCACAATTCCTGCCTACAGTCATCAAAAGGTGGTTGTGTGTTTGTTGCTGCATTACTCCACTATTTGACTTTGTCCACCATGATGTGGATGGCTGTTGAAGCCAGGAATATGTACGTCAGCATGGTGAACGTTTTCCCCCAATACGAGTCTCACTACATGATCAAGGCTTCTCTTGTTGCGTGGGGTTAGTGTTTTCATGTCTAGAGGTTCGTCCAGTGTGGCAAAAGTGAGATGGAGAGCAGGATGTGGGGGTATAAAAAATAAAAATAAAAAAATAAAAAGCATATAGGTTGGTGAAATTCTTGCGTCGGGAGATAAACAATTGATTTATTTGCCCTGCACACGACGTGTGTATAGCATCAGTATACTCAGTGCTTCGAGTGTGTGAAAAACTACAGGCGACTCAGGCGATTCGAACCCGACCTCCTGCTTACTGCACGTCACCAACCTCGAGTTCACCGAGCTTGCCGGCCGGATAGAATCTTATTTATAGCATTTGCCGGATTCTGGCCGACAATTATCATCGGGCATCGGGCAAGCTCTGGTCGATGATTCGACGTCTGCACCCAGTAAGCAGGAGGTCTTTCACAGACACTCGAAAGCACTGATTATACAAGTGCTATACACACGCAGGTGTAGACAAACATTAAATCAAGAAAAAGCACATATGAAAACGTATGATAACAAATACATGCATGATGATGAAACGGGGCCTTGGGGCACATGCACCCTTTGACCCCTCTGGATCTGCTAAGAAACCCTCCTCCCCACCATTTGCCACACTGGATGAGTAATCCCAGTATTATGAGTACTAGTAGTAGTAATCAGTCCTCAGGAGGAGAAGGAGGATGGCATCCTCCTCAATCCTCCTCCACAAAGAGGACTGATTTGCTGCACACCTGATTGAAATTTTGTTATGACGTCAATGCTCCTCAAAATACTGGTTGAGACACGTCTGGGCGGATTTGCTGCACACATGATTGAAATTAAACTGCACACAAAATACCTACCCTCCACAAAATACTGCACACTCTCCCTCCACACAAACAAACTGCGCGTGAGACACGTCTGGGCGCGCGCGTGGAGGTGTGCTCCTCCTCCAGTGCAAATCTCCTCCACATTGCTCCATTGCACTGAGGAGGGATGAGGAGGATTGCCATTACAAACTGCACAAATCACTGCAGACAAACTGCAAACAAACTCCTCCACAATGTTGGTCGTAATGCTGCACATGATTGAAATTTTTCATGATTGAAATTTTTTCAAATTTTTTTCAAATTTTTTCAACCACAATTTACCACTGCACAACTGCAGACTGCGCCGCCACAATGTTGGTAGGTTTGCGCCACATTCCCTCCACACAAACTGCACACAAATACTCGTACACAACTGCACTTTTCTCCCTCCACACAAACTGCACACAAATACTCACAAACTGCACACAAATACTGCACACAACTTTCTCCTCCACACACAAAATACTTACTCCTCCACAAACTGCACACAAAATCACTGCACAACTGCACTTTTCTCCCTCCACACAAACTGCACACAAAATTAAATGGAGGTCATCGTTGATTGGCTGAATGTTTGCGCGTTCATAATGACACAAAAATATAAACACAAAAGAACACATTCAACTCTTTTTATTATTTTTTTATTCACTTTTTTTTTAAATTCACGTAACAATGAATGGATTACCGATACAAATCACTATATAAAAGAAAACTCAAAATTATTATAACTCAAAATATTAATAATTACCAAGAAAAATGCACATTAAACATGAATCCTATATAAAACAATGTAAATCAAATATCTATTGGACTTAGCTTTGTCAATTTTGTACACGTTATATGGTGATTTTGGGGAGGAAATGATGAGGATGTATAGGACTAGGGTAATCAATAGATAGTCAAGTGAATTATATGAATATAACGAAATTAAAGAAAGTCAACTCACACTGAATTTTACAGGATTAAGAGTCTACACTCCTTGCAATAAATGTAACACGATAGATTTACACATCTCACTCCGTTCATACCGAGCACATGGGACGAAGTGTTTTGGATTATATTTCCGATTCAATGAACTGCTCAGGAACGTGGAATTTCGTTGCGTGTACTGTCAACGAAACCGTAAAATGAAGTCGGATATTAGGGCTCATAATACAGTTGTCTATCTTACATGAAACAACGGCCCGCTTTAGAATGTCAGGCCTGTAGTTCACAATACACTCTCTATTTAAAGATGAATAGAAAGTCACCCAGAAGTTTAGAACCCATGCAGAGGCACTCATTTTCTTCGAAATTAAGTTGTCACTGCCCTTGATGTAATCATAATAGTGTAAAATAACCATAAAGGATTACTGTAAGACTAACAGAGGTGGTTATTTTATAGATTTTTATTCCTACCAAAAACACTATTATAGATGTTTTTTTTTAATTACAGTAGTCTTTCTGAAACATCTGGTCTTTCATTATCACTCTTCCTCGTTCTCTTCATCCTCGTTCTCTTCATCCTCCATTTAGTTGAAGTAGTAGTCCGTCAAATTTGCATGGTGTTTAGGCATTACTCTGTTCAGAGCTTTGTTTACTTCCATGCCTTTATTTACTTTTCTACAGATCTTCCACCAATATCCTGATGAGTCCCATTATCTTTCAGATGTAGGTAACTTGACAAAAATCCTTGTATTTGTTGAAAAGATTCGCTTGTACTGCCCAAAGGGTTTTCCTATTGGCTTTTCCTTGGCTTGATCCTTGGCTTGATCTTCACTCATACCCCCGTTGACGTACTTTTCATATTTTTCACCACATCTCTTCAGTAGCCACTTTAGCCTCTTCCAACCAGTTTCGAAAAGTGGCATTGTCTTCAGTTCAGAACTAGACTCATCCTCTTCCGATGATTCGTCATATTCCACCTCCGTATCGGATTCTGAATCATCTTCCTCGAAATCTTCGTCTTCATCCTGCGTAGATTCAGTTTCACAAGTTTCTATTTCGAATCTTCAAATCTACGCTTTTTAACATCGGGTTCAGAATTATCGATGTCAGAATTGTCAGATTGAATAGCTTTAATTTCAGAATCATCGTCAACTTCATCCATTTTAGATTTCTCTTCATTATGTACATGTTCTGCATTTTCTTGGTAATTATTAATATTTTGAGTTATAATAATTTTGAGTTTTCTTTTATATAGTGATTTGTATCGGTAATCCATTCATTGTTACGTGAATTTTAAAAAAGTAGATAAAAAATAATAAAAGAGTTGAATGTGTTCTTTTGTGTTTATATTTTGTGTCATTATGAACCAAACATTCAACCAATCAACGATGACCTCCACCTTTAATTTTGTGTGCAGTTTGTGTGCAGTTTGTGTGGAGGAGTAGTGTGCAGTATTTTGTGTGCAGTATTTGTGTGCAGTTTGTGAGAAAGAAGCATTTTGTGTACAGTTTGTGTGGAGGGATGGAAAAGTGTGCAGTTGTGTGCAGTATTTTGTGTGCAGTTTTCAGTGTGCAGTTTGTGTGAGTATTTTGTGTGCAGTTTGTGTGGAGGTAGTAGTGCGCAGGTTGTGTGCAGTTTGTGTGGAGGGAATGTGGCGCAAACCTCACCAACATTGGGCGGCGCAGTCTGCAGTTGTGTGCAGTGGTAAAATTATAGTATTGAAAAAAAAAAAAAATTGAAAAAAAATTCAAAAAAATCATGAAAATTTCAATCATGTGTGCAGCATTACGACCAACATTGTGGAGGAGTTTGTCTGCAGTGATTTTGTGTGCAGTTTGTAATGGTACTCTCCTCCATCCCTCCTCAGTGCAATGGAGCAATGTGGGAGGAGATTTGTAGAATCCCTTGTGGAGGTGAGCACCTCCACGCGCGCGCGCCCAGAGACGTGTCTCTCACGCGCGAAGTTTGTTTGTGTGTGAGGAGTAGTATTTGTGTGCAGTTTAATCTCAATCATGTGCAGCAAATCCGCCCAGACGTGTCTCAACCAGTATTTTGAGGAGGAGCATTGACGTCGGCAAAATACCTCAATCATGTGTGCAGCAAATTAATCGTCCTCTTTGTGGAGGAGGAGGAGGAGGAATTGAGGAGGATGCCATATCTCCCTCAATCCCTCCTCAATCCTCCTCCCTCCTCCTCCTCAATCCCTCCTCCTCCTCCTCAATCCTCCTCCTCCTCCTCAATCCTCCTCCTCCTCCTCCTCCACAAAGAGACTGATTTATGCTGCACACATACTACTACTAAATATAGGCCAGATATGATGTGGCCTGTCACAGTAGTTCTCTAAACTTCCGTGAAGGGACAGTGGATATTTATTTTGCATTCATATGGTCAAGGATAGATCATCCTCCGTTATGTGACGTCGAAGAGAATCATGATTTCTTACTTTAAAAATCCCTCCTTATTTCCCAAAAAAATTAGACACATCTTATCATGTATAAAAGTGTTTTTTAATGTTTGTTATTAACTCTTTGCTCTCCTTTGGATATGGGGACACT
>CM055825.1:26756636-26886843 GCA_029582265.1 Zoroaster sp. YZ-2022 | reverse complement strand
CGACGTAGTAACAATTGTTTTCGTTTGATTTTTTTTTCGAAGAAAAGCACAAAGTTAAGTTTTCCGAACTTTTTTCAACAGAGCGCAGGCGAACCCATTTTAAAAGTGCCAGAAAAGTAATAAAACAAGTCAGAAACAAATTTTTGTTAAAATCCGTGAAAGAACATATTCAGAATAATAATTTTTATTTTTTTATTTTAAATATATTTTCCGATAGAACTATTTAAAGATAGTTTTACGTTTCGCAACCGTGAGCCTTATTTCTGGACAGAATTATCGGACCAGATTGTTCGGATTTTCCGCGAACCCATTTTGGATATCAAAACCACAAGATTTACTTAATAAATACATATCAAAATTAATCTGAATGAGTTTCAGCTGCGTCCATTGGCAACTTTTCCTACAGTTGTAATTACAATTCCGGTCAGTCATCGAGGGTTTGTATAGACTTGGTTCCAAGTCTGTGATCGTGTTTTTTTGTCTGCCTGAAACCAATACGGCTCTGCAGTATCGCATTAAATAGCGCCCTCTTGTGTATTAACCTCCGACATTAATTTCGTGAGTACAGGGCTCCAGTAGGGCCGGGGTCAGTGCGTAAACGACGCTCTTTGCGTGGCTGATGCAGACAAAAACAACCGCGATCTCAGACTTGAAATCAAGTCTAGGGTTTGTATTTTATTTTCATTGTCTGTCGCAGCTGACTTTCTGCCAACCCACGTGAGCCAGACGGTAAACATCGGCGATACAGTTAGTCTGACCGTCACTGTTAGCGATTCATCCCGCTCCAACACCCGATGGAGGAAAGATGGCAGCGACGTGTTTGCGGGGATGAACGGTGGACTTAATTTCGATGTCAATGGTGCGAACATTCAAGATAGAGGCGGCATGTATGAGTGTCATCTTCAAGGAGAACGCAGTTCGGGAAATCAGGCGCTCATGCGGTTGCTTGTCAGAGGTAAAAGAGGCAGTTTTCTTTCAAGCAAATTTTAACTAAAACAATTCAAATGCAACTAGATATAAGTTTTTGTCACAACCAAAACAAGGTGTTCGGTTGAAGTTAAAATGGTTACGTCATCAATTCGAAGTGTTGGAGAAGTCAAATGTTAACGTCTGTTGAAGTTCTCGCGAGAAGTTTATTTGAATACAATACAATACTGAATTTAGAAATTATTTTAATATTAAACTTTTGACTTCCGGTTTGGATAGGAAGTAAAGGTCAAATTGGGGTCATGTTTTTGTAAATCCTTTTGACAATTAACTATCTGTACAATGGTGCAAAATCTGTGAATTTACCTCTTGTGGTTGTTGAGATATGATTTTTTTAAATATTAAACTTTCACTTCCGGCCGGACAGGAAGTAAAGTCAAATTGGGGTATAAATATTTTTTGACAATTAAGATCTGTACAATAGTACAATTTGTTTAAATTTACTTCTTGTGGTTGTTGAGATATGATTTTTTTTAATATTAAAATTTGACTTCCGGTTTGGACAGGAAGTAAGGTCAAATTGGGGTCACCTTTGTGTAAATATTGTTTGACAATTAACAATCTATACAATGGTGCAAAAAATTTCAATTTACCTCTTGTGGTTGTTGAGATATGATTTTTTTCAATATTAAACTTTGACTTCCGGTTTGGACAGGAAGTAATGTAAAATTGGGGTCACCTTTGTGTAAATATTTGTTGACAATTAACAATCTGCACAATGGCGCAAAAACTGAATTTACCTGTTGTGGTTGTTGAGATGTGATTTTGTTTAAATATTAAATTTTGACTTCCGGTTTGGACAGGAAGTAAGGTCAAATTGGGGTCACCTTTGTGTATATATTGTTTGACAATTAACAATCTATACAATGGTGCAAACAATTTCAATTTACCTCTTGTGGTTGTTGAGATATGATTTTTTTCAATATTAAACTTTGACTTCCGGTTTGGACAGGAAGTAATGTCAAATTGGGGTCACCTTTGTGTAAATATTTGTTGACAATTAACAATCTGTACAATGGTGCAAAAATTTTGAATTTACCTGTTGTGGTTGTTGAGATATGATTTTTTTTAATATTAAACTTTGACTTCCGGTTTGGACAGGAAGTAAGGTCAAATTGGGGTCACCTTTGTCTAAATATTTTTCGACAATTAACAATCTATACAATAAATGTCAATTTACCTCTTGTGGTTGTTGAGATATGATTTTTTTAAATATTAAACTAGATTTTTTTAAATATTAAATTTTGACTTCCGGTTTGGACAGGAAGTAAGGTCAAATTGGGGTCACTCAAACCTCGTGTTTCATCTACTTGTTAAGTTCTAAGTACATGCAAAGTTTCAAGTTCATGTGAAGTTTGGAAGTATGTGTTTTTTTGTAGACAATCTATCCGGAGAAGGAGAAGAAAAAAATAATAAACTTTGACTTCCGGTTTGGACAGGAAGTAAAGGTCAAATTGGGGTAATGTTTTTGTAAATACTTTTGACAATTAACGATCTGTACAATGGTGCAAAAAATTTATTTACCTCTTGTGGTTGCTGAGATATGATTGTTTTAAATATTAAACTTTGACTTCCGGTTTGGACAGGACGTAAAGGTCAAAGTGGGGTCACCTTTTTGTAAATATTTTTTGACAATTAACGATCTGTACGACATTCGTCCTTTGGACGAATACAGAGCTGTTACGCTAATTACGTTGTGGTGGAATTAAATACTGTATCATCACAGCTTTATCATTACACATTTTTGGCCCTGAGGTGAGGTGTGTGCAGGTCTTGTACAATACAATGACAAATTCGATCAAGTGTTATAATATTTAAATGTTTGGTTCAGTTTTTTAAAACAATACTTATAGGGAAGAGACAGGACAATGTAATTTGAAGGATAACTGTAAAATAAAAAGAAACAAACAATACTGAAATATGATCTTCTGATTGTTACATGTATATGTATTTATGTGTCATTAACTGTTGAAAATACATTTTCATAAATAGTAATGTTAAAGTTATTGTTTAAAGGTGGCAATATCTTCACGATCAACAGGGCATGGAATCAGAGTTCAAGTTCTAGTTTAACTCAGTGACTGAAAATAATACTCACATGATAAGGTCATATTCGCGTTGCTGCTGCATAAATGAGCCAGTAATTTTTAGTCACTATGTTCGTCTTAAACTAGGACACCAATTCCATGGCCCGTTTGTAGAAAGTCTCTGTTTAACCAATTGTGTTTATGGGATTGATGGTCAGTACTATCCCAATGCGAGCATACAAATAAATAGGAACTTTAATTGGGTGATCTGGCAAATGGTATTCAAAGGCTGACACACCCATGCAATGAAGATGGGGGGGGGGTATGTTTACTATGTTTATATGGCCCAACTGCCAGTGATTCACTGTCGGCAATATACATTTTACTAGATCACCAACAGATATTGCTTAATAATTATATTTGTGAGGATGTTTGGGTTCAGTCAAAAAAATAATAAGAATTCCTCAGTACTATTTTTGTTCTAAAATGTTAAAGAAATTCCTAGAAAGACCTAGATGTGTCTTGAGGTCCTGAAAAAACAATTCCCTTGAGGGTAAAGACTGCCACAGATAGGAGATAAGTCCATATAAAATAATTTGAATAATACGTTAACTCCTTTGATAAATGGATAAACTTCAAATACTGGCCATTGGATCACAAAGTTACACAGACTCTAACACACCTTGTAGCAGTAGCACAAATGGATATCGTTGATCTGAAATATAAACGAATCATGTAAAAACAATATTAAATGTTTTCAAAGAGGGACGATGAATAATGGGTCATGCTAACAAAACACACATAACTTAGAATGCCCTTATATGTTATTATCAGGATGATGGATTGATGTAACTTCAGAAAAATGATCCCTTCAGAACAATGCCTTTAAGTTAGGTTTTACAATGGAATAGAACTACATGTGACGTCTTCCTTCCTCCATGATGTGACTGTTTCATTATCTCAATAAAGGTGCTGATATTTGTTTCTGGTCTACTTTAGTGAGAAAATTAAGTGCTAGTATAAAGTAAACTGCAATGCAGCCATCACCACACAGGACATAAGTACTAGTACTACTATAAAAATGTGAAAGTTTACATACCTTCAAACGAAACCAAGTAATGAAGACCACTTCCATTAATTGTGCACGGATTCTCAAATGATCTGTTAACGTAAGACGTTAAACCATACCAATGTAGCCTACAAACTGAATATTGTTGATGACTTGAACAGCTACGATACTGCATTTGGATGTGGTGTCAACGCTGTCTCGGGGTGCTGTAGGCTGGAACTTAGTCTGAGCCATGATGTATTGGAGTCAACATGCTGTAAAAAATAATAGGAAAGTTTTATAAGTACATGGACCAAAAATAAAGTATTTGAAATTTCAGAGAAGTTCTAATTTATGGGAATGAGGAAAATAATACATCACAGTGAACATGCTGTACAAAATAGTAGGAAGGTTTTACAAGTACATGGACCAAGAATAAAGTATTTGAAAATTCAGAGAAGTTCTAATTTATATTCAATGGGGAAAATAGTGTATAATTTTGGAGTAGCTGGACCATTAAAGGGCATTGGTTGTTTTCAAAATTGCACACAATTATTCTTGACAATGTGTAATAAATTAAAGAAATGTTCTTGCATGAAACTCACATCAAAAGAGAAAGGTATTTAAGGAAATTGCTGAGTCAGAGATGTCTGAGAGAGGCCTCCCCAGGGAGCAGGACTAACAATACATTAACAACTTATACAAGTACATGAAGTATTGTGTCATGAATATTGTGCATTTTTCCTGTGAAATAATTGTCTATGTAAGTTGATTTGTATCTAAGGGAAAGTGCAGTAAACAATCACTACTTGACGTTAATTTGTGCACAAACAAGATTTTTTGAGAAAACATAAATTACAAAATATGGCATAAAATTTCAACTGAAAAACTGCCATAACCTTAACAACTGAATTTTCCTATCCTTATTTACATTCTAAATACATTTTAGTGACATCTGTTCATATTTTGTTAGAAAAGTGGTGAGTTGTTTACTGTCCAAAGTACAATGTATGTTCACATAAGTTCATAACTAACGTTAAAACTAACGAGTAACGTTAACGTCAGGCACAATGCAACTACATTAAAGGGGGACTGACATGGATTTAAATCAAACAGTTAAATATGTGATCGTTTTATTCTTTTATATCAGTAAAAGATCAATCAAATTTTTGTTTTGTGTTTTTATTGTTTTTGAGAGTGTTATTTTACCATTGTAAAAATGCCCCCCACTTTTACGCCCTGCACGGAGGAGCTGTTCGTGACGTCATGTCGGGAAGAGAAATTCGGCTCAAAACTCGGCTCAAAATGATCGCTGCACAAAACTATGTGAGCCGATAGACCTGACCACTTTACTCTTGTCAGTCGAACTTTGCTCGTCCAAATACGGCGATTTTTGGGTCACGTGGGAACAGACGAAGGCTAACACCGTATTTAGTGGTGTTGCTGCATCCTGCAGAAACACATCTTCCCGGCATTGTATTAGTTCCGGAAACAAAAATCACGGAAGAAATGAAATCGACGCTACGTGTGTGAAACGTTTGTATGTATATGTACATCATGTACACATCGGATCTTCCCGACCTTACGTCACATATCTTATGCAAATGAAGCTTCCACCATGGGGCGGGGTTGCCTCCCCAAACACTTCAAACATTGTTTTAAAATACTTGTACTCAGAAATCAATGATTAAATAGACACAGGTGGGTCTCAAAAACAATATTTTATTACAAAACGCCTTAAGTACACACACAATAAAGGATGTCAGTCCCCCTTTAACGTTACCAGCCAACCCAACGTTTAAAAAATGGCTTTTCTTGTATAAAAACACGAAGATAAATACAGGAAATCCTCTTAACAATTAAATTCAAGATACCTACCCTTTATGACTATATTGGCGATCCATTTTTACACTCCCTCAATTTCTTAGAAAGAATTTGTGTAGGCACCACACGGAAACACCGTTGATGTGCACGTACGGGTATTTCAGTATCTGTTTCAGCCGATTGAGGGCGACATACCGTTCCGCCGGCCGGACTGTTTTATATGCCTCGCCCTCTCGATTGAGTATTGCGGACGTAGTGGAAATAACAGATTGCGCGTAAATCTTCACGAAAAGTGTGTTTCTTTTTTTACAAAAATGTCGTGTTTTCTGTACAAATAAATATCAAACTCAAACATATCCACATCTCTAATGTCACATATTTCACACTCTTTACACTCATGATAAACTACATATTTCCCCCGACTAAATCAGTAATTTTATTGATTTTTCAGATCCCTCGATATGATTTTTTTAAATTATTAAATTTTGAATTATCGTAATTCGATATCTGATGACCTAATCATGACGTCACAAATTATGTTTCATCTACGTGTTAAGTTCTAAGTATATGCCAAGTTTCAAGTTCATGTGAAGTTTGCAAGTATGTGTTTTTTTGTAGATAGTCTATCCGGAGAAGAAGAAGAAGAAGACAAAAATAAAACGAACAAAAACAATAGGTGTTTCAGGTACATACCCGAACACCTAATTAACAATTTAGCACAGACGTATGTATTTAGTCCGAATGCCTCTTCCGTTCACAGTTTCCTAATTTTAGAAAAAATTTGTCATTGTCCCAGTGAAAAATGACAATATTATTCTTAAAATGGGAGACTGTGAATGCAAGAGCCATTCGGACTAGGACAAACCACCACTTGTAATTGTCCACCACTGTCCAAACCACCACTTGTTGTCCAGGGGGATGTAGATCAAATTTTATTGAGGTTATATGAATTCCTGAGTTTATAATTGTGTTCGTCGTGACAATACAATGTCACACATTTATTTCCATGTTGGCAACAACTTAATCCATATTGAGTACAATAGCACATTACAGATTATTAATATTAAGCACAGTTGACAATATGTTAAGTGTAAATTACAGTTTGACAGGATTTATACATTGGAACTTGGCAGTATTACCAACATGTAGAGAAAAAGGAAGTATAATGCTTTGAAATCTTCCTCTATGACAGACAAAGACTTAGACATGACAAGGACATGTGATTGATAATTACATTTCAACAAATTATGTAGGAATATACTGTGAACAAATTTGTTTAAAACAACTTTTTGTTAAAAGGTTGTCTTTTTAACAGTATAAAATGTCAATGCTTTACAATTTCTTCATAAAATAATAACAATGAGAAAAGCCGATACTATGCTACAATTAATTATTCAAAATGATGAACGTTTACAACTCCTTTGGGTGTGGGAGCAGGGCAGGATTAGTACAGGGTTGGTCACTTAGATTAGAATCACCCCCACCTTAGACAACAAATTTAAAGCATTCAATTACAGATTTGTTGACGAAAATTTTTAAAACATCATTTATTTGAATTAAGCTGATGCCTCATCATTTTCTACACCATTGTAGGATGCAATCAAAATAGTTGGAATACGCCCTCTTGTAATAGAGGATGTCCAATCTGTTTCAATGGCGGTATATGTGATGATGAAAGTGGAGACTGCATTTGTCCGCCGGGATTCAGTGGTGGGTTCTGTGAAATAGGTGAGTGTAATAATTAATTTATGAAAAACAGAGACAGACACTATCGATACTTAAATGGGAAAGATTTGTGTATCTGTGCACAAGTGTTTTTATTGCTTTGTTCAAAACTGAAGCAGACGACAAAATGGTCAGCTTGCAAAATTTGTGCACAAATAAAATGACCAAAATGATGTTCTGTAAAAGTTACCTTGCATGGTGAAGAGGATACGCAAGACCAATTGCGGTGACACCATGTGGAATTCTCTATTGAGTAGTAATTAGTTGTGAAAAGAACTGGAGGTTATATTACAACTCGACATTTCGATCAGTATGCTCTGCGTCCTCAGGAGAATGAGCATAGCCTATACTGATCGAAACTTTGAGTTGTAACCTCCATAAAAAGCGTGTGATTCTATGCGCCGTAAGCGCAGAATTCCGCAGTAATAAGCAGTGCCATGAAATTGGTTCCAGTTCTTTTCAGAACTTGTTACTCAATTGAGAATTTCATGTGTCACCGCAATTAGTCTTACAAACCATGTACAAACTAATAACCCCTGCTAATGATTAGATACACACTAACCATGCTCAATGCAACAACATGCAACATATAAAAAAAAAGTTGTTGCATCCTGATCCTGTTGCCCTCAGCAGAGAACAAAAGAACCATTGTTCTGACATTAATGTTACGTGGTAGGGCCCTAGATCTGGTTTGCATTCAGCACATTTTTCTGATGTAGCATTGTGTTCAGCAGGGTGCCTGTGAAATGCCTGGAGGGGGGTTAAGCACTTAAGGGTTAGGCCAAGCAAAAAAGTCTCCAGTTTGTGGTCATAGTTCGGCTTCAAAATCGGTGCAGTGACACAATATTTTTTTTATTTTTTTTGGTAATCTTTTTTCTGGGTGCCAATCAGTGAAATACGTGATAAATATAACATTATGGTTGTTGGAACCAGACCAAATTTCCCATACACAAAGTATGATGGCTAAAGACTAAGAGAGGCCTCACAAATCAGACAAACATTCATACCCCTATGTGAAAAAGTCGTTTAAAACACAGCATGGCAGAATTCCAATCAATCCAGCAATTTTGGCTGCAATTGGACGTCATTTCATACTCATACCAAAAAAAAGTGAACTAAAGATGCCGACCAGTGGAGACCAAAAACCGGATACTTGAAAGTTTC
This sequence comes from Zoroaster sp. YZ-2022, assembly GCA_029582265.1. Taxonomy (NCBI): domain Eukaryota; kingdom Metazoa; phylum Echinodermata; class Asteroidea; order Forcipulatida; family Zoroasteridae; genus Zoroaster; species Zoroaster sp. YZ-2022. Next base: position 26,878,068 of record CM055825.1, on the reverse strand, counting down.
ATCTTATAATTGGGATCAAAGTATATCCCAATAAAGACAGTATAATTGTCATTGACCCTTTCACAGTTTTTTGTTGTTGTTGTTTTTTTTAATGCAAATCGCCCCACACAAGGCCAATGGCCACTCCAAGGTGGGGGCTACTAAGTCATTGAGTTACACTGAAGAAACCAGCCCCTCACACCGAAACAAGACAAGTTAATAACCAGCCTCTTCACGTTGCGAATAGGACTGGGAGGGGTAACTACTCCAGAACAAGGCAGTTGATAAACTGCCTCTGCCCAGCTATATTAATTATGGTTAAGTGTCTTGCTCAAGGACACAAGTGTCACGGCCGGGATTCGAACCCACATTCTGCTGCTAACAGCAGAACTTGAGTCCAGTAAGCTAGACCGCTCGGCCACGACACTCCAAAGTGTTAACACTTATAAAGTTTCAGTTATACTATCCTTATTGAGATTTGGGAGATAATTGTATCCTAATTGAAACCCTATTCTCTCAATGAGGATACAATAGGCCCCGATCAGGAAACCCAATTTGGTGACAATGACACCTTCATAGGCCTCCCATGTAAGCTTGGACGATATCAATTTTTTCATCCACGATATATCGTCAAACATGTATCGTGATTTTTGATAGGGGGCCTAGTATTACGATTATTTTTTTCCATTCACGCATGATTGCTTTCGAGCCAACAACCACGGGTAAGTCTTCAATTCCCAACCCTTAACATCTGAATAGATTTCTTTGAGTGGCAGTGGATTAAGAGAAACAACTGAGTTCTGGGTCTGGACCCTGTATGGCGGCTCCTTTGTGATCCGACAGTCTGCTAACCACTGAAGTAGTTCGCTTTTGTTTCTCACTTCTAAAAGCTTGAAAAGACTGACCTAATTTTGTTTTTCATGGAAATTCTGAATTAACCAACAATCGTGATTTTTTTAAATCGTGCTATATTTTTAAAATAATTATTTCTTGATTTGCCGATAACTTGAAAAGGTTCTCGATATCGTAGTCGAACAAAACAAGGTGTCACGATATTCGATATTATCATGTTATCGACCAAGCTTTATGAAGGTTGTCACCATAATTTTGAATATTATCATCCAACCTTGTAATTGTTGTATTTTTATTTAGTGTTAGGACCCAACCGCTTTGGCCAAGATGGCAGCCTTCGCTGTGATTCTGTTGGACTGCCTGATGGTACTTCCTGCGAAGGAAAGTTGTTTTGCTTACCAGATCCCTTCGGCTGCAGTTGTGCTGCTGGGTACCAGGGACTTGATTGTGAGACTCGTAAGTCATATTTAATAATAATAATAATAATAATAATAATAATGTGGACTTACATCACGTATCCACCAAGGTGCATTATATTATTACCCCTGCTCATCAGGCTCATAAATCATTCCTGAAACCATCTCAGTTCCCTTGGGAGTATACAGCTCAATTGCTGCCATTACAGGTACCCATTTACCCCGTGGGTGGAAAGAAGCAATTATGGTAAAGTGTCTTGCTCAAGGACACAAGCACCATGGTCGCGATTGGGATTTGAACCCACATTCTGACGACTCAGCCATCAGAACACAAATCCGATGCACTAAACCGCTCTACCATGGCACTCCAATTAGTAGGTGCCCAATTCTTTTAGAATATTGAAGGGAGGGGGAGGGGGTAGCTGACAAGACAGCAACTCACAAACGATTTTGACAACAGGGGCAGGCCTGTGATTTCTCAGAATTTTTCCTGATTTCAGGATTTTTTAACAAATCTCCCTTTGCCTCTAAGGAAAGAAAGAAGTAGCCTGCGTTGTGTCCAAACCCTCTATATAGTTTTTTATTTGTGGAGATGTGGAGAGTCTGTAAATCCTCCAAAATTAAACATCCAGGAGGTTGAGGGGGCTTTGTCATCTAGACCAAAAGAGGACGCAGGCCTGCTATGCATTTCTCAGGATTTTTTACTTTTGTCAAATCATATCCCTGACTGGACTGCAGATTGCCGGGCTAGTATTTTGCACTCGATTAGTTGTCTTAATTTATTCAAATTTATCCGACCTAATACTGCATTGATGTGAAGAGTTTGTTGTAATAAGCAGATAGTTATGTTTACTTTCAACTGTTTTTAGAATGTAATGATGGAAGTTTTGGAGCAAACTGCGCACAAACGTGTCATTGTAGCAGTGGGGTTGTCTGTAATAAAACAACTGGCCGTTGCCCTGGAAACTGTACAACAGGATACAAAGGCATCAACTGCCAAGGTGAATCCAAATTGTGAAAGAATATTCTGATTTTAAGTTTGTTCAATTATTTTTTGTATCAAATGTTTTTTATTTTGTTTATTGGTTTATTTGTTTGTTCTTTTGATTGTTCATTTGTTTATTTGTCTTGTTTATTTATTAATTTATAATTTTTGTTAATTTTTTTAATTTCAAAAGTTGGTTGTAGCAATTGGTTTGATGTTTGTACCTTTTGTTTGTTTGTTTGATTGATTGATTGATTGATTGATTGATTGCTTGATTGATTGTTGGGGTGTTTGCATGCTTGCTTCCAGGCTTGTTTGTTTATTTGATTTTCTCTCTTTGTTTGATGGTTTTAAATAATGTTTATCTGTTTGAATTTCAGATAATTGTACTACTGGCATGGGTGGTTTGTCTTGCTCAACAACTTGCACAGGTAACAACTCAATTAATTCTCCAATACACCATTTGATGAAAGGTTGACCATTATTAACAGTTCGCGTCGGAGGCCGTGTATACACGCCACTCCGGAATATTTGTATTCATGCTCCGTTCAGCCATGCGTGCACGGTGACATGCTCGGAAGTGCCGGCCACCCGCTGTGGAAGCTTCCGTTCATGGTGTGTGTGGGAAAAAGAAACCCACCACAGGGGCCCAGAAAAACTGTTTTATTCCCGACGCGAACTGGTTAAAATGCAGGGAACGATTCCATTAAAAAATATTGTATAGCAACAAATTTAGGCAGCAGTATCTTTATGTTAATGTTATGCTAATTTTGAATAGCAAATCATTATTTTGGATCAGCAAATTGTGAATTTTGCTATGCAATACAAGAAATATTGTGCACTGTGTTATGTGTATCCATACTGCATGATAATCAAGAAATATATGCATTGAAATCAATCACTGAAAGATTCAGTTAATTTGTTTCGTCTGTTTTGGAAAATAAATATGAAAATGTTGTTACAGTGGAAAGATTTTTTTTAAATTTAAACATTAGGCCAAAAAATTGGGCCAAAAACATTGGTCATCGGTTGGCTTCAAAAGTGGTGTGGTGACATATCTTTTTTCCATTTTTTTTGCCAACAGGGCCAATGCATGATCACGTGGTACGTGATGTATACACTTGAAATATATTTCCCATATACAAAGTATGGTGGCTAAGAGAGGCCTCACAAATCGGGCAAATGTTCATACCCCTATGTGAAAAAGTCGTTTAAAACACAGCACAGCAGAAATCCAATCGATCCAGCAATTTTGGCTGCAACTGGACATCGTTTCCTAGCAAAAAAATGAAACTAAAAGTGCTGATGTACAGGTCTGAGGAGACCAGAAACTGGAGACTTTTTCTTTTTGGCCTTAGGCTACAAAATTAGTTTGTCCTGTTTTTACCAAAATAACAACGCTTCTCATCAGGATGTTTGATTCACACCAAGTTCAGGTAAAAGAAAAAACATTAAATTTTTTGTTGAGATATAAAGAATTTTTACCTCTAAAAATACTTGGATATCATCTAGTTTACATCACATAACTCTTTGGTTGTATTTAGTCATTAGTTTTGAACAATTTAAAGCATTGAGACATCTAAATCCTTTTTTTTCCGATTTAATTATTATATTTTTATTTGTCATTTGAGTGTTTATGTTTGCCTTTTTAAGCTCCGTCTATAGTTACTCAATTTCGTGATGTAGATGTCACTGCCGGCCAGATCCCCCTTGCTTGGAAACATGTCAGTAATCTCTGCGCCGTGGACCTTTACCAAATAGCATATGAACTGACCAATCAGGATCAGTGTATGCCAGTCACAAATACCCGCATTGAAATTCTGTCAGGTAATGCCATTATTTGTTGTGGAGTTGAAGGTAGAAGTCAAAGGTTGAAAGTCAAAGGTCACAATGGTAGATTTGACAGGATCAATGTATATCAAACACACTTCCCAATGTTGTAGATGCATCAGGTAATGCTATTATTATTATGTCGTCAAAGGTCAAGCTGGAAGTCAAAGGTTGAAAGTCAAAGGTCACAATGGTAGGTTTGACAAAGGGAATGGTTACTTGAAAGTTGCACTGAGGGAATCTTGAGCTCAAGGAGTCGATATCAACTATACTATCCCGATTGAGATACTTTTATCTTGATTGAAACCATATACACTCCCAATGAGAATACCAATATGCCCCAATCAGGAAACCCTTGGGTGAAAACACCTTTTGCGTGCTTACATCATTGATGTCAACTATAATATCCCGATTGAGATACTTTTATGTTGATTGAAACCATATACTCTCCCAATGAGGATACCAATATGCCCCAATCAGGAAACCCTTGGGTGAAAACACCTTTTGCGTGCTATTACATCATTGATGTCAATTATATTATCCTGATTGAAACCCTATACTCTCCCAATGAGGATACCAATATGCTTTAAGCATGCAAAAGGTGTTGTCACCCAAGGGTTAATTTGTTTGTATTGATGTCAACTATACTATCCTGATTGAGATACTTTTATCCTGATTTAAGCCATACTCTCCCAATGAGGATAACAGTATGCCCCAAATTGGGAAACCCTTGGATGACAACACCTTTAATTATTTTGTATGACTGACGCATGTCAACTTTACTATCCCAATTGGGATATATTTATCCTGATTGAAACCCCATTCTCCCAATAAGGACACAGGCTCCAATCGAGAAAACCTTGGGTGACAACGACAACTTTATAATATGCAAATTAGGCATCAGTCTGATACCATTATTTTACTAAAAATAACTTGTGTTACATACAGTAGGGAGGCCAAAACTAGGCCATCCTATTCATCATAACTTTTTTGCATATTTTTAAAAGTAACCAATCAGCGATGTGAAAGCACTTTTCCACCAGGGTCTAGTATAGTGAGAACGAAGTAGACCCTGGGAGGGTCTTCCATTCATAAACAGTGGAGACCCAGTTGTACCTAGAGTTACCATAAAAGTTACCACAAGGTTGACCGCATCTTAGAATTTGATGTCCTCCCTTGATCCCATGTAAACGTTGTTCATCTTCTGCATTTACAGATATTTATGCAGACAGTCTGATAATATCTGAAAACATATTGCCATTCTCGAGCTACACTGTCTACATCAAAGCATGGAATGAGGTCGGAGAAGGGCCAGAAACTACAATCTTGCTCATCACGGGGGAGCTTGGTGAGTCAACTACATCATCACTTACCATGCAGGGCTCAAATTTTACTTGATAGATCATTTTATCACTGGCTCAAAATTCACTTGCGTAACAATTGATTGGGCACTAGTTGTTTCTGTTGAAAGTGATCTTTTGCCAAGATTTGATTTCGTTAAATTGGTCTGTAATGGTAGCACCAAAACTGGAGCCAGTATAGCACAGATGGAATCAATGACATCACAAACACTGCTTTCTGCCATTACAATGCATATAAAAAATTTCAGTGTATTTTTAGTAGTAGACGCGATATGGTGAACAATGGCATTTGTTTTTGCCATTACTTATGAATAACCAATTTATTTTTAGAAATAGACGCTTAGGTGAACAACGCAATCAGTTGTTACTGTTACTTATAAATAACCAATTGTTTTGAATGACTTGGTTTTGTTGTAAAATATCTGTTTACGAGTGAATGACTTGGTTTTGTTGTAAAATATCTGTTTACGAGTGAAAAGACCTTGATAACGTCACAGCCATTGATGTCTGATTCCCTGTATGCACGTATGATTATAGAACTGATTCTCCCATATTACACAAAAGTGGCCAATCTATTTTCCATCTAGCCTCGGTTTGGTCACACACATTTGAATGAAAGAAAAACAAGATGGCAGCTCCATGATAAAGTAGATTGAAGAGGCCTTACAGCCCATGAATGTTCAACCAGCATATGAAACAACCAAACATCAAACTTTCATTCCAATGTGTTTTTTTTTAATTGCAGCTCCTACTGGGAGTCCGGAAAATGTTATCAACACAGACGCTCAAGCAAACAGTCTGTCCTTCTCCTGGGCTCCAATATCTTGTGGGTCCCGCCATGGTGCAATCACAAGATATGTCTACCAGCTTTCATTGAAAGAAAACGGCAATAATATGAGAACGGGAACAGTAGGCTCATCCAATGCAGTGACATTAAGCAGCTTACTACTTTGCACAATGTATGAATTTCAAGTTGCTGGACAGACAAGTAGTGGCCTGACTGGGCCTTTCAGCAGCTCAATTGAGGCCAGCACTACAATACAAGGTAAAAACCTGTACAAATTTAACATGCGTGAATTTGAATGCTGTTACAGGAATTTGTACACCATCGGTAAAACGGTAAAGTGTCATTAGTGACATAATAGCAAAAATACATTCAGATTGATTTGCATTCATTCTAATGTTGGAAATGGATCACGGCTGTGATTCATTTCATATTTGAAATTCCCAGATGTTTAAATATAAATGAATCAGTTGCGTATGCTAACCAGCAAAATCTAAAACGCCCTCGACACAGCAAATGCTTGCATAAAGGAACGCCCTCAGCAGGTCATGAATGTAATGGGTAAAAGTTCAAAGTGTCGGATTTTCAACCATGCACATACAGTTGATGAATAATGTTTATTGTGCGCAACTCGGAAACCACGGGTGTACATCCTGGGGGATGGGAGTATCGTGGCCGAGCGGTCTAGCGCACCGAACTCAAGTTCTGGTGTTGCCAGCAGCAGGGTGTGGGTTCGAGCCCCGATCGTGACACTTGTATCCTTGAGCAAGGTACTTAACCATAATTGCTTCGTCCTTCGGATGGGACGTAAAGCCGTAGGTCCCGTGTGTTGTATAATGCACGAAAAGTGGATTGTCGTGGCCGAGTGGTCTAGCGCACTGAACTCAAGTTCTGGTGTTGCCAGCAGCAGAGTGTGGGTTCGAGCCCCGGCCGTGACACCTGTGTCCTTGAGCAAGACACTTAACCATAATTGCTTCTCTCCACCCAGGGGTTAAATGGGTACCTGTGAAGGCAGAGATGGTTTGCTCTCTATGCGCTAGAAATGGCAGCAATTGAGCTGTATACTCCCCAGGGAGCTGAGATGGTTTCAGGAATGATTTATGAGCCTTATGAGCCTTATGAGCAGGGATAATAATATAATGCGCCTTGAGCGCCACTTAGTTGGTGGATACGTGCGCTATATAAATCTATACATTATTATTATTATTATTATTGTCAGGGAGAAGGCTTAGTTCATCCATGCAGATCATCTCTCCATTTTTGTTCACAGTAATACAAAAACAAACTTAACAAACACCATGGAAGCACTTAAGTAGTATGTTAGATGGGGGTTCCAGCCCACCTACTAAAAAAACCATTTTTAAAAATCATTTTTAAAGGGGAATTCCCTTTCATGACGTCTTTAAAAGATTTAATGACGTCATCATATACAAAACCGCCGGTAACCGCCGGTTTTTAAAAAGCTAGTTAAAAAAGTGAAGAAAAATTTTAAAATATTATCTTGTTTAATAATAAATGGAATCAAGAAGAAATGAAAGAGTTCCTTGCGAATGGCTTTTAGTTGGTAAAACAGACAAGTGTTGTATTCCTAGTTCTAGTAATACAGTATATTGCGGTTTACATAAATGGAAGGTTAATAGTGGAAAAAGTATTCCTATTGCGTGTAAAAGATGTAAAAAAGGGACAAAAGCAAAGGTGGGTTTGTGTACGAAATGCGTAAAGATATTAAAAATAAATCCTTATTATCATTTTAAAGCTGTAGAAGGAAAAGCTAGACGTTTGTTTAATAGCGTGATGATTGAGTTGATAAAGACAACAACTCGTTTTTAGTATAACAGAGTTTACATCGTTGGGGCATACGGAGGAGGTCTACACGTTGTTACCCGCTCCGCTACTCGCGAAGCGGGTTTTTGATTATAATAATGTTTATTTACGCTCAAGTTTACTTTAAACTCAAAAGTTTTTCTATAAGAATTTTTGTTTTCTGCATTTACATCGTCAGGTTTAACCTCTGTTTTAACTGGTAAAGTCGCCGGTAAAGTTGTTTTACTCTCACGGTTACGGATTTTTTCTTTCATTTTATAATATTTATCTCGTTCTTCGCATACGAGCACAAATTCTTCTTGAGAAATAACGTTGTCTTGGATGGCTTTACTAACGTGGTTTTCGATTGTGTTGAGTTTAGACAAGGCTAAAACACGTACCTCATCGTGTTTTTTAGCTTTTTTAGATAATTTATTTTTAGCGTATTTGACGACGAACGTTGCGCCGCCCAACCCTAAAGCTAAACCTTCTAAAGCGTATCCAACCGGCGATGCTACAACGCTGGCGATACTGGCGATTCCGATAGCTCCCGCTCCCATACAACCCAATTCAGCGAGAGTTTCTACGATATTACAAGCGTTGATAATTTTATTATATTTTTTATAAACGGCTTCACGATCGTTTATTTCAGCTCGTAATTCTTTTTGAATGTCGTTGATTTTTTGAAATCTAAACGTTTTAACATCATCCGTCATAGACGGTAAATTTGGATAAAGTACATGCGTTGATTCGCTCATTGTTTATTATTAATAGAAAATATTAAAACAAGATTTTAATCTAATGGAATATTTCTAATATTTAACTCATAACAGATTCCTTCATCTAAAGAGCCGAATAAATTTAAAGTTACATATCGTTTGATATCGCGACCATCTAAATTTGAAACGTAGCATAATACATATTCTAAATATCGTGTTTCGCTCGTAAAATTAAAATTAGCATTAGGGGGTATCGTAAAAGTTGCTTCACCACTAGTACGTAAACTACTTCCCACCGAAGAATAAGAATTATTTTCACCCACGTTAGTTCTAGCATAGAACGAAAGAAACAACGAGTCTCCAAGTATAGAAAGACTCGTTGTACTCGTATACCAATACAATTTAACTTCTAAATCGCTATAAAAAACGTGTTTACGTAAGAGTTCACTAGGTTCGAGGTGCCCAGTTTTAACATATGAAACAAAACCTTTTGACTCAGCTCGCTCACTCGTACGACTAGGTCCGTAAATGCTCGCCATATTTATTATAGTATAATTTTTTAATTTAACGGTAAACTTTTAATTTTAATATTGAAACAGATTTTTGAATTTAGCGAACCGAAAAAAGTCGCCTCTACAAAAACTTTTTCAACGCCACGCATTTTAAAACACATTTCGTACTTGAGATGCTGCGTTTCATTATCGACAAAATGAAATTTTTCATTTCGTTCCGGTGAAGGAATGTAATAAATGTTGGGTGCATAATCACGCGTTACTGCGTGCGTAGCAAAACTATTAGTTTTTATAAATTGCGTAAAAATACTGCAGTACGTAGGTGAAACGTTAAACATGAAAAAAGGTTGTTTAAACGTAGCGTGCCATCCGAGTATAACGTTATATTTTTCGATGAGAATAGTTCTTTGTAAAATTTCATCTCTGTTTAAATATCCATGATGTTCGCTAGACGATGCTCCACCGCTCGCTCCGCTTGCGCCACCGGTGGCAGCAACAACAACGGCAGAACCTTATGGTTCTGTGGATTAAAAAAAAAAAAAAAAAAAAAAAAAACGTCGCTCGTTATACGACTGGGTCCGTAAATACTCGCCATATTTATAGTATTTCTATATTTAAAATAATGGGAAAACCGTGATTATGTATATCTCTGCTTTTACTATCTCTAACTCTAAAAGTCAACTCATTAAAAGTGCCGACTCGTAATTTTTTCATCGACGAATTTTTATATTCCATGTACATGCTTTCACCGAACGACGCGTCTTGCAAAGGAAAAGCGTTTAAAATAGTGCAAGGTTTACCGTTGAAATAATTATCGGTTGTAGAAATTTGATCGCAATGAATGTATAAAATTTTAAAAAGTTGTACGTCGATTTTGTTACTGTATTCTCCCACGGTTAAAAATTCGTTGTGAAACCCGAGCAAATTAGCCAACCCGCTAGTAAATTTAATAGACTTGTCCGCTTGAGTTATTTTTAGCAAAAAGACGCCCGTTGTTTTATCGATCGTAAACGTGGCCCAAGGCGCGCCTTTTACTATAACGTCGATAATTTCGTTAATGTTGTAAAGCCCGGGTTCGATAAATTTTACAACGTCATCTTCACCCGTTGTGCGAACAATTATTCTTTCTTTTTTACGCACGTTGTAATATCCCACCCAAACGTTTACGCTGTGTAATATAATCGAGAGATCATTTTTACGATTATCGATAACGTTATCTAATTTAATCGATCCGCCTTCTTTACCAATTTCGATTTCAAAAGTATGATACATTTATTATTAAAAGTTATAATAAATGACGTTTCCATTAGCATTCGAGAGTAATTTTACGTACTCGTATCCAACATCTGGAAATTTTACAACACCACAAAATGTTAACGCTAACGATTTAACGAGTATAAATATTTACGTTAACAAGAATGAGTTTTTTAACGTACAATTTGATAATGTTTTTAACAACTACGAATTACCTAAAGTGGCTAGTCAAAAAGTAGTCGATGATTGGCATCATCAACCGTAATTTTTTTATCAAAATCAAATAAATTTTACGACGTATTGCGCTTCAACGGGTTGCGGTGTAGGTTATCAACATTTAAATCATTCGAATATGATGATTCGTAGTTTTTTTAGATTTCACGTTTATTATCAAATAAGACGATTACCCAAAGAAATGAGTTGTCCTACGTCTTTTCAAAATTATTTTAGCTCATTCGATAACAATATAGATAGTAGCGCGTATAAAAAACTATGTAAAGACTTTCATACATCAACCTCCACCAATTGGAAACAACGCGTCGATATGCACAGCGATGGATTAGGTACCGCTTATTTTTGGAGAAATATTGGTAAAAGATACGATCCAGTACCCGGGCACAACTACGACCATTCTATTTTAAATCCCAACACTAGCCCTATTCCTCTCAACAATCTCGATTCAAACTTTGAAGCGAGTGAAAAAAGAATGGCTTTTGACGACGGCGTGCATAATCGTAAAGAACACACGATTAGAGTAGGTTTTATTTTACAATCCGATAGCGTACTTTTAGCGTATACAAAATTTATATTATCTTTAAAATTAGCGCAAGGTTTTACGAGTGTTGGTACGGAACGAATTAACGATTCGATAAGAACGTACGTTTACGCGATTTTAGGAGCTCAATCGCAAGCAAAAACTTCTTTTTTAGCGGGTGGTACCGGTTTAGACGCTCAGCGAGAATTTATAAATATTATCGATGCAGAAATTGATTCTCCGGTTGATTTACAATCTAGTATTCAACGATATCAAGATGTTTTACAATACGCTAATTCGCAATTAAACTTTACAATCGGTGAAAATTTATACATGATGCCGAGCGATATGAATTTACGAATAGGTACGTACGCTGGATACAACAATAATCTATTAATCGCGACGAGTGATTTATCATTGGGTTCAAATTTAGATTTAAATTCAGAATCTATTCCTCCTGCTCCCCCTGTTTTAGATTCTTCGCCACCACTAATCACAAAACACGTGGAAGAAGATAGCGGCAGTTCTTCTACTCTTGAATCTTTAGAAACTACACTTGGTGCTAACGAAATAAAAGAACCACCGCGAGAACCAGACAGCGCTAACGAAATAAAAGAAGACTTTTTAGAATCAGACGGTTCTCACCGAGAAGAAAAAATTCTTTAATACTCGGTTTCGCAATTTTAACCGGACTAGGTATTATGATTTACGAATTGTTATTTTAGCGCGTAAGTTAAAATTAAAACACCAACTGCGGTTAAGGTTAACCATAAATGTTGCGCCGCGTACGCGACGACGCTAGAAGCTGTTTTAAATAACCAACTTATAATACTACCTAGTATAGCTGGTAAAGCGGCTAAAGCTTTCGCTCCTAGTTTAGCTAATACGTTCGCTAAATTTTTTAACGTCTTTTGTATCCACCCACCGCTCGGTTCTGGTGGAGTGGGTTGTTGTGTGGGAGTTGGTAAAACTGAACTTACAGCATCAGTGATCGATGTAACGATATAAGTGATGGTCATACTAATAGCCGTTAATGCACTAACGATCGTAACATTACGTTTATTAAATAAGCCTTTTATTTTCTCACCCAACGTGCGTTCTCTTCCATTTAACGCTTCCAACGATTTGTCATTTTTATAAAAAAGTTTGTTAATATCAAGACTTAAATTTTTTTAAACTTCTCTCATCACATCGTTTTCATTTATTAGTTGCTGCCTTTCTCGATAAATCGCATTCATCACATCATCATTTCCTACCTCATTTTCTTTAATTCTTCGTTCAACATCAGCTAATGCTTTTTGGTTATCTGAATATCTTAGTCGTAATTCTAATACCGCACCTCGTTTCGACGACATAAGTTTACTAAGACCATCTAAGGTTCTTAAATCGTAACTATCTTTAAGATCTGAGTTTTCTGAAAGAACGCTTATTGAATTTTCGTTAGCTTCTACAGTTTCATCTAAAAATTTGTATAGATTGATCCAGTAACTGATGAGGTGTTTTATCTATAATAACGTTTGGCTCTAACGGTAGTGGTGGTTGTCTTAACGCCTCCTCTACCACATCAAAATTACCATCGATTACTTTTTGTTCTTTCAATGGTAATGGTTTACTATTATAATCTACTAAACCTAAATCTTTTCTTACAAAATTAATACCCCATTTACTCGCTATAGTTTTCAAAGATTTAAAACTGGTTTTTGATGTTTCATTAGTTAATATAAAATTTTTATTGGGGCCTTTTTTTTAAAACAAGTTTTTATTTTTTTTCCCTATAGAAAATTTATTGTATTTTTTAACTGCTGGTTGCAATCCACATTGTTTGTAAAAATCATCAACGTATGTTTTAGTTAATTATTTTCTTTGCTTTGCAGTACCGCTATTTTTTATTTCTTTATCTCTTTCAACAACTATTTCTCTTTCTTCTTCTCTTTCGCGGTTTCTTTCTCTTTCTCTTTCTATTTCTTCATTAAAAAAAGTTGTTGTAGGGCTCGTTGCTCCATCATCATCTTCGTCATCGGTAATCATAGCAGCTGTTTCATCATCTATCGGTATATCACCTCCTTCCGCCATTTTATAATTACTTTTTAAATCTTTTTTAGAGTTTTCGTTGCATGTAAGTTATAATTAAAACACCAACCGCAGTCAAGGTTAACCATAAATGTTCTGCCGCGTATGCGACGACGCTAGAAGCTATTTTAAATAACCAACTTATTATCGATCCGATAATAGCTGGTAAAGCGGCTAAAGCTTTCGCTCCTAATTTAGCTAATACGTTCGCAAAGTTTTTTAATGTTTTTTGTATCCACCCTGGTGGAGTGGGTTTTGGTGTGGGTGGAGGTTTTGGTATAACTGAACTTACAGCATCAGCGATCGATGTAACGATAAAACCGATGGTCATACTAATTGCTGTCAATATACTAACGATCGTTATACCTTGTTCTCTAAATAAAGTTTTAATTCTTTCACCCAACGTAACGTCTCTCGTTAACATTTTTTGAAACGTTTCTTTAATTCTACTAATATGACTACGAAGACTGTTTTCGTTCTCACTCGTTGCTTCTAATCTCATTCGTCTTTCTTCTTGTTTTTCTCGCAGCTATTGTCGTAGTTTTGCTGTTTCATCCACATTCTCATCGTCTACATCTCGAGCGTTTACGTATTCTCGTTTAAGATATGATATTTCTTCGTCAAGTTTGCTCAGTTCTGCTAAATTTAATTCAAGATTGCCTCTTGTCGTTTGTAAGGCTTTATTGAGCCCCGCTATTTCTCGCAATGGAAAGTTTAATTCTGTTTGAGTCTCTACATCTCTCGTTTGCTCTATCACCACCATTTCGATAGCTTCTTCTACTTTTTTAGATTTTTCTACAAGCAGTAACGGTGGTGGAGTTGGTAATCTTCTACCACTGCTTGTTTTCTCTTTTATCGGTTTTTCTGCTTCTTCTATAACATTTACTATCGCTTCTTCACATTTACCTAACATTAACATTTCTTTTAAAATCTGTGCGCTTACTTTTAAAAAAGGTACTCTTTTTCCCGTTATTCGCGTTAATTTATTCTGAAATAGAGTAAACTTTTATTTTCTTTTTCATTATATATTTCTTCAAATCTATTATAGTCTTTCATAGCGGTCTCTTGACCTATACTCGCATAAAAATCATCGACTGTAAGTCTAAGTGCTCTATCTTTTTGAGATAAAATTGGTTCAAAAGATGTTTCTTGTTCTTTTGAAATATCACCCAAGTTGTTATCGTTCATTTCATCATCAATATACATATCATCTTTGTCTACATCATCAAGATTTTGTAATAACGGATCCATCATCATAAGATCGGGTTCTCCTTTAGCCATTTTATAATTACTTTTTATATTTTTTCAACAATCTATAACTAACGTAACCCACTATACTCATACCGACCAAAATAAATACAATTTCACGAGTTTTTTTTATCTTCGCTAACGTCGTAAAAATCTTCTAGTTGAGGTTCGTCGCGTAAATTTAGCGGTAAATTAATTAGTTTGTTCGTAATGCGCGAATATTCATTCATCGCATCGTCAATATCGTTAAACGTTCTTACGGCGCCCGATTCTTTTTGGATTTTCTCGTTTAAATAATCTAAATATTTTGAACGTTTTTCATTAAATTCTTCTCTTGCTTTCGAAAGATGTTCTAACGCTAAATCGTGTCTTGCTCGTTCTTGTCCAGCATCGTTACCGCGTAAATTACTAAATAAAGCATTGCTACCGGTAAAAGCTAACGCGTTGATTAACGCTCCTCCAACCATCATAGCTACAGACACCATTTTATTTTTTTAAAAATAAAAAAATATTTTATATTTGTTACTATAAACTATGACTAATAATGTGTACGGAGATGTGCTCGATCCATACAGAAGAATAAGAGAACCTAGAGGTGTAAAAGGTATACGTCAAAAAGTCGTCATTACAAACAATCCGAGTACCATTACCGAAAACCAATTGTTGACGGTTCGTTTTCCAAATTTAGGAATGAATGACGTCATCGTTCCGAATACGTCGCGATTAGCTTTCAACATAGAACTCGTTTCGACGGATGATGATACTAGAACGATGGTACAGAACATTGGCAGAGCCATCGTAAAACATATAATTATTAAAATGGAAGGAAATGAAATATTTAGTTTGGACGACGCGGATGTGTTCAATTGTTACAAGGACGAATGGTTAACCAAAGATCAACGCGAAAATTTAGCTTATCAAGGAATCGAAGACGCAAACGTGACTAAATTAAGAATAGACGCTAGCGATAAGGTCCCCGCGGGCAACGGAGGAAAAGATAAAGCTATCGCGGACACGTATAAAAATAGGTATTACATTCCGCTAGATTTTGAATTGTTGACCGATCATCAACCCTACTATCAGTCGGGCATCGGAGATCGATTGACTTACGAACTCGTGTTTAATAAATTCAGTAGCGTGATTAAAAGCACCGACGATAACGCAAAATATATCATAAGCGGAATTTCTTTAGAATTTGAGGTCGTTCATATGCCGGAACTCGCTCGAACGATTAAAAATCAATATACCTCTCGGTTGAGTATATTGTTTGATCGCGTACTGAGACAGAGCGTAACTCCGTTAAACAAACGCGACACAATGTGGAATATAAATTTAAATACCCCGGCAAAAAGTATGAAAGGAATATTGTTTTTATTCAGAGAACCCAACGTACAAGAAAGCAACAAGTTTTATAATCCGAAAATCGATAAAGTCTCAATCACGATCGAAGGCGTTCCCAATCAACTCTACGCGCACGGAATGAAAAGGTATCAACATTGGGAAGAAATTTCAAAATATTTCGGCGATTCGAGCAAGCAACACGCTATACAAGTCGTACAAGCTTTAAATTTGAGTAACGTTAACCGGCGAATTATTTACTAAATCGATACGGTTTATTTTTAGATTTGAGAACCAGCGTCGACAATAAATTACACGGAAGCGGAAGACGAGTACAAAACTTGAGTGAAGGAATTACCATACAAATTGAAAAAGAAGCGGAAGCCGCGGGAGAACTAAACATGTATACTTTTATCATCATGGACGCGCAACTAAACATAAGAAACGGGCGTTTTGAATCCGTCGATTATTAAAATTAGCGACTATTGTAAAACAAGATGTTGCCTAAATATCCACACGCCGCGTTAATTTGCAGACAAACGGGATGCGGAAAAACTGAATTTGTTTTAAAATTATTAGAAAAAGAATATTTTAAACATTTAAAAAATATCGTTATATTATGTCCCACCATCTTCGACAACGATACGTACAAAAATAGAAAATGGGTTCTAAACGACGATAACGTACACGTTAACGATTTAAACGACATCTCGCTGAATAGGGCTATACAAATTTATAGCGATGCTTTCAAAGGAGAGGAAACGTTGTTTATTATAGACGATTGCAGCGCTAATAAACAGTTGCATTATAAAAAATACGACGAGAATAATAAATGTATGATTACGCAATTGGCTTTTAGCGGTAGACACGTTAAACACAGCTGTTGGATTCTTTCGCAGAAATATAATAGCGTATTGAAAGATTTTAGAGAACAACTCAAATGGGTGTGTTTATTTTATTGTAAAGATAGAGACTCGTACGAGAATTGTCTTAGAGAAAATGATGTTATTCCGACGGCTGAGTTACGAGAGCGAGCGCGCGAGCAACTAAAACGAGTTCTACATCGCAAGTTGATTTTAAAAACGGATCAGCCTACCGATTATGAAATACGTGACTAAGGGTCGTTGAGAGCAATTGCTCATAGGTTACCCGTAGGTTAAACAGTACCCATAGGTTAAGAGCAATTACCCGTAGGTTAAGAGCAATTACCCATAGGTTAAGAGCAATTACCCATAGGTTACCCATAGGTTAAGAGCAATTACCCATAGGTTAAGAGCAATTACCCATCGGTTACCCATAGGTTAAGAGCAATTACCCGTAGGTTAAGAGCAATTACTCATAGGTTACCCGTAGGTTAAGAGCAATTACCCATAGGTTACCCATAGGTTGTAAGTAATTAAATAAACATAAAATCTATTTATAAATATGGACGCTGAACGAGTGCAAGTTGTGTTTACTAATATATCTGCTGAACGAGTAAATGATTTCATATATGATCTTAACCAACTTCTCAATACTGAAAAAGAAAGAAAAAACATAGTACAAGTTTTAAACGAGAATACTGATAAAGTAAAAGGTATATTTACGAGTATAGATAATAAACTAGTAAAAGATCTAATGTTTAATCTTAACGAACTTTTAAACACCGATGGGTTATCTAAAATTAATTATTGGTTTCTATATTTTTTAATAAATTTAACTGATTATTCTATAAGTACGTATAATAAATGGAAGAAGTACATAAACTATTAAACGAAAATCCACAGGTGCCACTCGCGGACGACGCTATCGATAATAACGGTGATACATCGTTGAAACAAAAAATACGTCTTTTATCGGTTGTAGTGGGGGGAGATTCGAAAAAGTTTTTCGGTAAAGAGTATAGCGTTAGCGATATTGAGGCTTTGTCTACTGAAGAGCGAGACGCGCTACACACGCAATACGAAACTAAATTGGGTCGCGATATTACTCAGTCTTTAGGTAGCGCCATTATAACGCTATACGCTAAACTATTAGGGTTAAGTTTAAATCGTATAGATTTGTACGGCCATGAATTTCAAATTGACGATGAAGGTAAATTAATTTCAGATTTAGAAAAAGATCCTTTCATTTCTAGCATGCTTGGTGCCGTAGCGTGTGAAATATACTACAAGTACGGCATGTTGATCGCTCCGCTCAGCGCTTCGCTAATTACGGTAAAACATTTAAAAAGAAAAGAAGAATCTTGCGTAGATAATGAAAGCGATGGAAACCAACGAGATGGAGAATGCGCAACCGCAAGTTGTAGAAAAGAAACCAGCGACCGTAACCCAACCAGCGACTAAACCAAAAAACCCAAACAGAGTCGCGGCTGGAAACAAAACTCGCCGAAATTAATAGAAAGAAAAAACTACAACTCGCTAAACCCGCAAAAATCGTTAAAACGTCTAGCGATAGTGAAGCGGTAACGAGTTATGGTTCATCGAGCTATTTTATTTATATAGCTATTGGTTTAGCTATTGGGGGTATCGCTTATTTATTGTTTAGCAAAGAAGAACCAACATTTAAAAAAGAGCCCACTCAGGCTAGTGAATCCGTTTCACCACAGACGACGAGAGAACCACAGGCAACGAGAGATTTCGAAATGGAATAAAAAAAAAAAATTAAATATTATATTTAACGACTATAAAATATGTCTTCAATGCCAACGATAGATACGAAAACAATCGCCGATTCAGTTTATCACAGCCTCGTTTTTTTTTATTTTATAGTTTTATACAGCATGCTCGGTAAAAAAGTATTAAGCGTAGAACCGGCCAACTTGAGAAAGTTGGGTATAAAAGACGGGTTTAAGACTCACCGCGACGGTAGCATTAGCCGGTGGAACTCAAACGGCGTTAGTTAAACGAGGAATTTTACCAGCTTCGCTCATGCCTAACGAATAAAAAATATGTTGTACAATATTAAAATGAATGAGCTAAAGCTACAAAACGCTTATTATAGTCCGCGAGGATATTACAAAGGTCTAGACGCGATTAATAAATTAGCTAAAGAAACGCGAGTAAATGTAAAATTAGTTCGACGATGGATAAAAAAGCAAGCGCTGTGGCAAATTTATTTACCCTATCCTAAATATATTCCAAGACCGACTTCATCAAACAGTACGTTAGAAAAACCGAATGAGGTTCATCAAGCAGATTTATTGTTTCTTCCGCACGATACGATCGGTAGCGGAGCGAGGAGTAGGAAAACTTACAAGTACGCGTTGACCGTCGTGGATGAAGCCAGCAGATATAAAGAAGCCGAACCGTTAACCGATAAAACCGCCGTTCAAGTAAGTAACGCGTTTATAAAAATTTACAAACGTTCGCCGTTAACTTGGCCTAAAATTATAAAAGTCGATCCTGGAAAAGAATTTATGAGTAGCGTAAACGAAACAATGAGTAAACATCATGTTGTAATACAACGAAGCGAAGCCAGTAATCATAGAGCTCAAGGTATAGTGGAGCGATTTAATAGAACTTTGAGCGAAAGATTATTTTCGCATCAATACGCGCAAGAAATAGCGACGGATACGAGAAACAGAGAATGGGTTAAAAGATTACCTCTAGTCGTAAAAGCGTTAAACAACGAGACGACGCGACTAATTAATTTGAAACCTAAAGACGCGATTAAATTACGCGTTGTAGAGCAAAATCCAGCCTCACCCGCGCTAAGCGGTAAAAAGAATGAAAAAAGAATCCCGAGCAACAGTTTGGTTCGATATTTATACGCACCCGGTGAAGCTGAAAAAGATACGAGGCGCCGCGAGACCGACCCTATATGGAGTATAAAAATTTATAGAATATCTAAAACGATGAAAGCTGTGAATCAACCCGTCTTGTATTATTTAGAAAGAGGTCCCGCTCGTAGTTTTGTAAAAGAAGAATTACAAATTATTCCTCGAGATACAGAAAATCCTCCTATCGTGCGTAAGAGATCGTAATTGTTAAACGCTAACGCCGTAATGACCGTAAGCGCGAGTATCTATTCCGTTTTCTAAAATATATCTCTTTGTGTCTAAAGGCGATAGCGATATTTTATTTATTCGCATTGTATATAGTCGATGTTTTTCATGCCTAATAAAATTCATAGGGTGATGTAGAGTATTTTTCAACGATAAAACTTGTTTATAGTTTTCGTGTTTAATATCTTGTATTAAAACTTGTCTTTTAACGCCTTTAGCTTTTTTTATATTTTCTCCTCGAGATAAAAACAACGAGTACATTTTTGGTCTTAAACATACAATTTCAGAGATTAGAGTTCCAGCGGTCTCGTCTTTCATTTTACCGATCACTTTTTTATTTTCTTCAGAAAATAGAAAATGACCTCGTTCATAATTACTAAAATCGTATAAATGTTTGTCTTTTTTCATATCTTTAAAAACATCACGAGTTTTAATTTCCAACAACAAGCTATCCGTATCCGTGTATACCAACTCGCACTCTTCGTTGTATTTTACCTTTAAACGATTGTAATAAAAATCGTACATTAAATGTTTAGATAAATCCAGTATGCTCATTCCTATGTAAACTGGGCGGTTGAGAACGAGTTTTGTTTTGTACATGTGAATCGCTACTAGATCGTTATCAAAAATCCTCGCCTCTGCAAAATTTGGTTTCGCGATGAGCGAACGAATTTGATTTTGTGCTTTTTCGTCGTTTAACCGCTTCAAATTTACGTTGACGCGTTTTCGTACATTTTCCATCGTTTTTCCAAAAACTGAATTGTTCATCAGTTTGTATAAATCTTTTTCAAAATCGCTCGTCGCTTCTTTTCTGAGTTGTGTGTTTTTATCGATGTATGATTTCATCCAACACGATTCGTCAAATTCTAAAACGCGATGAATTTTCGTTAGCTTCATACCTAGTTGTAAATACAATCGTAAATTACGATAATGAAGCACGTAGTTGCGTTTATCGTATAAATTTGGAACTAATTTTACGACGTTTGGAGCCGGCTTGTCGTTTAGCAACTTTTTTTGATACTCGCTCATCCATTCTTTCGGCACCGTCAACGACTCTGGCGCGAGTGGAAATGCGTTGTGTGAATCGTGTAAACTAGTTGGATATTGTAAATCGACTTCTAAAATACATCCTTTTTTATTTTTTAATCCCTCACTCTCGAGTTTGTTAATTTTTTTACTAGTCATCCATTTAAAATTACCCGTCGGCAAAGGTTGACTCATCGCGTAGCCGTATAAATTGTTCGCGTCCAAGTACGTAATGTAACTCGATGGTTTAGATTCGTCGTAATCGTCTAAATACGCGTTGTTTGCTTTAGCGTATCGTTTACTCACCATACACGTTCCTCCTCTCGTACCTTTTTCTATAAATAAATGCATGTCGACGTCTGTGAGCAATTCTAAAGTTTGTTTCGAATGTTTCAATAAAGCGTCCCAACTAAGACCCGGACTAGTATAATAATTAGCCGGATCTAAACCGTATTGTTTCGTGCAAGTTGCGCGAAAATTTTCAAACACGTCCGCCAATACACAAGTATCGGTCCGCACGTATAAATCGTGATAATCTCCTAAATTTTTACAATCAAACTTGCTATAAACGTTTTTAGCGTGCTCGTATTGTTCTTTGGTAATGTGTTGGCTGTTTAAACTACTGTAAAAAGATTCTATTGAAGGAAGTTGTATTTCTTCGAATCGTTCAAACTATCCATGTACTCGTACGGATAAATACCCTTGCTTTTTAATAGATTAAATTTTTCGGAGGAGGGTTCGAGTTTAGTTGTAATCAGAAAAGAATTGTTTGATTTAACGAGTTTATCTAGCGAAGCCAGTAAAAATTGAGCGCTGTCGATAAATCGTAGTTGTCCGATACTAAAAGAAATATATTTTTCAATATTGTTTGGAATGCACGTTAGATTTCCCGTCGTTTGACTCGCGGCCTGCATAATGAGATGAGAATCGTATCCTCGCAAATTATGAAATACAACCGGAATAAAAGTTCTGTTTGGTTTTAGACTTAGTTTTAAATTACACCAGTTGTGCGCAGCGCCTCTATATTTTCCGGTAATGTGACAGTGATCTCTTACCTTCTCATCACACTTCTTTTCGCATATCCAACACTCGCTAGCAGAGTTGTAATCTTCTACATCTTCTTCAGTCATTTTTAATTTTTGAGGATTTTTAAATATTTCGTTGATGTTTTCTTCTTCTTTTTCTAATTCATTTAAAAAATGTTTAGCCGCATCTTCTCCTCGGTAAACGATGGGTTCGCTAGTTTCTCCGTCGCAACGAACGACGACGTATGAATAACCGCAAACGATGTGTTCTTGCAGTTTTTCAGTATTAGTAGAGTTTACATCTACAACATTTTTAATAATACTTTCAAAGTCAGCGTATATTACGAAAGGAACTCGCATCTTTTTATGAAAATTTATAAATTTAACCGTATCGTTTTTGCCCTTTTCAGGCATCACAACCGTCGTCGGCCTGTCGTTTATTCCCTTACACATTTTTACGTGATTTTCGAGATGCGCTTTCGCGGAAAAACCCTGTAAACATCTCAAACAAAAATGTTTACGTTCTTTGTGACTCGTTTGATCGTAAAGTAATTTATTCACATCTTTTATCCAGACGTAGTGAGATTTAGCTTCTTTGTGTATCAATAGTAAATTTATACGATCTAGCTCCGCGGGTTGATCGCTGAGTTTGTAAACCATTATCGTTTTTTATTCGCAACCGAAAACATTTATCGCTATATTGTTTTGTTTCTCAACTCGCTTAATTTGATTAATCGGTGAAGGAGCATCGATATTATTAAAATTTAAACCGTCTTCAATCGGGTACTTGCTCATTCTATCAACATGATCGCTCGCGGGGAAAAGAGCGCTTCGCAAAGCCCACCGCAAACAATCGTCGTCTTTGTTTTTTACGTTGATGCACGCTTTTTTATTTTTTATGTAGTCGCATAGCTCGATATAAGAACCGCCTCTCAAAGGTTTATATTTAGCGATGGTGAGATTTATATCGATAATTCTGTCTACCTCCCATCCGCTGCCCTCTCGCGTCCATTTTTCTAAGGCCTCTTGAATTTGTGAAAAAGCAGTAGCGAGTATATTTTCAATGTCATCTAAATTCAATAAAACAATTTGCTTATTATTATGAAAACTTGATTCGGCAAAATCGATCGTGCCGTCTAATTTTTCTTTATGTAATTTAACGCGTATAAATATCATAAACTTGTACGATGTAAATTCTTTCAAGTCTAAAGCCAACTTGGTGATAATCTTTGGTTTTACCGCCTCCCAAAAAATATTTAAATCTTTTTCTTTGCTATGATTCAGCGGAACTACCATTCTTCGTTCGCGTAAATATTTTCCACCGTCTTTTGGTGAGTTAAATCTCAACTCTGTTTCTCGTCCGTGAAACCTTTTAATAGCGTTGATGTAGTCTTTTTTTATCAACTGCGCTCTCGCTCCCGCGCCGCGTTGAGGCAGCTCAATATTTCTAACGTTTATACGCTCTCTCAATTCGGCTAAATTTAATTTATACAATGGCTTTTGTTTTTGCCATTTTATATACTTTTTTACCGCGTTGTAATAACTGCGTTTATCTACTTTATTCTTGTTGTTTTGCACAAGAATTATTCGACCAATGTGTTCTCGTGCAAACTCTTTCAATTCTGGCAATGTCCATTTCGACAAATATTTTCTTGATTCCATTTATTATTAAACAAGATAATATTTTAAAATTTTTCTTCACTTTTTTAACTAGCTTTTTAAAAACCGGCGGTTACCGGCGGTTTTGTATATGATGACGTCATTAAATCTTTTAAAGACGTCATGAAAGGGAATTCCCCTTTAAAAATGATTTTTTTAAATGTTTTTTTAGTAGGTGGGCTGGAACCCCCATCTAACATACAGTTGATGAATAATGTTTATTGTGCGCAACTCGGAAACCACGGGTGTACATCCTGGGGGATGGGAGTATACACACCCCATTGTCAGGGAGAAGGCTTAGTTCATCCATGCAGATCATCTCTCCATTTTTGTTCACAGTAATACAAAAACAAACTTAACAAACACCATGGAAGCACTTAATATATGACATTCATGGGCGGATCCAGAACATTTTTACACCTTCAGGGTCCAGGCATACAATAGGGTGGGAGCGGGGCCATGGATGACTTATGCACCACTGGAAACATCTACCATAGGTATGAACAGATTATTTTCACAGAGATAGAACAAAAAATTGTTCAAGTTTGCATGAAATCTTCCATATAAGTCAAGATAAGTTTTTTAACAAACAAACACAATTTTCTCAAATAAAAATTCACGTTTTTAAATCAAATATAAGATGCAAGTGCTAAAAAAGTGCCACCATGCCATAGCTGTTCTGTGTGGACAAATCCATTTTACTCAGGACTCAACATGGAATTGTTCTCACAGAACTGCAAGAATAATTTTTTTTAAAGATGACAATACTTCAGACAAAAATATCTCAAAGGATGATTGTTTTCAATCATCAATGTAACTTGTTCATTTATATTTTGGAAAATAACCAATGTAGTACAATAGCTTTAAGAGTACATGTATACTTTATAATTAGCTAGTCCATCCGATCCATGCAGGATCTGTTGAGGGCGTCCTTTATAAAGCTGTTGTCTCCACGGTCTCACAGTTACCAGGAAAGAGTTTTCACAAAGTACTTATAGATTTTGGGGTTTTGTATATATACACACAATTTCATGAAAATGTCACTGTGAAGTGCCCTATACTCCAGAGACTGTGTGCATAATTGCCACTAGAGGGCTATGATATACACGCCAGAGCCAACAAGTCCTACAGAAATGAAGTCACAAACAACTGCATGTAGGTGCCCTGAAGGCCTTTTGCTGATTTTGCAAACTAATATCCCGGGCCACCTTAATATTCCTCTCTTTATACTAGCTCCTGAAAGTGTCACTATGTTACAAGGAACTCCTACCTTGGTCCCGACAGAGATACGTGTTACATGGCAAGCACCCAATGATAACTGCCCTGTTGATGGATACACAACAGAATATGAACTTATAAATAGGTAAGACCCACTTTCAGTTGTATTATAATTTATGATGATTTTTGCCATTCACCAATGTAGCTCAGTAACAAATACTTGGTGCTTACAAGTGCCTGTGGGAAAATACTTCACAGGTGACATTGGGTTGGACTCGAACCCTGGACCTCATGCTTCCTAAAGTGCAGGTGGCTTTAACCTTTGACCTTGCATAATGATGATATAGGCTGGCAGACAACAGTATATTAAATGCGTTATTATATTTTTGGAGTGAATATTTTTACTGAACTGGGATTTGAACATGATGATTTAAATTTGGCTACTTGTATTTTTCAGGGACCTATGTGGCAACACTAGCCCTTCCGATCGTAAGCAATTAAATAATGATGCTCAGTCACCGACAACCATCACAGGACTCCACCCACACTCCACCTATCGTGTGTACGTCACAGCTTCAAACAGTGAAGGGTCCAGAATACGAGCATTCACTGATGTCATTACACTGGGCACCGGTGAGTATTTGCACCATGCATCAGCTCTTATAAGAACACTGGTGATCGATAGGGCAGCGGTTGTGTGTTGCGTTTAGTGTATTTACCAATTGATGTGCTTATGTGCAGAGTATCTCCAGCGATCACTGGCTGGCAGAAAGTACACGTGCTCGTAGTACAATCCAGCATACACGTATAAAGTGTACGCACTACGCTCAATTGATGGCAAAGTGTCTATCATCACTGGGTGAAATTTCACCGCTGGAGGGCTATGATGTGCGCTGAGTGGTACTTAAGGTACCAACGTGTGATGTCATGTTCCCGTGGCATCATGTCAGCTGGTTATATTCAATCTTTATACTCAAACTCACAATAAATAGCACCAACTACAAATTCATTTGAATGCCACTTGGCCACAGCTTTCAAGCTTTTTTATTCAAAGAGGTTGACACCATCAACCACCGGAATACCAAACTATGGGCAAACCGGATTTGTCATTAAACAGCATTTGATAAAGACAAACAAACACACACCAAACACAAACCAGCTGGGACCACCTATACAGCGTACCCAAGACTCTGTATACCCAGACCTGACACCACTAACCCCCAATGGGGATAGTTATTAAAACATACATTTAAATGTTGACAATAACAAACAGTATAATGCACATGTGTAACATATGCTAATACACAGCATATCATATGAATCAATACAATATGAATCAACCAAGTGTTCGCGTCCCACCTAGGAAGCTGCGGTCTGGACTAGCCCGAGGGAGATCCCGGCACTATGAACACTTGATAACATGTAAATAACAGAGGACTAAAATCTCCATATTATTAAGTTTAATTTTCTAGAACTGCAGTAACTGTTAATTGCCAGAAGTGCTGCACCAAAAGTGGGAAGTTAATGTGCTATTCCGCCCAAAACTGCCAAACCAACAGCACAATCCCAACTGGTGGTGAAAAGGGGGCTGGAGGAGGGAAAATCATAAACCGCTAACCCAAAAACTCCATGGACTTGTTAATAAACAAGGAGCTGTGACAAGAATGCCCCAAACCGCACTGGTTGCTTGACACCAAGCGCCAGCCTTTACAGCGCGCAACCTGATTGGCTAAAAACCTCCACCAAAGCTTGCCACCAGACAAACTATTGGTGGAGGCCTAAAAGCGGGAAACTTCCTGCCTACGCCCCTGATTGGCTGTGCCATGATCCACCCTGGGCATATAAAAGGCTTGACGTGGAAAATACCCATAAGCCTGCCGCTGGCTAACGAGTGCACATCAATATGCATGCCCATTGAGAAAACCCGATCCGTATTGTAAGTTGCGCATAACGCATTTGATCACTTTCGTGATAAAATGATTTAATTCAGGCCTGTGATTTCTCAGGATTTTTCCTGATTTCAGGATTTTTTACAAACCTCCCATTACTTCAAAATTTTGTTGAAAGAAGAGAAGTACCCACACCATTTCACCCGGCTATATTCATGACATCATTACCACAAGTACCAACCAGCAAGAAGTCTTCGGTCTACACTTTCACAACAATTGACTGTACACATCATTCCTGGGGTCACCGTTCTTTCTCAAATGCTGTTCCTGAACTTTGGAACAATCCGCTCCTTGTCAACTTCACCAACCCCAATCCCTGTCATCATTCAAATCATCCCTCAAAACCCATCTTTTCTATTGTCGTTTCTCTGTTTAATTTATATTATATTTCTGCACCATGAGCGTCATTTTTGGCAGATACCAGCGCTTTAGTAAGTGTTCTTTATAATAATAATAATAATAATAATAATAATAGTGGCTTCTTGTATAGCGCACAAATCCATCACGTAGTGACGCTCATGGCGCTCAATGAACATTATTACCCCTGTCATCGGGCCAGTTATATCATTCCTAGAACCATCTCAACTCCCTGGGGAGTATGCAGCCCATGCTGCCAAATGTGTAGCGCAACGAGCTTAATCAAACACAATTACCATCTCTGCCCTCAAAGGTCCCCATTTTTACTCCTGGGTGAAGAGAAGCAATTATAGTTAAGTGTCTTGCTCAGGGACACAAGCACCACGTTCGCAGCCAGGATTCGAACCCACATTCTGACGACTCGGCCATCAGAACACAAGTCCGATTATTATTACAAAGGAAAGAAAGAAGTAGCCTGTATTGTGTCCAAACTTCCAGTTTTTTGTTTGTCGGGATGTGGAGAGTCTGTAAATTCTCCAAAGGGCTTTGTCATCTGGACCTATAGGCCCACTACGCATTTTTGCAGGATTTTTTACTTTTGTCAAATCACAACCCTGACTGGAATGCAACCTGCTGGGCTAGTATTTTGCACTCAATTAATTGTCTTAATTTATGAAAATTTATCCGACCTAATATTGCATTGATGTGAAGAGTTCGTTGTATGCTTGGGCGATAACATGATAATATCGAATATCGCGATACATTTTCAAGTTATTGAGATATCGGCAAATCGCGATTAAAAAAATATATCGCGATTAAAAAAATATATCGTGATGAACAAAATATATCGTGATTTAAACAAAAATCAGGATTTTTTACAAACCTCCCATTGCTTCAAAATTTTATTGAAAGAAAAGAAGTAGCCACAAATGAAAGAAAGAAGTAGCCTGTATTGTGTCCAAACCTCGAGTTTTTTGTTTGTGGGGATGTGGAGAGTCTGTAAATCCTCCAAAATTAAACACCCAGGAGGTTCAGGAGGCTGTCCTCTAGACCTATTAAGGATACCAAGGCCCACTACCCATTTTTCTAGGATTTTGTACTTTTGTCAAATCACACCCCTGTTAATTATTTCATTATTGTTCTATAATGCAACACTTACAAAATGGTTTGGCGATACAAGGTGATTAGGTCGGTGAAGCACGAAGGCAAGAAACTGAGGCTGGATCCAGGGAAGTGTATGCCTGGTGTTCACTGACATCATGAACGTAGATGACTGACATCACAAACCTAGATTAGATATAGATAGATCCTGTCATTTTTATAGCGCTTTTTCCCAAAAGGTTTCAAAGTACTTTAGCACATTTTGCTGCCATTCCAGACACTATGAACTTTACCTTGAAAATCCATTTTACCGTGAAATAAATAGTTCACGGCAATTTCACAATGACACAACACTGTGAAAATACCATGAAATATTCTTGTGATTCCTTCGCCGTGAAAATGCTGTGAAAACACCATGAACTTTTTGTGGTAGTTTTGGGGCAGCTCATTAATTCCCGCGAGCGCCGTGAATTTGCCGTGAAATCACTGTGAACGTTATTGCCAATATCTGAGAGGAAGAGACACTGTGAAATTGCAGTGAAATTACGGTGCACTGTTATTTCAAGGCAAAACGGATTTTCAGGGTATTTTCAGGGTGAAGTTGTTCATAGTTAGAAACACCGAGGCAAACCCCTTTCTCCTGTCCTGGGTTCTTTGACAGCATTACCCACCACTTGGGACCTCCAGCTTTACGTTCCATCTGCAGACCCTGATGATATTATAGGGCTCTACTTATTCTTCTTCTTTGTGTTTGTATTCTGATTTTAGCCCCAAGTGGTCCCCCAGGAAACGTCAAGCCATCTGATATAACCAACAAGACAATGTCTTTCTCCTGGGGGCTACCAGACTGTGGTCAACGCAACGGTGACATAAACCAATACAGATACACTCTTACCAGTAGTGTTGGAATACTGAAGACAGAGGACATCTCCAATACATCGGTGGATTTCATTAATCTTGTTCCATTCACACCTTACACGCTCACAGTGTCTGCTGTGAATACATTTGGTCCTGGGCCAGTTACTTCAATTAGGAATCGCACAGAGGAAGGAAGTAAGTATCCCTTGTCTTTGTATAGATGATGTGAAGTAAACCAAGACTTCCTGCCCAGTGGTGTGCACACGCATCCTGTTTTGGTTTAGGCGTGATGGCACTGGTCACATCATGCTTAGACGTTGCAACGTTGCATTGATCTCTATTATAGGCCTGTGCGAATAATTCGATTATTCGAATATTCGCGAATAGTTGTTGCTAATCGTACTCGTATTCACGTTTTTTAAATTATTCGATTAATCGCGCAGGCGCGAATACCTGCAACTATTCGTGAATAATGATCAATTGCCATTGAACCATTCATAACATTTGGTCCTGGGCCAGTTACTTCAATTACGAATCGCACAGAGGAAGGAAGTAAGTATTCCTTGTCTTTGTATAGATAATGTGACATAAACCAAGACTTCCTGCCCAGTGGTATGCACACGCATCCTGTTTTGGTTTAGGCGTGATGGCACTGGTCACATCATCCATAGACGATGCATTGGTCTCTATTATAGTGATGATGGAGATCAATGGAGATCCAAAAAAGGATGACGTGCGCATACCACCAGGCAGAAAGCGTGACCAGGTCAATTTAATGATACGAATGAGCACCTAACAAGCAGCCACTCATAACAGCTCTACAGTTTTTGTGCTAAAAAGTAAGTGTTTTGTAGCTGCAAGTTTGTCTTCATTTTTATACTAGTGGATTTCTTATTACACCTGGAATCTACTGGACATTTTATGTGAGTATTTGTACATTTGTTTTCTTATAATAAGTGAACAAACTTTTGTTTTTTGTCTGTCTCTGCTGTAAGATTTTACTGTGTTGTAGATACACACTTGTATCTTCAGTTTATTTGTGCAGTCAACCCTGACTTAGATTATAACCTGTAGCTTGACCACAAGCATTTTGTTTGGATCAACAACCTTGTGATTAGACAATGGAGGACTACATTCTGATTATTCTACTCCTGCTATCCGGACCATTGTGTCTCAATGACTCATCTTTAGAATATGACTACAGCTTCCAACCAGCTTGTAAACAACAAATCCGCCATCTTAAATTTTTGAGTTGTCCTATAGCATATTATAATAATTCATCTGCCACCTTTCACCTGGAACTCTTAATTTCTGGTACGTGACATAAACCCAAACCCTGGACATGAAACACTGAACAACACACCCACAAACGCCACTCAGCTCCATAAAATTTCCGACAGTCGCAATGAACTACTCAATCTTCGCAATGCTCCTTGTACTGATGCATGATCTATCTTATTCAGCATTGAGTCAATTGATCTGTCTTGGAATACTTGCCAATCAACTCCAAACATACCGCCGCACACATAGAGGTAAAAAAGCTGGTCGCCGTAGAATAGACAGACTTACACAACTCCGGCCTCACCAACCCCCAACAGTGAACTTAACCACATCAACAAGCGACACTGGCATAACTTCAACTCCAAATGTTCATGATGAGTCTAAACTTCAGCTCTGTGTCTTGAATACTCAATCAATATGTAACAAATCGGATGAATTTGTTGACTTTGTACTTCAAAACAATTTGGATCTTGTTGCTATATCCGAGACATGGTTTAAACCTGATGATGACTTGCTACCCCGCGAGTGCACTCCTGCTGGCTACTCTCTCCATCATATCCCCAGACCAAAAAAGACCGGTGGAGGGGTTGCACTTCTCTTTAGGTCCAGTTTATCTGTCAGTATGAAACATTTTAACATTGACTACTTAACATCTGAATCTCTGCATGCTGAGGTAACGTGCAACTCTAGATCTGTTCGCCTTTTTAATATATATTGACCAGAAAGAGATGTTGATGGTAAATATGTAAATTTCTCCATTTTTCTGCAGGAATTTGAGAAATTAATTGTGGATTATCTCTTGCACCCATCAGACATTATTTTAACCGGCGATTTTAACATTCATATGGACATCACTTCAAACAATTATGCAAATCAGTTTAAAGATCTGCTCTCTGCTCATGGACTTATAATTATTCAGCACATCACAACACCCACTCATCGATATGGTCGCTGTCTTGACCTCATGATAACGCGTGAAAATACTTCACCTCTTATCTTGAATATAACTATCCATCCCAGCTTATCTGATCATTATGCAATCATGGTAAATATGAACCTTAAAAAACCTCCCATACCTACCATTTCTGAAACTACTCGCCACTGGAAAAATGTAAATATTAAAGATTTATGTCATGATATTGAATCTCAACTGGAAAATGGAAACCTTGAAGATGGTGAGCTGGATTCTTGTGTCAGTCTATTTGAATCTACTGTCCGTAACATCTTGGACGATCATGCTCCGCAAAAAACTAGAACTGTTAAACTACAATCTGAATCCCTCTGGTTCAATGATGATATTTGTGCTGCAAGGAAAATCCGTCGTCAACTTGAGCGAAAATGGTGTGACAATGAATACTGTAACCAACGTGATATTGTGAAGAACATGATTAACCAGGCAAAAATAACTCACTACTCATCTCTTGTGGAAGAGAGCTCTGGCGATCAGAAAAAACTCTTTAACATTGTTGAAAAGCTGCTTCATAAACCCAAGACTCCAGTGCTTCCATCTACACACTCCGATCAGGACCTCGCAAATGCATTTTCAAACTTTTTTGTCACAAAAATTGAGAATATCCATCGTTCTTTTCCCCCAGTACCTGCCATTCTATCACAAACACCGTCAAGCAAGGATCCACAATGTAGACTTTCTATGTTTGAGCCTACTAATGTTACGGAGATCAAGAAACTCATCATGAAATCGCCATCAAAATCATGTGAACTTGATCCAGTACCAACTTCGCTAATAAAACAAAATATTGACGTGTTTGCTAAGTATATCACAATTATTGTAAACAGATCTCTTTCTTCCAGTTGTTTCCCTGATAGCCAGAAGGTTGCTCATGTTAAACCACTCCTATAGAAACCCAATTTGGACAAGGAAGTTTTCAAAAATTACCGACCAGTAGCGAATTTAAAGTACCTTGGAAAAACAATCGAGCGAGTTGTTTCATCACGGATCTCTGACCATGTTCGTGCAAATAACCTGTCGGACACATTTCAGTCAGCCTATAAACCATTTCATGGAACGGAAACTGCTCTTCTCCGCATCAACAATGACATTTTATCTGCCATGGATGATGGAAAAATTACTGCATTAGTTTTGTTAGACTTAAGCGCCGCTTTTGACACGGTCGATCACAAAATCCTTCTCTCCCGCCTTCAATATCATCTTGGAATACATGACACAGCCCTGGATTGGTGTAGATCCTACCTTTTAAATAGGCCCCAGCATGTTTGTATCCATTTGGTAACGCTATCTCCGAGCCTGTTATTCTTGACTATTCTGTACCCCAAGGCTGCGTGCTCGGCCCACAGTGGTTTACTGTTTATACCTTTCCAGTTCGTGATACCATTTTGAAGTATAATTTAAATTACCATGTCTACGCTGATGACACGCAGCTTTACATTACTTTTAAATCTTCTCAAGAACCTGCCGATTCCTGCATTACAACACTGGAGAAATGTATTCAAGAGATTCGAAGTTGGATGAGACAAAACGTCCTGAAATTGAACGACGAAAAAACAGAATTTGTTCTATTTGGATCACGTGAGCAATTGTCTAAAGTTTCTCTTCCATTTATTACAATTGGTGACTCGCAGATAACCCCCTCATCACAAGCACGCAATTTGGGTCTTATATTTGACTCGACAACGACTTTAAAACCTCTCCAACATTGTTCGCATATCATCATTTCATATCAGAAATATTAGCCGAATAAGGAAATACTTGAATAAAAGTGCTGCTGAACAAATTATACATGCGTTTGTCACATCACGGCTCGATAACAGGAATGCTTTCCTCTACGGTCTCCCGCAGAATCAAATATCTCGTCTTCAGCACATACAAAAACAGCAGCTCGTGTTGTGACTTTGTCCAGAAAGTCATGCCATATCACGCCAATCTTGAAAGAACTGCACTGGCTTCCTGTTTCATGTCACAATTCTTCAAAGATGATGTGTATTTGTAATTGCACTATAGGTACATGTACATTTGTATCTCAGTACATAATTGTTTTTTCCTATGCTATCATTGTATATTGTTTGTATTAATGTTTTTTCTTTGTTTCCGTGCCTTGAGCGCCCAGCAGGGTGGATATGTGCGCGCTACAAATCTTTATTATTATTATTATTATTATTATTATTATTATTATTATTATTATTATTATTATTATTATTATTATTATTATTATTATTATTATTATTATTATTATTATTATTATTATTATTATTATTATTATTATTATTATTATTATTATTATTATTATTATTATTATTATTATTATTATTATTATTATTATTATTATTATTATTATTATTATTATTATTATTATTATTATTATTATTATTATTATTATTATTATTATTATTATTATTATTATCATCGTCTATTTATTTATTTATTTATTTATAATCTGCCTGTGAAGGTTACCCATAATGCATCTTAAATTGGGTGTGTAATTGTGTGTTGGATCTTTTGTGCATGTCACACACATCCATTTTCATGATTGGGAACTGTGATAAACTGAATGGATGTGTAATAGTGAAAAATCCATTTGGGAGGGGGGCGGGACGACGAGTGGGTACTGCTTACACCCAAAAAATAAAAATTTGGATCTGCCTCTGGAGGGCAAGTAAATTTGTGACTGTTGTGATCACTTAGAAAATGTGGTACAACCAACCAGACGTCAACTCTGAGTTTTTGGCTTTAATGTTAAAGAAGGGGAAAAAATAGACTAATAGACTAATAAAAATAGAAAATAACTCAAAGAAAAACAAAATATTTACTGGTGTAACTTGATGTCCAGTTCCATGCTCTTTGGAAAGACATTCCCCCATTTCCCCTGCTTTCCCCTTCCGATGCAAGTATATATGTTTTGATAATGAGACAGTTGAGAGATTTGTTACACTTTTCTCATATATTTGTGGACTATCTTTATGAAGTATGAATGCATATAACTATAAATACCAAAAATGTATTAACTCTTTGGGGGTTTTAATTTAACTTTTTAACAAAAAAATTTATCTACCACACACAGTACCACCAGCACCCAGTGACGTAGTTTTCCCGAACACTGGAAGTGTCCAAATTACAGTCAAGTGGTTTCCTCCCAATCCTCCCCATGGTACCATCACCGGCTATGATCTTCGCTACTGGAAGACAGAATCTGAGAACTCAACATTGGCCATGACTGTGAGAATCACACATGATCTACAGGATGACTTTCAGACCAGTGACATCACAAACCTTCAAGGAAATATAAGTTATTCTGTCCAGGTACTGGACATTTCAATATCAATTTATTATTTATTTATTTTAATGGAAGGCACAACATTGGTATTCTAAAACAGAAACACACAAAAAAGATCACAGTTTTTTGTAAACTGAGTAGGCCTATGTTTAATTACTTTGTTTTGAATCAAGATATACAATAAACAACCAACCTGTGAAAGTTTCAGCTCAATATGGAGTCGTAAATACGTCGTAAATTATGAGGAAAGTGTGAACAAGTATTCACAATTATTACAGAAAACACTTGAGTAGAAAATTGCTGCCTCGCAACTTTATTAAAAAAATGCATATTTTCTTGTTTTCTCTACAACGAGAGAGCAAGGCTATAATAGAAGATAACTACAAATGTAAATAGACTCAGAGGAGCTGAAGGTGGGAATTGAGATTCCTCTTGAAACAGGATAGATCGTAGGGTGAAGGGAAACATGCACCAGGCAAGTCCAAAGAGATGAAGCATGTGCGAAACAATTATTTTTCAGAAAATTAATACCTTTACCAAATCAGAATGTGATCCAATTTCTTACCTCACAGAGGGACTGGCATTGATGCATTATTGCTAATATAAATATAAATATAAATATTTAAATTTAATTGAGTAAAAATATACCAGCATAATTTGGCACAGCAATCCGTCCGTCCCTCGCGTGAGGTATCACACTCATCAAGTTACCTGTCAGATAATAATTAGGTACCAATGTTGTACCTTCACTGTAGCTTGATCCGTCTGGTATTAATTATTAAAAATGATTCCATCTTTACAATTATTAATGTGTTGTGATTGTTTCTATCCTAGGTACGAGCAGAGACAAAGATCGGACTTGGGGCTTGGAGTAATACCTCAACAGTCATCACCGTACCAGGGAGTAAGTAATTAACTTAAATTATACCCACTCTGTTTATTAAATCATATATGCATTTTTGTAATTTTAATCATACAACAATCCGTACCCTGGACTGCTGCTTCCCAGGTTTAGCATTGTAACTTGGGGTGTGATCCCTGGCTACACAGCATGCTTGGTTTCATGATAATGACAATTGGGGGACCTACATCTACTGAGCTATTTAGTTGGTAGAGAACTGTTCCAGGAAATCTGGAGGTCGAAGGTTCAGTCAATTTTTCTTTGTTGAATCACAAAATTCCCTTATTTTAGTCTGAATGACTGATTTGTAAACCCCATTATTGATTGTTTTTGTTTTAAATAGTTATTATTATTGGTATTTCTTTTTCCTAGTACCAAGCCAGCCTGAATCTCTGTTTGCATCAGACATAACTCAGACAAGTATTACTTTAGAATGGACACAGCCATTATACCCCAACGGAAATATGCTGAAATATGTGGTAAGTTACAGCAGCCAATCCAAGGTCTGAATTGTTAATAATTTTATCCATTTTGCATATCCACCTAAAAAAGAAGTCTCTCCATGTTTTATTATTATTATGTGGTGCTAGCACAGCATGAAAAGAAAGATCTTGTTTTCCTTTCTGCCGGTTACAGCTCAAGTCAAGCTTCGTCCCATAGCCTTAGATCGTAGATCCTTGCTGTCTCTAAGAGTGCCGCCTTTTGTATTATTTCACTCTAACAGATGTTCCTATCTCCTTGAGATGTTTCTCCGACGCCTTTGGGATTGTACCAAGGGCCCCAGCTACCAATTATTATTATTATTATTTTGACATAGGGAGGGCTGGGGCTTCTGAAAGGGCTAAGACAGAAAGGGACAGAAGGGTTTTACACCCCACACCCCCACCCCCCACCCCCACCTGGATCCACGACTGAGTTATTGAAGGTGCTTCAGTCTTGTTGATTGTTGCAATGGATTTCATGTTTTTGTGACAGCTCTCTACAGTGTTTTATTCGTGTGTAACTATATATCCAAGTCTGTAGCATTTAAAATCTGAGTCTGAGTCCAGGCAGTCACGTCTTAGTCAAAGTGCAGCACACACAACTTGTCACATCAATAGATCCGATTGGTTAGTGAAGGAGTTTGACCTCCAGCTGTCAATTGGCCCACTAGTGCTACAGATCACAGATGATTGGCCAACTATTCCTGCAGATTGCAGATGATTGGTTGACTAGTGCCGCAGATTGCAGATGATTGGTTGACTAGTGCTGCAGATCGCAGATGATTGGCCAACTAGTGCTGCAGATTGCAGATGATTGGCCATCTAGTGCTGCGGATTGCAGATGATTGGTTAACTAGTGCTACAGATCACAGATTGGCCAACTATTCCTGCAGATTGCAGATGATTGGTTGACTATAGTGCTGCAGATTGCAGATGATTGGTTAACTAGTGCTACAGATCGCAGATGATTGGCCAACTATTCCTGCAGATTGCAGATGATTGGTTGACTAGTGCCGCAGATTGCAGATGATTGGTTGACTAGTGCTGCAGATCGCAGATGATTGGCCAACTAGTGCTGCAGATTGCAGATGGTTGGCCAACTAGCTGCAGATCACAGATGATTGGCCAACTATTCCTGCAGATAGCAGTTGATTGGCCAACTATTCCTGCAGATTGCAGATGGTTGGCCAACTAGTGCTGCAGATTGCAGATGATTAATAATAATAATAATAATAAAGATTTGTAGCGCGCACATATCCACCCTGCTGGGCGCTCAAGGCGCAGAAACAAAGAAAAAACATGAATACATGAAAAACATGAATACAAACATGAATACAAACAATGATAGCATAGGGGAAAAAAATTATGTACTGAGATACATGTACCTACAATGCAATTACAAATATACATCATCTTTGAAGAATTGTGACATAAGATGAGTTTTAAGCATCGACTTAAATCTAGTTATACTATGACAAGATTTGAGTTTAGTTGGAAGGTGATTCCAGAGTCTCGGAGCCGCGACAGAATTAAAAAGACCTATCACCCCAGTTCAGTTTTGAAGTTGGTTCCTTTAGGAGTGACATGTTGCTGGAGCACAAATTGCGTGATGGAGTGTAAACTTTAAGCAGTTCAGAAATATAAATTGGAGCAATGTTATTAAAAGATTTGTGAACAATTAGCATAAGTTTAAAAACAATTCTCTGTGAAACAGGAAGCCAGTGCAGCTCTTTCAAGATTGGCGTGATATGGCATGACTTTCTGGACAAAGTCACAACACGAGCTGCTGTGTTTTGTATGTGAAGACGAGATATTTGATTCTGCGGGAGACCGTAGAGGAGAGCATTCCCGTTATCGAGCCGTGATGTGACAAACGCATGTATAATTTGTTCAGCAGCATTTTTATTCAAGTATTTCCTTATTCGGCTAATATTTCTGATATGAAATGATGATATGCGAACAATGTTGGAGATATGAGGTTTTAATTGTCGAGTCAAATATAACACCCAAATTACGTGCTTGTGATGAGGGGGTTATCTGTGAGTCACCAATTGTAATAAATGGAAGAGAAACTTTAGACAATTTCAGGAAGTTTTCTCTCATCCAACTTCGAATCTCTTGAATACATTTCTCCAGTGTTGTAATGCAGGAATCGGCAGGTTCTTGAGAAGATTTAAAAGTAATGTAAAGCTGCGTGTCATCAGCGTATAGACATGGTAATTTAAATTATACTTCAAAATGATATCACGAACTGGAAAGGTATAAATAGTAAACCACTGTGGTCCGAGCACGGAGCCTTGGGGTACAGAATAGTCAAGAATAACAGGCTCGGAGATAGCGTTACCAATACAAACATGCTGAGGTCTATTTAAAAGGTAGGACCTACACCAATCCAGGGCTGTGTCATGTATTCCAAGATGATATTGAAGGCGGGAGAGAAGGATTTTGTGATCGACCGTGTCAAAAGCGGCGCTTAAGTCTAACAAAACCAATGCAGTGATTTTTCCATCATCCATGGCAGATAAGATGTCATTGTTGACGCGGAGTAGAGCAGTTTCCGTTCCATGAAATGGTTTATAGGCTGACTGAAATGTGTCCAACAGGTTTTTAGCACGAACATGGTCAGAGATTCGTGATGAAACAACTCGCTCGATTGTTTTTCCAAGGTACTTTAAATTCGCTACTGGTTGGTAATTTTTGAAAACTTCCTTGTCCAAACTGGGTTTCTTCAGGAGTAGTTTAACATGAGCAACCTTCTGGCTATCAGGGAAACAACCGGCAGAAAGAGATCTGTTTACAATAATTGTGATATACTTAGCAAACACATCAATATTTTGTTTTATTAGCGAAGTTGGTACTGGATCAAGTTCACATGATTTTGATGGCGATTTCATGATGAGTTTCTTGATCTCCGTGACACTAGTAGGCTCAAACATAGACAGTCTACATTGTGGATCCTTGTGTGACTGTGTTTGTGATAGAATAGCAGGTACTGGGGGAAAAGAACGACGGATATTCTCAATTTTTGTGACAAAAAAGTTTGAAAAA
This sequence comes from Zoroaster sp. YZ-2022, assembly GCA_029582265.1. Taxonomy (NCBI): domain Eukaryota; kingdom Metazoa; phylum Echinodermata; class Asteroidea; order Forcipulatida; family Zoroasteridae; genus Zoroaster; species Zoroaster sp. YZ-2022. The sequence goes on along the minus strand of CM055825.1, from coordinate 26,839,023 downwards.
GCATTTGCGAGGTCCTGATCGGAGTGTGTAGATGGAAGCACTGGAGTTTTGGGTTTATGAAGCAGCTTTTCAACAATGTTAAAGAGTTTTTTCTGATCGCCAGAGCTCTCTTCCACAAGAGATGAGTAGTGAGTTATTTTTGCCCGGTTAATCATGTTCTTCACAGTATCATGTTGGTTACAGTACGTATTCTTGCCGATGTACTCCAAGTTTCCCATTGTCACGCCATTTTCGCTCAAGTTGACGCTCAAGTTGACGGCGGATTTTCCTTGCAGCACGAATATCATCATTGAACCAGGGGGGTTCAGATTGTAGTTTAACAGTTCTAGTTTTTTGCGGAGCATGATCGTCCAAGATGTTACGGACAGTAGATTCAAGTAGACTGACACAAGAATCCAGCTCAACATCTTCAAGGTTTACATTTTCCAGTTGAGATTCAATATCATGACATAAATCTTTAATATTTACATTTTTCCAGGAGCGAGTAGTTACAGAAATGGTAGGTATGGGAGGCTTTTTAAGGTTCATATCTGCCATGATTGCATAATGATCAGATAAGCCAGGATGGATAGTTATATTCGAGATGAGAGGTGAAGTATTTTCACGCGTTATCATGAGGTCAAGACAGTGACCATATCGATGAGTGGGTGCTGTGATGTGCTGCTTAAGTCCATGAGCAGAGAGCAGATCTTTAAACTGATTTGCATAATTGTTTGAAGTGATGTCCATATGAATGTTAAAATCGCCGGTTAAAATAATGTCAGATGTGTGCAAGAGATAATCCACAATTAATTTATCAAATTCCTGCAGAAAAATGGAGAAATTTACATGTTACCATCAACATCCCTTTCTGGTCGAAATATATTAACAAGGCGAACAGAGTTGCACGTTACCTCGGCATGCAGAGATTAAAATGTTTGATAGTAAATGTTAAAATTTTTCATACTGACAGATAAACTGGACCTAAAGAGAAGTGCAACCCCTCCACCGGTCTTTTTTGGTCTGGGGATATGATGGAGAGAGTAGCCAGCAGGAGTGCACTCGCGGGGTAGCAAGTCATCATCAGGTTTAAACCATGTCTCGGATATGGCAACAAGATCCAAATTGTTTTGAAGTACAAAGTCAACGAATTCATCCGATTTGTTACATATGGATTGAGTGTTCAAGACACAGAGCTGAAGTTTAGACTCATCATGAACATTTGGAGTTGAAGTTATGCCAATGTCACTTGTTGATGTGGTTAAGTTCACTGTTGGGGGTTGGTGAGGCCGGAGTGCTAGTTGTGTAAGTCTGTCCATTCTACGGCGACCAGCTTTTTTACCTCTATGTGTGCTGCGGTATGTTTGGAGTTGATTGGCAAGTATTCCAAGACAGTTCAATTGACTCAATGCTGAATAAGATAAAGCTGCATCAGTATATGGAGCATTGCGAAGATTGAGTAGTTCATTGCGGCTGTAGGAAATTTTACGAAGCTGAGTGGAGTTTGTGGGTGTGTTGTTCAGTGTTTCATGTCCAGGGTGGTTTATGTCACCAGAAATTAAGAGTTCCAGGTGAAAGGTGGCAGATGAATTATCATAATATGATATAGGACAGCTTAAATATTTAAGATGGCGGATTGGTTGTTGTTTATCTAGTGTACAAGCTAAAGTTTGCATGCTGTAGCCACATTCTAAAGATGAGTCATTGAGACACAATGGTCCGGATAGCAGGAGTAGAATAAACATGATTGGTTGACTAGTGGTGCAGATCACAGATAGCTCTCATACCACATGCACTTTGTGCCACATGTACCAACATCATGATATTATGTGCCTAGGTTTGGATTGACCGTTTTCTAATTATCGAATTCACAGATTGACCACCGTGTCACAGCCAAACCTTACGATACCAACTTCACCTTTGACCCTGCTTCCCTATTTGAAAGCCAAGAGATCCGGGACATGTCAGCACTCACCGGAACAGTGTCAAACTTGGAACCCTCAATGGAGTACGAGTTTCAAGTTTACGGCATCAACGAGGCCAACAATGAAGGCGAGCGAGCATCACTTCAATGTTTCACTGCGTTAGCAACAGGTACACACAGAGTGGTTTAAGTCGCAAACCCTGAACAATTTCTCAGACAAAAATATTGCTGTACATTCATAATTCTAGAGGAAATGTCAGGAAAATATTTTAAAAGGGATAATTTGATTTTTATCAGAGGTTGCCTTTTTTATTTTTTATTTTTTATTTTTTTAATGAGTAGTTGCCAATCACAAGGCCTTACAGGCCACTCGAGGTGAGGGCTAAATAGCGGAAAGGGGGTAAGAGAAGAGGAAATCAAAAAGTAGAAAGATGAATATTGATGTTGCGTTTGAATTGAGACAGGTTATAGGTGGCAGGGAAGCAGGATACAGGTAGTGAATTCCAAAGTAAGGCAGTACGTGGGAAGAAACTGGATGAGTACCGCTTTGTATTTGCTTTGGGGACAGATACAGTATAAGGATGAGAATGAGCAGAGAAACGTGTGGTGCAGCCAAAGGTACGGTTAGGTGGGACAACCAGTGAAAGTCCTTTGGAGCACCTACCATTATAATATCTGTAAAAGAGGCTCAATGAGGCTACAGAGCGACGGAGAGATAGGGGTTCCAGAGATGAAGCCAAGTCATGTCCTACTAAATTTACAATACATCGCTGTATACCGTCAAGCAAGGCCAAATGACAAGCTGGAGCACCAGCCCAAATATGGCAGCAGTATTCCATGACAGGATGTATTGTGGACTTATACAAGTAGAGCATAACAGTTGGGGGAAGATATTGCCGTGCACGATATAAGCAGCCTACGCGCTGCGAGGCCCTTTTGGCAATACTACAAATGTACTTGTCCCAGGAGAGGTTGGAGGTGAGATCACGACCAAGCAGCCGGATGTCAGCGAGCTCCTGCAATGGTATTGAATCCATTGCCAAGGTAGAAAAATGTGGGGACCTGGACCTGGACAAAGACAACAATTGAGTCTTCTTTTGATTGAAGGTGACAAGCCAGTCATTACCTCAGTTAATGACATTCTCTAGGTCAAGGTTGAGAACAGTACTGGCTTGAGCACAGGATGTAGCAGACAAGGGTATGCAGTATACACTGTTGAGTCATCTGCATATACATGGCCAACTGTGATGAGACAGAGTCAGGCAGGTCATTGATAAATAGTAAAAATAGTGACGGGCCCAGGACAGAACCCTGCGGGACACCTGTATTAATACGACGGATGGAGGAGGAATGGCCCTCGTGCACAACAGAGATCTGACGTTCACTGAGCTAGAGAGTAAATTTAGCAATTCACCAGGTATGCCATATGACTTCAATTTATGGATGAGCCCTCAATCTGTGCCAAACTTTATCAAAGGCCTTTGAAATGTCTAGGGCAGCAAGCCTAGCTTCACCACATTGATCTAACGCTCTATTTATGTGTTCTGTGATCAGGGATAGGATATCACCTGTTGACCGTGAATATCGGAAGCCATACTGAACATCAGTCATGAGCTCATGTTCTTCGAGATAATCTATGAGTTGCTGGTTAATTAGGCTTTCAAAGACCTTACTCATAATGGGAAGAAGGCTTATGGGTCGATAATTGGAGGGATCTGCTTTCGCTACGGAGCCTTTAAACACAGGAACAACAGAGGCCAGCTTCCAATTAGATGGAAACACTGATGTGTCAGGCAAAGATTATACAGTTTGGAGAGGATAGAGGACAGTTCCGGTGAACACATCTTCAATACAATTGCAGGGATTCAGTCAGGTCCTAAGGCTTTAGAAGTGTCAAGATGACTGATGTCAAGATGACTGACATCTTAGGTGTGACGTTGATCGTATATGAACTGCTGTCAACACGAGAAGGACAGTCAGGCAGGTCTCGGCCTAGGTCATCAAGTGTGGAGTTGGCTGTAAAACGATCAGCAAAAAGGTTGACTTTGTCAGTAGGAGATGTGAAAACTTCAGGACCATTGAAAAGAACTGGAATAGTAGACTTATTTATATTAAGGATGCTGTTTGCAATTCTCCAAAAATCTCTGCAGCCAAGACGTTGAGTTGAGATGGACTCCTGAACAGACTCTGCGTAACGGCGCTTGGCATTTTCCAAAACCTTTTTGCAGTTATTTCAAGCAAGGCGAAATTGATGGTGGGCCACCCTTGAACCATCTCTATTAAATTGATGGAAATAATGGTTTCGATGGGAGACAGCGGCAGCAAATGCAGGGGTGAATCATGGCTGAGAGTGTGATTTCACTTGGTAGGTACGGGAGGGTATACAAAGATCCAGTTTCGATTTGCGTAGCATAAATAATTATTAGCTCAGCAAAGTTTTCTGCTCAGAAGCTCTTTATGAAGTTTTTATCTCTTTGTGCTGCAACAGGGCTTTGTGATGAAGATACCACCAACGATGGCCTCTTTTCTTATTCATGGCCAGTGACGGTGGCTGGTGTACAGGCTGACTCCAGTGAAAAGTGTCCAATCACAACTGAGAAAGGTAAACAGAATAATACCTATATTGGGGTGCTTGGCTGCCACAAGCCAGTTATCCCTGTGGTAACTTTTCTGACACCTCTTGCTTCAAACCCCGAAGGTCAAAAGGATCGATAGGCCACGCTTTCACGGTCTGTATTCATACTGAAAATCAAAATCAAACGAGCTTTTGCCCTTTTGCTCTACGCGAGGTTTCCGTCCTCGCTGAGCTCGCCTTAGGACACCTGCGTTACCAATATGGGGTGTCGTGGCCGAGCGGTCTAGCTTACCGGATTCAAGTTCTGGTGTTAGCAACATAATGTGGGTTCGAATCACGGCCGTGACACTTGTGTCCTTGAGCAAGACACTTAATCATAATTGCTTCTCTCCACCCAGGGGTTAAATGGGTACCTGTGAAGGCAGAGTTGGTTTGCTCTATATGCGCTAGAAATGGCAGCAATTGAGCTGTATACTCCCCAGGGAGCTGAGATGGTTTCAGGAATGATTTATGAGCCTTATGAGCCTTATGAGCAGGGATAATAATATAATGCGCCTTGAGCACCACTTAGTTGGTGGATACGTGCGCTATATAAATCCACACATTATTATTATTATTATTATTATTATTGATGTTTGTCAATACATTTTCTTCATCTCCTGACGATGACTAGAGCGTTGAGAACAACTTGACCAACCGGTCTCTTCTCAGAGCCATCACCAAAAAGAGATCATTACATGGTGTACCCGAAATAACTCAATAACAAAACAAGGTCATTCATTGGTTTGTGTATGCGCATTTTGTTGTTGTTGTTGTTGTTGTTGTTGTTGTTGTTGTTGTTTTTTTTGTTTTTGTTTTTTTGGGGGGGGGTCTTTTTTTTTGCCAACAGGGGAATACGTGATACATTGTATACTTGGGGCCCAAATTAATTTTTCCCATATACAAAGTATGGTGGCTAAGAGAATTCCAATCGATCCAGCAATTTTGGCTGCGATTGGACATCGTTTCATAGCAACAAAAAAAAGAAAATTAAAAATGCTGACTCGCAGGTCTGAGGCGACGCGCACGGAGACCAGAAACCAGAAACCAGAGACTTTTATTTTTTGCCCTAATGAATTATTGTTCATTTGCTAAATCACGCGAAAAAATATTTGGGGAACATACAGAGTTGCCTACTAATAAAATAACAATGTTTGAATGCAAACTTATCAAATTATCTTTCTTTTACCCATCAGCTGGTTTACCGAGGGCTGTTAGAAATTGTTCTTTTGCCATCGAGTGGGGAGAACACAAAGTTCGTATCTGTGGTGCATCTGTTGATAAGAATAGTATAACATTAGAGGATGTTGTTGGTGTGAGTATTCCTACGCTATAAATATAGTACTTTGAACGTTGTGTACCAGAGACGTAGTCTTGATTTTCAAAAGTGGGGGCAAACGATTTTTTTCTCGTAAATGTACTGGTAAAATTTCAAATTAACTGATAGACCCTTTTTGTTCCATTTGCTTTCGTACACTACCGAGCTATTCGGCATATATTGGGTTTCATACAGTCTCGGACAAGGGTTACAAGGCAACAAGAAATGCGCACTACCAAAAAAGAGGCACATACAAATTTACATGCAGGATGATAAAAAGGAGGGGCACATCCCCCCCCCCCCCCGCCATCTGCAAATGGAAACTGTAATGACCTCTGACAAACCGTCAGCTGATCTAGCTTGGTTGGTTGTATTGGTTGTATTATAATACCGTTGTTGCAGGTTCAAATACCGCTTGAGACAATTTCTTGTTATTTGGTCACTCTGTGAAGGTACCTGTTAGTCCCGGCAACGCAGTCGAGGTAGCCAACTTTCTGGCCGATGTCACCGCCGTCAAGCCAGATGAACCACGGCAGGACCTTAACAACATATTGGCTATTCTGAAGAACATTGTTGGGGCAGGATCGGGAGAACCAGAGGTTTGTAAAACTAATCTTTATTTCCAGAACTTCACATCTCAAAAGAGATTCTTCATTCAAAGTGTCACTGTAAGCTAATAGTTCTTATACCATGCTCAGTTTCAAGTCTTACTGAATATTACTCAAATTATGAAATAAAATAATGATAGACTGTCAACTTAAGAACTAGATAGTTGCACTGTTATTAGGTAATGAGGAGGACACAGGTTCGAGTCTCGCTTCGGCCAATCATTTTTTGTTCACTTTAGAAATCGACTACCGATCATTTACCAACAGGTAACCACCGCAGTATTTGAGACAGTAAATAACATCATCAGTTCCCAACGTCAACTTAGCCAAGACTCCACGATAGACAATCGCAGAAGCTCTTCTGCCATCGTGCGGTCAGTTGAGAGACAGATTGGCTTGACCCTGCGTCAGGAGGGACAAGTCCGGATTCGGCAGGACACTGTTCACGTAGAGGCGGTCAGCGTCAATGTGTCAGCGGTACGCAAAGGGCTCAACTTCGCGTCCATACAGCAGGTCACAGGTCAGCCGGGGGGACAGGGTTTACTCAATGGGAGTGTCATCAAGAGGTATGCGGACAGAGACGAGATACCGAGTGATGATACGGTTCAAGCGTCCATCCAACTACCAGGGAGTTTTATTGATTCACTGCAGCCAGCTGATGGTAGTACAAACTGCTTAAACGATAACGAATTCTTGGCATAGACCTATATTTGGTTACCATTTTGTTTGTATATTAGAAAAACAGGCATTATTTCTCTGCTACAGTGAATATGTTGTGTGTGTAGGGGGATCGAACCCACATGACTATGATGTTCGATATTGTGGTGTTTCACTGTAAACCATTCGAAGAAATTATAACACTAGGCCTATGGTTGACAAAAATTACAAGAAATGTTATACCAAAAAATAAACTGCACGGTCATGTGTGATAACGCCACCGTTCTCTTATGTAACACAAATATAAAAAGATTAAAAATTCATATCACCTAGGTAACAACCTGACCAAACTTGGCGCTAGTTTCCTTGTCTTCGGGGACGACACATTGTTCCAGTCTGCTCTGATCAGAGATAAAGCAATGCGCAACTCCAGTGTCATGGTGGCTGGAGTTGTCATCTCATTGACCGTAGAGGGCGTTGTCGTAAACAATCTGACTGAACCAGTCGTTACTACGTTCAAGGTAAAACCAGTGGCCTATAAGTTGGAGGGGAAACTGCCCCATGCACAATATTTGCTTAAATTTCAGGACGGAATAAAACGTTACCGTGAGTACCCAGAATACTGTGCAAAGAGCACATTATTAAAGCTTGCCACGCGTGCTGATGACGTCAAAGCGAAGTAATGATGTCATGTGAGCATTGCTTCATTTTAGTTCTCTTCACATAGACCATGGAGGAAGAATTTCTTCCTCCATGCATAGACCATGGAGGGGACGCAGTCTCACTTTGGGTAGTGGGGGGGGGGGGGGGCTAAGGCATGTACTTCCATTTTATTGCATCCACAGTGCTCCCAGGCGCACACAATCCCTAATTTCCGCCAAGCGTCCGACTGGAAAATCAAAGGGAAAGAATATAGAATACAACCGCCACTTTTCTATCCAAATGATACCATAGATTTGTCTTTAAAAGATGATAGAGGACACACTTCAGGAGAGGAAAGTGTAGTCAAGTGAGGATTGAAAACGATTTTGAGCAATGAAATGTATGCACATCCAGTAAGATGTTGGCCATTTTGTCGTCTGCTAATAAAAAACACATGCTTAGACATGGTGTACAAGTGGCGGTTGGGTTCGACATTCTTTCCAATCAAAGTTACGCTACATGCATATATACTATCTTTGAATCTGTTAATTTCTCAATTTTCAGGCACCGGACAATGTTACCAGTGAAACCAGCAACTTGACGTGCGTGTTCTGGGACTTCAACCTTCAGGAAAGAGTTGGTGATTGGTCTGACGTTGGGTGCGCCCTAGCAGAAGTGACTGATAATGTAGTCGTGTGTCACTGTGACCATCTTACCAACTTTGCGGTGCTTGTTGTAAGAAACAATAAGTCAGTATTGTTTTTGTTTATATAGTTTGTGTCACTATGAATAACTTTACCCTGAAAATGCCCTGAAAATCTGTTTTACCGTGAAATAAATAGTTCACAACAATTTCATGATGACACAACACTGTGAAACTGCCATGAAATACTCTTGGAATTCCTTCACCGTGAAAACGCTGTGAAAATGCATGAACTTCTCGTGGCAGTTTTTGGGGCAGCTCATTAATTCTCGAGAGCACCATGAATTTGCTGTGAAATCACTGAGGACATTATTGCCAATATCTGAGAGGAAGAGACACTGAAATTGTAGTAAAATTACGGTGAACTGTTATTTCAAGGCAAAACGGATTTTCAGGGTATCAGATGATAATTAGGTAATTACCAGTGTTGTACCTTCACTGTAACTTGATCCATCTGGTATTAGTTATTAAAAATGATTCCATCTTTGCAATCAATTTGTTGTGAATTTGTCTCTCCCAGGTACGAGCTGAGACACGGATCGGACGTGGGGCTTGGAGTAATGTCTCAACAGTCATCAACGTACCAGGAAGTAAGTAATTAACTTAAATACCCACTCTGTTTATTAAATCATTATCTGCATTTCTCAAATTTTTAATCATACAACAATCTGCACCCTCGACTGCCGCTTCCCAGGCTTTCCTGACTATGGTTTCATGGCTTCTGACAGCGCCCCCAGAACAAAGATAATTACAATTGTGGGACCTTCATCTACTGAGCTATTGGGACTCGCACTCGGAGGCAATATTGCTTTTTTAATTCTTACAATTCTTTTAATAATTTTTAAACCCATTGACTCTTGCTCAATGTAGAGCAATTATCTTGTAAAATGTTTGATAAATGTCTCAATAATTGATAATTATGATAATAACAATACTGTACATATTGTAAGACATTTATGGGTGCAGAATCACTGTGATGGTTAAAATTTTTTTTTAACTTGTCTAATACAATATTACAAGGAAATAATTTTTACTGTATATCAGCATATACAAAATATGAAGTTTGTTAAAAACCAAGATGGCAACACAAAGTGCCCTGACTCGTGAGACTGGATGATTTTAACACTATATAGAGGGCCACAATTTGCACAGAGCAAATAGGGTCTTTACAAAGTTCATCTATATTTCGAAATGCCATTTATAATCCAAACTATTCTCTTGTTTTTGTAATTATTCACCTCAAGTGGACAATAGTGCCGGAGTAGTTGTTGGTGTCATTGTGGCTCTCTTAGCTGTAGTCATTGTCATTTTGCTGGGTGTCGTTTTTTGGTAAGATATGTTCATTTTGATGAGATCTCGGCCCAATTTCATAGAGCCGCTAAGCAGAAAATATTGTGTAGTAAATTTATCTGCTAAGCTAAGAGCCTGCCAGAGGTAATAAACATTACGTGACAATTTGGCTAGTAACCTTTTTTTGCTAACTTTTTAGTGCTCTGAAAATTTGTGTGCTTAGTAGCTCTGAAATTTGTCCATGGCCACAATTTCATAGAGCTGCTTACCGGTAAGCAAATTTTATTGCTAAATATAGCAGATAAAATTGCTTAAGCATGAACGTATTTCACAGGTTAGCAAGAAAATGCGTGGAGCGTGCGCATTCACCATAGATTTGTATTGTTGCGTCACTCATTTGCTAGCAATATCGGCCGGCAAGTTAGCGTGTCTTCTTTTATACTTACGGTTAGCAGTGCTATGAAACGAAAAACATACAGTAAGCAAAACATCAGTTGCCTAGCGGCTCTATGAAATTTGGGCCCTGGTTGTCAAATAATTCATTTTTAAATTGTACATATTGAGACTGATACATACTGCGAAATGTGAATGCAAAGCAAAAATCAGGAGAATTCAAAAACAAAAACTGTCTTGTTTTTCTTCAGGAGACGACGCCAACAATCGACGGGCAAATCAAACGGAGAAATCGGAATGACTCCCACAACAGGTGACACATCAGGTGTTCAAGGTAACTACAGATGGCAGCTACATTATAAAAGTGGATTCTTATAAGGCACTTATTCCATCATGACATGATGCTCAAGGCACTTTATATTATAATATCCCCCTCAATGGACTACTTTAAATCATTCCTGGATCATTCTCAACATCTTGGGAAAAATACAGCCCAGGAAACCTGTAAGGCCCTCATCAGCTAATCAAAAGCAATTACCATGGGTGAAGAGAAGCAATTCATGGTTAAGTGTCTTGCTCAAGTGCAGGAACCAGCATGGCTAGGATTCGAACCCACATTCTGACGACTTAGCCACCAGAACTTGAGTCGGGTGACCACTCGGCCACAACACTCCAATTAAGTTTTCTGTAATTGTTTGCACTTTATAAAACCGTATATTCATGGAAAGCTTGACTGGGGATACAACTGTTGTTAGATACAATGTGACCTTAATCTGTGCTGTTTGATTATGTGGATGGGTGTTTATATCGCATGGTGATGAAATTTAATGGATTGAGGAAGGTTACCATAGGTAACTAGTGTCAAAGCCAAGGGGGTAATTAGTGTAGAAGCCAAGGGGGTAACTAGTGGTAACTAGTGGTAACTAACACTATGAACAACTTCACCTTGAAAATACCCTGAAAATCCGTTTTGCCTTGAAATAACAGTTCACCGTAATTTCACTGCAATTTCACAGTGTCTCTTCCTCTCAGATATTGGCAATAATGTCCACAGTGATTTCACAGCAAATTCATGGTGCTCTCGAGAATTAATGAGGTGCCCCAAAAACTGCCACGAGAAGTTCATGGCATTTTCACAGCGTTTTCACGGTGAAGGAATTCCAAGAGTATTTCATGGCAATTTCACGGTGTTGTGTCATCATGAAATTGTTGTGAACTATTTATTTCACAGTAAAATGGATTTTCAGGGTAAAGTTCACAGTGTCTGGAATGGCAGTAAAATGTGCTAAAGTACTTTGAAACCTTTTGGGAAAAAGCGCTATAAAAATGACAGGATCTATCTATATCTATCTAGATTTGTGATGTCATCTACGTTCATGATGTCAGTGAACACCAGACATACACTCCCCTGGATCCAGCCTCAGTTTCTTGCCTTTCAGGGCATTTTCAGGGTAACGTTATTCATAGTGTAAATAGGTAACTACTGTCGAAGCCAAGGGGGTAACTAGTGGTAACTAATTAAGTAACTAGTGTCGAAGCCAAGGGGGTATAGTGGTAACTAATTGGGTAATTAGTGTCGAAGCCAAGGGGGTAACTAGTGGTAACTAATTAGGTAACTAGTGTCAAAGCCAAGGGGTAAAAATGAAATGTAATCATTCGTTTGTATGTTACCTCATCACTTGTTTCTCTATCCCCTTCTCCCCATAATATCTCTACAGCTATACAGCAGATTGAGCTTGATGTAGTGTCTGTCAGTGTACCACCACCAGCTAAGCCCCAGGTGGCAAATAAGCCAAAAGGAAACCTCTCCGCTAAGGAGAAGCCAGTCTTCACACCTTCAGATCCGGTTCCTCTGAGCAGTCTCGCTGATTACATTAAGAGCAAGAAGTCCAGCAAGACTGGATTCCAGCATGATTACGAGGTACGGTGCAATTGTATAATATCTGGTGCCCAGACTTGTTTTGTTAGCAAGTTCATTTGAACTTCCCATGGCTAACACGATGTTGCTGTATCACATGATTTTGGGCTAGCTCTTGCACAGTAACCTCCAGCTCGATAACGTCTGGTACCTTTGAGCCATACGTCTAATCGAGTGTATTACTCAATGTGTTGTGACATTTCTATGTGTGTTCTATATAGTGTCTGTCACTTGCCTGGTTACTCACATTACAACTGTGAGGTTTTTTGCCCAATCTTAATGCCATAATAATTTTTTCACAGTAGTTACGTTATACCCAGACCTTACTCAGCAAAATTTTATGCATGTCTGAAAAATGTAACGTGAGTAACCTGTATTTTTCTCTTATATAGCATACGTATAACAAATTTCTGATTTTTTTTGTTTGTGTTGAGTAATTAGGTCTGGGTATAATGCAACTAGTCCTACTGTAAAAAAATGATGAGTGAAATATATAAGTAAGGAAATTATGGCATTAAGAGTGGGCCCAATACCTCAAAAATGTTATGTGAGTAACCATGGAATTGCCCCTTTGATCAAATATCCCGCTTGGGTCAACATGTGAGGACATATACCATTTTAACTATTTTTTTATATAGATATGATTTGATCCATTTTGACAAAGGTTCATAAATGATGTTCCTCTTGTTATCACTAGTCTCTTCCAGACGAGCCGCTGTACCCATGGACGGTAGCTGAGAGAGAAGAGAATAAGAAGAAGAACCGATACATCAACATTATTGCCTGTGAGTTCACCATCAGTAAATAACTGCTCAAGACCATCTTAACATTCAGATTCGGGCGAAAATAGTGGTATATACCCCCACTTTTTGTGCAGGGGGTGATGGACCGTAGGATCATCCCCCGCCCCGCCCACTTTTTAGGCCCATTAAATAAAATCCTTGATAGCACTAATGTTTAAAATTAATTAAAGATTACCATTGTATTCAAATGTTCAGAAAAAGATTTGCAAAAAATATTTTCTCTAAATGTATTCATTTATTTTTAATCCAAATGTTTTAGAATCCTAATTTATTTTTATTAATATTACAAAAACATTTTTGGTGATATTCAGGGGCAGTAATTTGAATTAGATTGAATCATCCCCCATACTTTGATAACAAAAAATTACACACTTATTCAGAGTTAAGAAATTTCTTTCGAGTCACTATTTTTTAGGGCATTTCTTTTTCAAGCTTCATAGCGCCCGAATACCTCTAAACATGTAATAATGAGTTTTGTTTTCTTCTTTGACTCTAGATGATCACTCACGCGTTGTCTTGGAGTGTGTAGATGGTGACCCATCCTCTGACTACATCAATGCAGCCTACATCCATGTTAGTTATCACTAAGAATGTCTAGTATAATCCAGCAATACCTTTGGGTGTCTTTTGGGCGGCCCGTTTGCTAAATGTGTCCATTTAGAAAACATTTGCAAGAGTATTGAAAGTTAAATATTCGGACACCTTGTTTTGATAAGTGGTTCTAAAAAACTGGTTGGTTGCAACTTGACGATTTGATCTGCTCTGATCGTCTTCAGGAGAGAATAAAAACGGTTAATCGTTAAAAGCATGGTTTAGCAATTCTGGAAATGAATTTATAAATAATGAAATTCATCTGTACATCAATCCAGTTGAATCTCATAAAATCTAAATGCGGTAATTTTATTTATTAATTTGTTTTAATAAATAAATTCTTTTGTGTTCTCATTTTTCCTAACAGGGATATAAACAAGACGCCAAATACATCGCATGTCAAGGTAAAAGAAAAATCCTAAAAGAAATATAACTTAAATCTAAAATGGTAAAAGCTATACTTTTATTTCACAAATAAGTTTGTGAACTGAAGTGAACTCATACATGCAGTATATGCATGTATAATTTTCAAATAACTTCAGTTGACTTATTGAGGCAGAATCGCTTAAACACAGCTAACTAAAACAATGCCCCCCAATCCAATCACTTCAAATGAAACACGCAATGCCCGAAAAAATAAGACATCAAAAAATCTACTGCATAGCATTCCATAAGGGTTGTCTTAAGGGCGTGGTTAAGTCACAAACGGCAACGGGTCAATTTCTTTTGCCACTCAAAATAAAAACAAGTATAAGAAATTTTTTATAATATTTTCAGGTCCTAATAAATTTTCGGTGATTGATATATGGCGTATGGTGTGGCAGGAACGTGTGGGGAAAATCGTCATGCTCACCAACCTTGTGGAGAATGGAAAGGTAATACAGTGCTATGATGAACACCACAATATCGAACATTTGGTTATAGTAAACATGACCCTTGGCTCCCAGTTTATGTATCCACATTGCAGCCATGAATCAATATAATGAACACCACTATAATGAACATTTGGTTGTAGCAAACATGACCCTTGGCTCCCAGTATATGTATCAGCATTGTAGATCGATCACTCTAATGAACACTACTATAATGAACATTTGGTTATACCGAACATGAGCATTGGCTCCCAGTTTATATATCAACATTGCAGTTATGAATCACTATGACCATTGACCGCTAGTATGAACATTGTGATTATCATTAGGTGACAAAAGAAAGTGTTTTTCTGTCCACTTTCGCACCCCAAGAACTTAGGTGCTTTTTAAAAAAAAACTATTTTAGGGATGTTTTGTTAAATCTTAATTGCTCATTGCATTGGTATTGATTCTGATTCATGTACATGCTTGCTGGAAGACTGAACCTTTTGGTTATAGGAATTGAACAATTCCTCCTCATGCAGTCTTGCGATCTCCACATGTATTCATTTTAATGATTTTAGTTTTTGATGTATTTTCTGTTTGCTTTAAGAATTGTTGTAGAGAGAAATAAAATAATAATAACTAGAGATTCAGAGTTTGTCTTGACACAAACTCTAGGTGTTCGGGAGGTGTAAGGTCAAATTGGGGTCAACTTTGTTTAAATATTTTGTGACAATTAACGATCTGTACAATAGTGCAAAAAAAATTAATTTACCTCTTGTGATTGCTGAGATATGATTTTTTTTAAATATTAAACTTTGACTTCCGGTTTGGACAGGAAGTAAGGTCAAAATGGGGTCATCTTTTTGTAAATATTTTTTGACAATTAATGATCTGTACAATGGTACAAAAATTGTGAATTTACCTCTTGTGGTTGTTGAGATATTATTTTTTTAAATATTAAACTTTGACTTCCGGTTTGGACAGGAAGTAAGGTCAAAATGGGGTCACCTTTTTGTAAATATTTTTTGACAATTAACGATCTGTACAGTGGTACAAAAATTGTGAATTTACCTCTTGTGGTTGTTGAGATATTATTTTTTTAAATATTAAACTTTGACTTCCGGTTTGGACAGGAAGTAAGGTCAAAATGGGGTCACCTTTTTGTAAATATTTTTGACAATTAACAATCTATATAATGGTGCAAAAAATGTCAATTTACCTCTTGTGGTTGTTGAGATATGATTTTTTTAAATATTAAACTTTGACTTCCGGTTTGGACAGGAAGTAAGGTCAAATTGGGGTCACCTTTGTGTAAATATTTTTCGACAATTAACAATCTATATAATGGTGCAAAAATGTCAATTTACCTCTTGTGGTTGTTGAGATATGATTTTTTTAAATATTAAACATTGACTTCCGGTTTGGACAGGAAGTAAGGTCAAATTGGGGTCACCTTTTTGTAAATATTTTTTGACAATTAACGATATGTACAAAGGTACAACAATTTTGAATTTACCTCTTGTGGTTGTTGAGATATGATTTTTTAATATTAAAATTTTGACTTTCGGTTTGGACAGGAAGTAAGGTCAAAATGGGGTCACCTTTTTGTAAATATTTTTGACAATTAACAATCTATATAATGGTGCAAAAAATTTCAATTTACCTCTTGTGGTTGTTGAGATATGATTTTTTTAAATATTAAACTTTGACTTCCGGTTTGGACAGGAAGTAAGGTCAAATTGGGGTCACCTTTGTGTAAATATTTTTCGACAATTAATCTATATAATGGTGCAAAAATTTCAATTTACCTCTTGTGGTTGTTGAGATATGATTTTTTTAAATATTAAACATTGACTTCCGGTTTGGACAGGAAGTAAGGTCAAAATGGGGTCATCTTTTTGTAAATATTTTTTGACAATTAATGATCTGTACAATGGTAAAAAAATTGTGAATTTACCTCTTGTGGTTGTTGAGATATTATTTTTTTAAATATTAAACTTTGACTTCCGGTTTGGACAGGAAGTAAGGTCAAAATGGGGTCACCTTTTGTAAATATTTTTGACAATTAACGATCTGTACAGTGGTACAAAATTGTGAATTTAATCTTGTGGTTGTTGAGATATTATTTTTTTAAATATTAAACTTTGACTTCCGGTTTGGACAGGAAGTAAGGTCAAAATGGGGTCACCTTTTTGTAAATATTTTTGACAATTAACAATCTATATAATGGTGCAAAAAATGTCAATTTACCTCTTGTGGTTGTTGAGATATGATTTTTTTAAATATTAAACTTTGACTTCCGGTTTGGACAGGAAGTAAGGTCAAATTGGGGTCACCTTTGTGTAAATATTTTTCGACAATTAACAATCTATATAATGGTGCAAAAATGTCAATTTACCTCTTGTGGTTGTTGAGATATGATTTTTTTAAATATTAAACATTGACTTCCGGTTTGGACAGGAAGTAAGGTCAAATTGGGGTCACCTTTTTGTAAATATTTTTTGACAATTAACGATATGTACAATGGTACAAAATTTTGAATTTACCTCTTGTGGTTGTTGAGATATAATTTTTTTTAATATTAAAATTTTGACTTTCGGTTTGGACAGGAAGTAAGGTCAAAATGGGGTCACCTTTTTGTAAATATTTTTGACAATTAACAATCTATATAATGGTGCAAAAAATGTCAATTTACCTCTTGTGGTTGTTGAGATATGATTTTTTTAAATATTAAACTTTGACTTCCGGTTTGGACAGGAAGTAAGGTCAAATTAGGGTCACCTTTGTGTAAATATTTTTCGACAATTAATCTATATAATGGTGCAAAAATGTCAATTTACCTCTTGTGGTTGTTGAGATATGATTTTTTTAAATATTAAACATTGACTTCCGGTTTGGACAGGAAGTAAGGTCAAATTGGGGTCACCTTTTTATAAATATTTTTTGACAATTAACGATATGTACAATGGTACAAAAATTTTGAATTTACCTCTTGTGGTTGTTGAGATATGATTTTTTTAAATATTAAACTTTGACTTCCGGTTTGGACAGGAAGTAAGGTCAAATTAGGGTCACCTTTGTGTAAATATTTTTCGACAATTAATCTATATAATGGTGCAAAAATGTCAATTTACCTCTTGTGGTTGTTGAGATATGATTTTTTTAAATATTAAACATTGACTTCCGGTTTGGACAGGAAGTAAGGTCAAAATGGGGTCATCTTTTTGTAAATATTTTTTGACAATTAATGATCTGTACAATGGTACAAAAATTGTGAATTTACCTCTTGTGGTTGTTGAGATATTATTTTTTTAAATATTAAACTTTGACTTCCGGTTTGGACAGGAAGTAAGGTCAAAATGGGGTCACCTTTTTGTAAATATTTTTTGACAATTAACGATCTGTACAGTGGTACAAAAATTGTGAATTTACCTCTTGTGGTTGTTGAGATATTATTTTTTTAAAATATTAAACTTTGACTTCCGGTTTGGACAGGAAGTAAGGTCAAAATGGGGTCACCTTTTTGTAAATATTTTTGACAATTAACAATCTATATAATGGTGCAAAAATGTCAATTTACCTCTTGTGGTTGTTGAGATATGATTTTTTAAATATTAAACTTTGACTTCCGGTTTGGACAGGAAGTAAGGTCAAATTGGGGTCACCTTTGTGTAAATATTTTTCGACAATTAACAATCTATATAATGGTGCAAAAAATGTCAATTTACCTCTTGTGGTTGTTGAGATATGATTTTTTAAAATATTAAACATTGACTTCCGGTTTGGACAGGAAGTAAGGTCAAATTGGGGTCACCTTTTTGTAAATATTTTTTGACAATTAACGATATGTACAATGGTACAAAATTTTGAATTTACCTCTTGTGGTTGTTGAGATATAATTTTGTTTAATATTAAAATTTTGACTTTCGGTTTGGACAGGAAGTAAGGTCAAAATGGGGTCACCTTTTTGTAAATATTTTTGACAATTAACAATCTATATAGGCTAATGGTGCAAAAAATGTCAATTTACCTCTTGTGGTTGTTGAGATATGATTTTTTTAAATATTAAACTTTGACTTCCGGTTTGGACAGGAAGTAAGGTCAAATTAGGGTCACCTTTGTGTAAATATTTTTCGACAATTAATCTATATAATGGTGCAAAAATGTCAATTTACCTCTTGTGGTTGTTGAGATATGATTTTATTAAATATTAAACATTGACTTCCGGTTTGGACAGGAAGTAAGGTCAAATTGGGGTCACCTTTTTATAAATATTTTTTGACAATTAACGATATGTACAATGGTACAAAAATTTTGAATTTACCTCTTGTGGTTGTTGAGATATAATTTTTTTAAATATTAAAATTTGATTTTCGGTTTGGACAGGAAGTAAGGTCAAATTTGGGTCACCTTTAAAAAAAATATTTTTTGTCAATTCACGATCTGTACAATGGAACTAAAATTGTGAATTTACCTCTTGTGGTTGTTGAGATATGATTTTTTTAAATATTAAACTTTGATTTATCGTAATTCGATATCTGATGACCTAATCATGACGTCACAAATTTTGTTTCATCTACGTGTTAAGTTCTAAGTATATGCCAAGTTTCAAGTTCATGTGAAGTTTGCAAGTATGTGTTTTTTGTAGACAATCGATGGGGAGAAGGAGAAGAAAAAAACGAACAAAAACAATATGTGTTTCGGGTATATACCCGAACACCTAATAAAGATTCTTGAAAAATACTTTTTTAATCATAATTTTCATTATTTCTAGAAAAAATGTGAGAAGTACTGGCCGGACAATACCAAGATCTATGGAGATGTGTGTGTCACCAAACTAAACAAGAAAGCTTACACTAATTACATCGTGAAGAGATTCAACCTGTCAAAGGTCGGTGAATTTTTGGGTATTACAACCCCCCCCCCCCCCCCCCCCCAGGCCCGATCTCACAAAACTCTCATTCTCTTAGTTATTTTAAAGTGTGCACTATCGTCACGTGAATTTGCATTTGTATTCTTACGCCATTATTTGCATCGTACATCAGTACTTATCGGAGGATGCATGTTGACGCTTCGTGCAAGAGGTCCAAGTACATGTTTTATAAGATGATTTAAAACCACTATGATATTGGTAATATAAAAAAATATAAAAATGATCACAGTTTTACATAAATCTTACTTGTAAATAAATTGTGGTATAAATTTTTTTCTTGAGTATAAACAATCTGAATGCATTTTCACTATTAAAGTTACCAATGTTGTACCTTCCCTTCAATGTATATCTTGATTCAAAGAGAGTAAGCATACTCATAGAAGCAGTTTTGCTAACATTACCAATGTTGTACCTTCCTTTTAATGATTTCCCAGATGCAAGAGTTTCCATCTTTCTTGTACTTTTGTTTGTTCCTACAGAGCAGTGAGCCAGATGGTGAGTACCGTGAGATCCTGCAGTATCATTACACCACTTGGCCCGAAATAAAGCTACCAGAGTCCTCATCGTTACTTCAGTTTGTCAGACGAGTTCAGATGTCTGAGACTTCACAACAGGGACCCATCCTCGTACACTGCAGGTAGGGCAGTCTGCATGGGTCGATAAGGAACACATAAGGGGTGACCATGTTAACATTAACACCCTCATATGTCAGAGATCACAGGGCCCAATTTCATTTTGCTATTAAGCGAATATTTTTTGCTAAGAATCTTAAAGCAGACTTCTAGTCAAAATTTGGGCAAAACTTTAGCTGGTATTCATCAAAACAATTTGCTAATAAAACAGGTTTTGTTGGTTACCAGCCAAACTTTCATGCAAATTATGTATACTTTGGCAGGTTGTCTGTTTAAATTTGGTTAGCAGTTATAATAATAATAATGGACACTTGTATTGCGAACCCACATTCTGATGACTCGGCCATCAGTTCGATGCATGTAACCGCTCGGCCATGGCACCCTACAGTATGGCACCTAAAATATTTCCTTAGTGAAATTGTCAGCTCTATGAAATTGGCTCCTGCTTAGAAAATCTCTCTTGTGAGCAATTTGTTTCTGCTGAGCAGAATTGGTAACTGGTTGATGAATGATGTAGTGGTGCTTAGTGGACACGGGTTTCAATTCCACTTGGACCTGCATGAGCCGACATGACTTAATCACGTGGGTGTTTCCCAAGAATAATTATCTGGGTTTTTCCTTCTACTGCAATCTAAATTGAAATTTCTTCCTCATAAGGAAATATTTACTGTAAAATCAAAATGAAATGTATCATTTTAAACGATTTATTTTCCTCTCTAGGAAAATAGCAATGTTCTGATGAAAAAACAAATTGTTAGAAATTGCCATCAAAACATGGGTGATACATCTATAGCCCATCGTTTGGCCTATCAATCACGGGTGATTTAAAAGCTCGCAGCCCTCAACTACATTATGCACAGAGTGGATAAACCCTGCATTTAAATATTTTTCTCTTTGATCTGAAACCCAGTGGTGGTGTCGGCCGTACAGGGACGTTCATCACAGTGGACTCCATGTTGGAACAGGCCCAAGCCGAGGGGCAAGTGGACGTCCTCAACTTTGTCCGTGCTATGAGGGAGCTAAGATTCCAAATGGTGCAAACGCTGGTATGCAGTTGTGTCTTCCCTGTCTCATCAAAATATTCTGGAATTAACAAACTAGGCCATATCAAAATTTGAATTTTTGAAAATAAATCAAGTTTAATCAGATACATAAACAATTGATTATATTTTTGCCCTATACTGACATTAATTAATAATACTTAATAATGTAGACTTATATGGCGCAAGTATCCACCAAACTGGTGCTCAAGGCGCATTACATTATTACCCTGCTCATCAGGCTCATAAATCATTCCTGAAACCATCTACAGCTCAATTGCTGCCAATTCAGCGCATATGGGCTAATCAAACACAATAACCAACTCTGCCCTCACAGGTACCCGTTTACCCCTGGGTGGAGAGAAGCAATTATGGTAAAGTGTCTTGCTCAAGGACACAAGTACCCCGGTCACGGTTGGGATTCGAACCCACATTCTGACGACTCAGCCATCTGAACACAAATCCGATGCACTAAACCGCTCGACCATGTCGCACATGTTTACTGAATGTTTTCATGTCTGTGGAAAAAAAATCGACAGGCAACTGGGGGGGGGGGGGGGGATTTCAACCCACGACTTCCTACTTAATAGTGCAGACATCTTAAACTTTTCCCACAGACACTTGGAAAGCACTGAGTACACAGTGTATCATGGAACTTTTCTGAGCTGAATAAATCCAAAAGTGTACAAAATTCCTCATAAAGGGTACAACTGTCTGTGGTATTTGGTAATGCATTTTTAATTCAACCTTCATGTTTTCAAGAAATATATCATAAAA
Source organism: Zoroaster sp. YZ-2022 (assembly GCA_029582265.1). Classification (NCBI taxonomy): domain Eukaryota; kingdom Metazoa; phylum Echinodermata; class Asteroidea; order Forcipulatida; family Zoroasteridae; genus Zoroaster; species Zoroaster sp. YZ-2022. Next base: position 26,817,344 of record CM055825.1, on the reverse strand, counting down.
CTAACCTGTGACAGTTTTATCACAATAGGTGCTCACATTTTTCAGAAAACACAAAACTGTGTTCCTGTCTGGCAACTTTTGTGAATAAATTTGTAAATGTGTTGTCGGTAAATTTACCAACAATATTTGCACCCCCCCCCCCCAATCTGATGTCAGTCAGCAAATTGGCTTCCACACCCTCCCAAATAAAATGCCTTCGCTATGCCCCTGCACAGAGTATGCATCTTTCAAATGTTGTATGTGAATTCCCAAACGTCCTTGTTAGTGTTAGCAGGTTTTAGTGTCGAGTGATACAGGGATCTACATAACAAAACCAAACTATGAGTTATATCAAGAAGAGACAACTAAAATAATAGCAATTCTAACAACGAAGTTCAAAATTACAACTTAAAATGACAAAAATCATAACTTACCGCGAGATATGTCTACTGATGACTTGACTAATATCGAACGAGTCACATGCACGTGTGAACCATAGAGTACATTGGTTTCTGGATGCAGAATGATTCTTGACCCTCTGTGCAGCCCCTTAAAACCCCCTCTAAAACGGTCAGTGAGTGACAGCGAGCCACTTACTGATTGGCTGATCACCAATGGTCACCAAACATAAGGATCCTGATTGGTTAACTCAAATCAGCAATTTGCTTAGATCAACTATTTTCCAGTTGCATAAACCTTAAATCTGCTGACTTTCAAAAGCACTCCCAGGTCTGAAAGAACCTCCAGAGCTAATTAACTTCCTTCTTCAAGAGGTACAAATGTATGTAAGAGTCCTTAAAAATAACCTTAATGGCTATGGGAAAAGTTCTCTAAAACAAAGGTTCTACTTAAGAATGGTCTGAGGTTGTAACCTTCCAGCTTCATGGTAAATTACAATGTTTGTGCAAACAACTACTTAACCTTGTTGGTTTCAAACAATATTTGTGTCAGCAATTTCAGCAGTTTCTTGCCACGCGAACATTTTGACTTCAACCTGAAAATACTAGATAAACTAAAATATTACTCGAGTTCACAATAATTCTATAAAAATATTAATTGGGTAGATTTTCCACTTTCCGACATTAGGACCAGTATAAGTTCATCTTTGATGCACTCTTGGAATCAAGTCTGACAGAGAAAGCGTCCTTCCCCATTGGCAAACTACGACATGACTTCAACAAACTCACGAAAAAACAAGACCGCAAGACGGGGGCCTCTGACATCGAAGGCCAGTTCCATGTAAGTGAATTAAGAAACTCCAAAATATTGCTTATTGGCTGCCTGGCCACCCAATGCAAGCTCTGCTCCCCAACACAGTGGGTGACATCAGGCGATTGGCGAATGATTATAAATCCTCTTGCATTGTCATCTATCTATCTATCTGTGGACAATGACCCAGTAAGTTGCTTTTTCATTTCTCTCTGTAATGGACACTTTTTTGTGCCGATATCTGCCAAGTTTGACACTCATGGCGCATTAATGGAGCCAGTTATATCTTTCCTAGAACCATCTCAGCTCTTATATAGTTTTCAGTGCCATTTCACCAAAAAGTAAGTATTCTTTATGTATACAATGTTCACAAACCAACAAATAAGCCCACTCAAAGTTTGCAACATTAGGAAAGCAGATCAGATCAACTTGTATCGTTTATGATGCACATACCTGAGATACAGACAAACGTCTATTGCTTCCCATAAAATATATGATTGTGACCCTTTCACGATTTACAATGATGATTTAAATGAAAACATTGAAGAGTCTCCTTTGTGTACACAGTATTTTATTGAATGTCCTGTGACCTTAACCAGCCCATCTAACCCTAGTGCCAAACAACTGCCAACTATACCTCTAACAGTCCCGGGGTTAGACCAGACATGGGGTTTCTATTAGATCTATATCATGATGCAGCCATCTTGTCTTACTTCCATACGTGTGACCAAACCGAGGCTGGAAGGAAAAATAGTCTGGTACCTTGTACGGATTGGGATTAGATCTATTATCGTAGTTGCATACAGGGAATCTGACAAAGATGTCTGCTGCGTGATAAAGGTCATAATGTTCCCATTTAAACAAATGAACGGTAAAGTAATACCTCAAATCACGGGCGATACATCTTTAACCAGAGTATCATGTTTTGCTTTCACAGACTTCCATGGACCCTGCTCTTACTGACTATGAAGATATCAAGGATACTCAGGCAGTCGTGTCAGGAGTGGAAATGGTAAATATATTTTACTTTCTACTTAAAAGTCACCCGATATAGTCCTAATTAAAACTAGATAAGAGAAAGTTTTTCAATTGATATTTGATACTCCTCCCCCAGCAAAAACATAAAAATTAAAATTGCACCAGCTACGAAATTATTTTGTTCTTTTATGGTGTTCATGGTGGGTGAGTTACCTACTATGAACACCACTGGTGAAGTTATAACACCTCCGTTATCTGCGGTGGTATTTATCTGTAGCAACTTTCATTTTAAAAACAGTTGTTTTCTGTAGTTTTCAATGCTGAGTCAGCACAGAGTATTTATGTTTACAACAGTCACAAGCCAACAATAAGCCCACTCAAAGTTTGCATCATATCTCCAATATAATCTGCAAACAAACATCTGTTGCTTTCCATAAAATATATGATTGTGAGCCTTTCACAGATCTATAGTTGAAATGCTCCTTTAACAGTGCTTATTTCAGACCTAATTTACAATCCCAGCCAAAATAGTTGGCACACGTGACAATAAACATACCCTCCCCTGTCCCCCGCTCCCCCGCTCCCCGCTCCCCCCACCCCCCACCAATATTGTTATCTCCATCCGGAGCACAGACCTTGGAATGAGAGCCAACATTGTCAGGGGGCCGGAGGGGGGGCCCAGCGAGATTTGACCGGGATTGTCTGAATTCCCTTGTAGTATTTGTCATGAGCGACATGCCCATTTTATCCATGCGCTTCTTGTCTGTCTTTGTGAATTTTATTTTATTTCAGTTTTTTATTTAATTTTTTCCCTGGAGGGGTGTTTGGTTTTGTTTCCCAAACATGAAATGGCGTCCAAAGGTTGAATTAAAGAACATTTATTTTGGGGACAAATAATAAAAAATATTATTGTAGATTTACCCTAACGTGTGATAAGTATTGTATACTCAGTATTTCCCGAGTGCTGCGGAGAAAAACACACAATTGTTTTACACGGGTGGGATTCGAACCTACGATCACCGCGTTCCAACGCACATGTCTCAACCACTACACCACCGTGGTCCCCGATGAAGTGGACAGTAAAGTTGAATTAAAGAACATTGGGGAAAAAGACAACAATATTCAAAAAGAATAATAACACGTTATTGTTTATTTTATCCTAATATATGACAGGCACTGTACACTCTGTATACTCAGTGTTTCCCGAGTGCTGAGGACAAAAATACACAACCGTTATACACGGGTGTGATTCGAACCTGCGATCCACATGTTCCAACGCAGATGTCTTAACCACTACACCACCGTGGTATACGCTGAAGTGGACATAAAGGTTGAATTCAAGGGGGAAAGACAACAATATTCAAAAAGAAAAATAACATGTTATTGTTACCCTAATATGTGATAAGCACTGTACACTCTGTATACTCAGTGTTTCCTGAGTGCTGCGGACAAAAATACACAATCGTTCTACTTGGGTGTGATTCGAACCTACGATCCCCGCGTTCCAACGCAGAAGTCTTAGCCAATACACCACCCTGGTACCAGCTGAATTGGAGGCAAAGGTTGAATTAAAGAACATTGGGAAAAATACAACAACATTTAAAACAAAAATAATACAATATTATTGTTGATTTTACCATAATGTGTGAAAAGCACTGTATACTCTGAGTTTCCCGAGTGCTGCGGACAAAAATCACAATAATTCTACGAGGGTAGGACTCGAACCTATGATCCCCGCGTTCCACAGCAGGTGTCTTATCCACTATACCCCAGTTCATATGTCGATGGAACCACGGTTCACCACTGGACAATAAAGAAGGAGAGTCACTCCCTTCCTTTCTATTTTGGTATCGATGGATCACCGTTGGATTTTTCGTCAAAATAACGGAATGAGGGGATGAAATCAAATTGAAGAGGCTTGTATGTTGTTTGTGTATCATAATGTGCTTTTCGCGTTGAACACAAACTCTCTTTTGGGAACTTATGGACCAAAATGGCATGGTGAACCGTCATGGTGAACCGTCATGGTGAACCGTCATGGTGAACCGTGTACGGTGCACCCTACAATAAAGTTCTGATCATCTGTGTTTTGCGCGCAAGCGCATTGCAGCCATGCGCCGTCCTTAACCAATATTTTCTGAACTAATATTCTTATGAATGAATAAAATTACACCCAGAAACATGTTATCACTTAAAAGAGAGTTCGTGTTCAACGCGAAAAGCATATTAGGATACACAAACAACATATAAGCCTCTTCAAGGGAGTGAGTCTCCTTCTTTATTGTACAGTTAAATGTTCTTTAATCCAACCTTAGTGTCCACTTCAGCGAGATTTGACCGGGATTGTAGCTTACAGTGATGATCAAAATGAAAACAGAAGTATCTCCTTTTTGTACAGTACGGTATCTTTAATGAATGTCCTGTGACCTTATTAACCAGCCCATCTAACCCTAGTGCCAAACAACTGCTAACTATACCTCTAACAGCCCCGGGGGTTAGACCAGACATGGGGTCTCTATTAGATCTATATCATGATGCAGCCATCTTGTCTTTCTTCCATACATGTGACCAAATCGAGGCTGGAAGGAAAAATAGTCTGGTACCTTGTATGCATTGATGATTAGATCTATATTATTGTACTTGCATACATTGAATCTGTGAACCAGACTATCATGTTTTGTTTTCACAGACTCCTACCGTGGACCCTGCTCTTACTGACTATGACGATACGGTTACTGGATCAGAAGATATATCAGCCACCATTTATGAAGATGTCGGCCTTCCATCTTGGGCTGTCCGATGGGAAATTCTCTGGAGCAATCTTGTCGTTGATGATAAGATACTTGGCACAGGAAACTTTGGCGAAGTGAGGTCAGGGACGGTGAACGTAAGCGGGCATAAGACCAAGTCTGCTATCAAGATACTGAAAGGTATTCGAAAATGAGGAAACTATCGTCATAGATGGTACCATTCACATACTCTCTTATCATCACATGATCATGGTCAATTAAGAATGGCTGCAGAAGAGTACACAGCATATGAGGAATTATATGCTGTTGATATCACCTTTCCTGAAACATCATGAAGTCTCTGAAAGATCAATTGCTTAAATACAATCTCAAAAAGTGTTTTCAACATTGTTTTATGTTGGTTTGTGAAACATCAAGATTCTGTAGTATCAGGATGTGATCAACCTCAAGATAAGTGTAAGAAAGTAAAGTGATCTGTATAAATTTGACCTTTGTACCGGCCTGGTCAGTCTCTCAAAATTCATAAAGGTTTTGCCAGTGTACGTGCTTTTAGGTTATTTTGTTGTTCTTGTGTTTTAAGGTCATGCCTCACCGAGTGACCGGGAGGATTTTATGGAGGAGTTCCGTACAATGACCTCCATTGGTTACCATCCCAATATTGTCTCACTGTTGGGTGCTTGTCAACATGAAGGTATGAAAATAGTTGAGGTTCATTTTTCATATTTCACTTCCAGTGGCAATTTACTTTCAAAGTTGACATTATAATGCATATCATCAGATAGTAATTACAATGAATGAAATGTGTGGTGAAATGATCAACCATCAAATTTACCCAAATGGTTTTATAGAGAGAGCTATATACCTACATCATTTATGGCACAATGACTATATTTCAGTCACAAAATATTTTTAACATTTTTAAGTCGAACTTAGTATGACATATCGACAAGGCAAATTACTATGAACCTGATCTAAGTCTGTCTGTCCGTGACGTATCATTACATATGTTACAATGGCTGTTTGTGCTAAGCAACATGATACTGCAGTAAAAAATGAATTTATATAAGCTTTCAGAACTTCCTGATGAGTTGAATACAATTACATATTGTATATAATTTGTATGGTACTTGAATGTTTCTTTGTAAAGATGTTCTGTACGTCGCTTTGGAATATCTTCCCAATGGTGACCTGCGTAGCTACCTGCGGACGGCTCGCCCAGAGTCAGACTCCGGTGAATCTTTGTCATCAGAACAGCTCGTGGCATTTGCTCTTGACGTTGCCAAGGGAATGGAACACCTTGCCAAATCAGGGGTATGTCAAAACCAAACCGTTTGCCCAGATGTGGGCAAAAATGGATAGTTCCAACAAAAATACAGTAATTTGTAAGACACAAGCTGTGCCTTGAACAGGTTATACATACTTCTTTATCTATACAGTATAAGGCCTACTCATCAGAAAACTGTTAACGTCAAGGCTTTGCTTTTTTTCTCCTGAGGACATAGGGGTCACTACGGGCGGTTACAATCATGCTCCATGTCTTTCTATCCAATAATGCTGTTCACCGTATCACCTCTGGTGTTGGGGGGACTAACAGAAATTTCCATGTCATAGGCACAGAGGAAACTAATGAACCGCCTAAAAAGATTTAAGTTACTAAAATGTTTGATTTATTTGTAAATTTCCATGCTGTAAGTTTAGACTTACAGTTTAGAGATGGTTCATTTCAATAAAAAAAAATAATAACTGAAGTTCCCAACACCAAGCGACCATTTAATATTCATTCCAAATGATATAACAATGAAAGCAATGAACATGTCTGTAATACTTGGAACCAGCTATTAGCCTAATGGTATAGAAGTGTTCTGATGGCTGAGTCGTCAGAATGTTGGTTCAAATCCCAACCGCGACCTGGGTACTTGTGTCCTTGAGCAAGACACTTTACCATAATTGCTTCTCTCCACCCAGGGGTAAATGGGTACCTGTGAGGGCAGAGTTGGTTATTGTGTTTGATTAGCCCATATGCACTGAAATGGCAGCTTGCTGTATACTCCCCAGGGAGCTGAGATGGTTTCAGGAATGATTTATGAGCCTGATGAGCAGGGGTAATAATGTAATGCGCCTTGAGCACCAGTTTGGTGGATACTTGCGCCATATAAGTCTACATTATTATTATTATTATTATTATTATTATGAAACTTTGTTTATCATGCTTTCAAACAGCTTGGTCGTACAATATTTTCCTCAATATATTTCTTGATATTTAACTACCTGAAGTTGGTATTGTTTTAAGATGTAATGAATTTATTTTTGATGGATGTCATTAATATTTGATCAGGTGATTCACCGAGATTTAGCTGCAAGAAACATCCTGCTTGGAAAAAGATTGATTGCCAAGGTTTCTGATTTTGGACTTTCCCGTGGGGCGGATATGTATACCCAGACATCAATGGTAATCACTTTATTTAAAAATAACAACTAAATTTTAGGCCCATAGCTTTATAATATCCCTTATAAAACCAGTCCACTAGTACCATTGGTAATGAATGATAATAAATGATGCTAGTGCACATACCGAATGGTATGTATGGTTTTTTCATAAGGGATTTAAAGGAATTAAATGATTTTATATTAATTTCAACTTACAAAGAACATATCTTACAAATTAGTTTTTATGTCTCATTTTATCAAAAATTTTAAGAAAAACCTAGCATATTTCTGTTTGCATCAGAAAGTAAAAATGTTAATTTATCAGAAGACAGAAAAAAAATTGTATGTTGTGCAAGCAATCGTCACTAAAATGGCTGCAAAATTATTGCCATTTTGGCTTATTATAAACAAATATTATATTCCCAATTTGTGTTTTAATTATTCAGCATGAACGTATAAAAACCAAACTTTTGATGACATTTGGTGTGCATTATTTGTTCTTTTGATATCAGAGACGTGTTCCAACTCGCTGGCTGTCCATTGAGTCTTTGATGCATCAGACGTACACTACTCAGAGTGATGTGTAAGTTGAACATTGAGGGCAGTATCTATAACATTCTAAACATGACAACATCAGCTTGCTTCTGCGTCAACATTTTCGTCCAGCTTAAAATAATATTTCAAGCTGTCTACATACAAAACGTACACAGGCAATGTTAAATAGTTATAGATTTAAGGAAAATACAGAAACATACTGAATGTATTTTATTCACGTTTGGGCTTGAAACATGTTATGTAATACAACGCATGTGGTGCCTTGTTAATTTGAGTGTAAATGCATGAAATTGGTTGGATAAGGGGCGGATCCAGCGTTAAAAAAAGGAGGCATGCAACAAATGGGTAGGGGACACCAAAACGTATGCATGCTGATAACATGATCAGGGCACTTCGCCCACCTTGGATCAGGTACGGAGGATACATCTAAACAAAACATTCACATTTCCCCCTTTTTTCTAAAATATTACTTCTAAAATATTACTTTCAGGTGGTCATTTGGTATCCTCTTGTGGGAAATCGCTACTCTTGGTAAGATAATCTGATGTTTTCTTCTTGCTGGCCCAGCTTTCTATTTATTTATGTAAATTGTCTTCTAAGTGAAGAAAAGAAGTCTTTTAAGACTAGTGAGCATTATTGGCGAACTTGTTCATTTACATTTGTACATTATATACACAAACATTTTAAGCATAATTACGTTATAGTTATGCGAATATTCAATTCAATTCAATTCAAAGTAACATTTATTTCCACATGATATCATCATCAAGAAAAGTACAGTGGGAAAATACTGAAGTGGAGGCACGTTCCAAAAAAGCAGGGCTTGTCAAGGAACAGCCTGTATACAGAAACAGAGTAACAGCTTCACACAAAAAAACATACGCATCATTAATACCACATACAACAAACAACAATGACAGTGTGCATACGTGTACTAAGACTGACAAAAGTAATTAGACAATAAGTAACTTAATGAGAAAATAATAAAATGACTGTAGAAAATAAAATTAAAAAGGGTTTACTGAGGAGACTGGTGAATTAAAAAAGACTTGAGTTTGTGTTTAAAAAGAGCGAGTGATTGACATTCAGAAAGTGATAGAGGAAGGCTATTCCAGTTTACAGGGCCAGAGAACGTTACAAAATGTTGAGAGAGTGTGGTTTTGACAAGTGGAATGTGAACTTTAGAAGAAGACCGGTATTGTGACTGTGAACATACCTATTTAACTGAAAAAGATTATGCAAAGTTGGAGGAAGTAAATTATTAGAGAATTTGAACATGAAAATATCTTGTTGGAAGCTGTTGATATTAGTAAGAGTAAGAAGATTAAGTTTACGAAACAACGGTCTAGTGTGTTCTCTGAACTGAGCCTTGGAGATAATACAAACAGCTTTTTTTTGTAACTTCACTAGTTTGTCAACTCTAGAATGAAAGTTGTTTGCCCATACAATGTTACAATAAGACAAATGCGGAAGAATCAGTGAACAATACAAAGTACGTAAAATATTACATGGGAGAATAAATTTAAGCCTACTTATGATACCAATACTTTTAGACACTTTGTTTTCAATCTCTTTTATCTGAAATTTCCAAGTAAGACTATTATCGATATAAACACCAAGAAATTTGGTATGTGACACCTGCTTAATAGGAACAGTATTAATCTTAACTTGACAGTTAGGGGGAAGAAATATTGGACTTTTTACGAAAAATCATAAAATTACATTTGTTCAAGTTAAGAGACAGTCTGTTGGCTTGGAGCCAGGTAGCAACATTACCCAATTCGATGTTGATGGTATTAATAATAGAAACCAGAGTAGCATTGTCACCAGAATAAAAAACATTGGTGTCATCAGCAAATAAGATAAAAGATAAAGAAGTAGATGAATAACAAATATCATTAATATACAAAGAAAACAACAATGGGCCGAGAAGGGATCCTTGGGGTACTCCACAAGTAACAGTGTTGGTAGCAGAGCTAGAACAACCAATTCGAGTATACTGACTTCTGTTGGAGAAATAACTTGTAAACCAGTTTAACGGAGTACCCCTTATACCATAATAACTTAATTTATGTAAAAGAATGCTATGATTAATCGTGTCAAAGGCTTTAGAGAGGTCTAAAAATATTCCTACAGAAATAGAATTATTCTCAAAACCTTTAGTGATTTTGTTGATCATATCAATGAGGGCCATGTCAGTAGAGTGGTTACTTCTAAACCCATATTGACCATTGAATAAAATGTTGAATTTATTTAAAAAGGCACTGGTTCTAATGTAGGCTATCTTTTCGAGTATTTTAGAGAAAACTGACAAAACGGAGATGGGTCTATAATTATTAACCAGTTCACAATGATCACCACTCTTATAGATGGGAGTCACCCTAGCTATTTTGAGCTTGTCAGGAAAGATACCTCTGGAAAGAGATAAGTTAAAGACATGACACAATGGAAGGCTGACATGCCCAATAACATATTTTAGCACATCTGGACTGATGTCATCGTATCCTGAGCTCTTACCATTCTTCAAAGAATTAACAATGTCACAGATTTCCTTTTGGTAAGTCGGATACAGGTACATTGAATCAGTATAACTGCCCTTGAGATAATGATCAAAGGCTACGTTGGGCTGAGGTATTAGGCTGCTCAAAGAAGGGCCAATGCTAGTGAAGTAGTTGTTAAACGCAGTGGCGATTTTGTCAGGGTTGGTAATCAGCCTTCCATTGTGGTTAATCTTCTTAAACATCGTATTGGTAGAAGCGTTTTTGTTAAGAATTGTTTTGATAATACTCCAGGTCTTAACATTGTTCTTGGCATCATTAAATTTGTCAGTGTAGTAATCAATTTTACATTTCTTGATTAAAATATTAAGTTGATTGCGATAAAGGATAAACTTACTTTTATTAGACGCTGAAGGGTGATTAAGCATTTTTGTAATACAATCTATGCTTATATTTGACAGATTTAATCAAACCAGCAGTCATCCAGCACTTTTTTTTACGAACAACATTAGCTTTAACTTTCTTGGCAGGAAAACACTTATCATAAAGTTTGGAAAACATTAAGTGGAACATATCAAAAGCCCCATTAGGGTCCTCGTTGGATAGCACATAGTTCCAGTTAACCTTGCTCAGTTCATTCGAAAATGAGGCAATATTACAAGCATTGATTTCCCTTCTCACATACTGTTCGGATCTCAGTGGAGTTTTATGAGTACTGAATGTGGATATTTGAAAAACTGGCAAATGATCAGTGATGTCAGCAAACAAGATTCCACTTGAGATATTGCAATCAGTGTTATTCGAAATAATGTTATCAATAAGAGTAGCACTGGTTTCTGTGATGCGGGTGGGTTTGTTTATTAATGGAAGTTGGTAATTGCTGAACAAACTATTTACAAAGTCCTGAGTGGCCTGATGCGATTCATATTGAAGGAGATCTATGTTGAAATCACCCATGAAAAACGTGAGCTTATTTTCCTGATTGATTAAATGTAGAAGGTCATCAAAAGATTCAATAAAATCAACGGGGTGGACCGTAGGTGGCCTGTATAACACTCCTACAATGATATTTTTACGCCCTGGGGAAGATATTTCGATGAAAAGTGACTCACAGATATCGCTGTTTAGGGATAAATCATCCCTCTTTTTAAAAGAAAGGGAATTATGTACATACAAAGCAACTCCTCCACCTCTTTTGACTGCTCTATCTTTACCAAGAAAACTGTAACCTTTAAGTTCGTATGGTGGACTATCCTTATGCAGCCAAGTTTCAGTAAAACCAAGGATAGAAAATTCAAAGTTCAAAAGAGCAAGATAGTCACCAATGGCATCAAAATTTTTGTAGAAGCTTCTTGCATTCAAATGAAAGGTAGAGAAGTTGCTTTGGTTAATATCTTTGTTATACATTTCGTTAAACTGATCACAAAACAAGTAGTCAGAAGAGTAATTCTGTGTGTTGGAGTAAAACTAAAAGTTTGCATCAGGATCAATGTCCGAATTACCACCAAATTGGTTGTAAAAAATGAGGGGATTGAAACGCATATTTGAGAGTCTCTGAGTATCGATTCTGTGATCAGTTTTCAATTCAAGAAGGGCCAAGAAGAAATCTTAATCGTCACCCAAATGATTGAACGGCAGAGCATGTTGAAAACACGGATTGTGTTGGTTACATAATTCACAAATACCAGCCATACACAGGAAGGGAATCAATTGAAAGTGCTAAACAACCCTCATCGCATGACAAGCTTTCTACAGCTGTAAGATTTACATATTTAAAGTCAGTGGTAGTATACGTATCCATGACGATTGTAAACACAAAAACACTACAATGAGACATCATAGTACAATGAAAACACAGATATACAAGTTAAATTTGACATGAAAAAGAGGCAATGTGATTGGAATGAATGCAATTCAAGAGAATCACAAGAGATTGTTATTAATTTACATCTAGGCCTAAATGTCCAAACTGTCCATGAAGACGATTAGTTCATGAAGACGACGGTTTAGCAGACGTGGTGTGCCTTTTTCCATCAATGAAGAGATCGCCGTTTCGGAATACGACCTTGTGCCCTGAGTCATATGCCTTCTTCATGATGTCTCTCATAGATCTCTTTTTCGCAAGATCGGCGGCTGGCAAATCTTGCAATACAAACACACCAGTATTGCTTAGAGAAGATTTGGCATGCTTCAACATCGCAAGACGTTCAGGTCGGTATAGAAATTTGACCAGAATATGGCGAGGTTTCAGCGACATCTCAGAGGCTAGTTTGGGAGCGCGACCAGACCGATGTGCGTTCTCTATCTTAACGTCCACCATGTTGAATTTGGTGGATAAGATCTCTCTCACCTTCTCAAGGGGGTATGACGGGTTCTCCTAACAGCTTCCGGTATACCGCCAAATCTTAAGTTGAAGCCTCGGGAATAGCGTTCAAAGTGTAGATTAGCCTCTTCAAGCTGGACGATTTTAGTTTGGGCTTCATTCATTTGGGACGCCATCTTGGATAAATCATCGGACAATGAAGCGTTTTTCTTTTGAATATCTTCGATGGATCGTGATGTAAAGTCTAGGGATTTCTCCATCTCTTCATGATTGGATTCCATTTTCTCCATTCTGGTAAGAAGATCTTGTTGATTGTTGATAACTTTGTCAAGCTTACCATGGAGATCGGCTGCCATGCCCATGATATCCTGCCGCAAACAAGCGATCTCGCTGTCCGAAGAGCTTGGGGAACGGGCGGTAGGCAGATGGTCACCTGACGTGCTTGGCGCGGAAACACTGGAACTCGATAGTTCAGCTGACACAGATCCCTTTTTCTCCTTTCTTGGAGGCATGATGTTATTAAAAACTTCACAAGAAGAGTGTATTGGCAAAATGATTGTGGGAAGCGTTAATAAATGGATGAATAAAATGAAGAGATGGAGAAAAATCGAGGTTTTGCTGTGATTCTCGAGGAGCTCGCACTACATGCGTCTGTTCATGACCCCACTCAACAGTCTGCTATAGGGCCTATACTATCAACTAAATACTTTTACAAACAAGTTATCCCAAGAATATCTTATAAGTGCACCTTTGCTTTAATATGATAAAAGAAATGTTGTTATGCATATTCGCCCTGAACAAGGCTAAAAGCCAATCAAGGTACAGGCCGCAACAGAAAACAAATAAAAAGTAAAACCTCAAACAAAAACAAGGGGTGTTTGGGCAGTAACCCAAGCACCTAAATAGACTCAGAGGAGCAGAATGTGGGAATTGAGATTCCTCATTAAACAGGATAGATCAAAGGATTGGGCAAGGAATCCCAAAGAGATGCAGCATGTGGTAAAAAGCTATTAGTATAGCTTTTTGTTCTACATCTAGGCGGAAAACTGAGTTTCACGCTCAAACACCCTAACAGGAGAAACCAAGTTGGATAGACCGGTGGAACATTTACCATGATAACGGTGATAATGGTATAAAATGAGCACTGTAGAGTCAATTATAACATGGACAATTAATGAAACCCTCTTGTCCATCCAAGTTATTAATGCCTTCTTGTGGAAGTATTTAACATGTTTTATTGTTGTTAAGGGGGCACTCCCTATCCGACCATCAGGACCAAGTCATTGGCTGTGGAACTGATGAAGGGATACCGCATGCCCAAACCACCCAACTGTGACAAAGAAATGTAAGATGTACAAGTTTTATAGCGCTATACAATTCACTCTTGGTGACATTTACATGAATTAATTATTTACTTGAGTTCTTTCGGGTGACACCATGTAGTGATCTCATGTAGTGATGGCTCTGATGAGAAGAGCCGGTTGGTTTGTTCTCAACATTTTGACTAGTCTACTCTAGCCATCATCAGGACGATGATGACGGCTAGAGTAGAGAACAAACCAACCGGCTCTTCTCAGAGCCATTCTTCCAAGAAGAGATCATTACATGGTGTCACCCGAAAGAACTCAAGTATCTATCTCCACCATGCAAAGCCTCAAATCCTTTCTCAATGAATTATTTGTTAATAAATTGGTCTAATCTCATAATGCAAACATCGATCACACAGTAAAATATATTACAATGACAACAATTGTGTATGAGATTGTTACGTTTTAAGTGTAATAATTGAAATATATTTTAGGGAGGAGGGCCAAAGTCTTGGTACAGCCAAGCCTTTGAGAAGCCTGGCCAGGCCCAGGCTACCTGGCCTCCTAATCTTTCTTTTGTGAGGCCTTATCCTGTAACAATACAGTACATACCAATCAACATAACCTGAGCTTCTGGAGGGCCTAGCCCAGCCAAGTTGATCTCATTACAATGGCTGCAGCTGGGGACAAAAGTCTGCCGAGGTGTCAGTCAAGTCAATATTAACAATAAGAGCCATTTGAGATCTATTCATTAGTAAAGGGTCTTTTGTGTTCAGATAGGGGATTATATAGGCCTCTAAGCCTGGGCCCGGCCATGCAGGCTTTTCAAAGGCTTGGCTGTACCATGACTTTGGACCTCCTCTCTTATATAAGGAGTATTATTGTTCAATATCTCACCTTGAATGTTTTCCTCATATCTAGTTATGACTTGATGGTCCAGTGCTGGTACCAAGATCCAACCATCAGACTATCCTTCTCAGACTTGGTTATAATCCTGAGTCATATGAATGACAATCAAATAAAACATGTGAGTTTTAATCTTCATTTTACATACATGTACATCAAATGACCTAGTGCCATTAAGTCTAGCTTTCATGTTAGAAAGAGCCTTTGTAAAAACAATGTCTGTTCCCGACACAGCTTTACAGTAAATAGCTAGGCCTACCTAATGATTCATTGAGGCTGCAGTAATTCTGCCGTAATTTACTAATTGTCGTATGAAGACTAGCAACCTCATTTCATGTAAAGTATCTTACATTTTTAGGCATAACAATTGACTAATATAGCCAATGTATATATCTGACCAGCATTTCTATACACTAAAATGTCACCCATGCAGTCTTAAAATCTACCAAACTATTGTGAGGAGTAAATAAGACTAATTGCAATGAAGATGATCAGAGCATACTGATCGAAACGTCAAGTTGTAACCTCCTGTTCTTCTCAGAACTAACTACTACTCAGTGGAGAATTTCACATGGTGTCACCGCAATTAGTCTTACTTATCCTCTTCACCATGTAAAGCTATAAGTTTTACCTATTGTGAGGAGTATATTATGAATGGATGATAGAGCAAAACAACGTGGTTTTCTCAGCAAGACTGAGCACGCACTTGTCAAAAATAAAATAGATGTACACTTGGTGTGTGGCTCAATGTAATGTAATTTTGTCTGTAATGTTATCCAGTATTTTGTATTGCAATATTTATTTGTATTTTATTTACAGACGTACATGGCCTTTGATCGACCCCATTATGAAAATTTTAGTGTCATTCGACCAGAACTTGATGGCAATTGAGCAACTTGTCATTTCAGCCAGATGGACTCTTGGATACGTGATAAAAGTAGAGAGACAATATGGAGATTAATTAGCTAAAATACTTAAAGGGAAAGTACACGCATATGCTCTTTGAATCAGTTAAATATACATTGAAGGAAAGGTACAACATTAGTAATGTTGGCAAAACTGCTTCTATGAGTATGCTTACTCTCTTTGAATCAAGATATACATTGAAGGAAAGGTACAACATTAGTAATGTTGGCAAAGCTGCTTGTATGAGTATGTTTACTCTCTTTGAATCAGTTAAATATACATTGAAGGAAAGGTACAACATTAGTAATGTTGGCAAAGCTGCTTGTATGAGTATGCTTACTCTCTTTGAATCAGTTAAATATACATTGAAGGGAAGGTACAACATTAGTAATGTTGGCAAAACTGCTTGTATGAGTATGCTTACTCTCTTTGAATCAGTTAAATATACATTGAAGGAAAGGTACAACCACTGGGGGGGTCGGGGGGGTCACGACACCCCCTACTTTTATGTGGACCTCCCCAACTTCTGGAAGACCTTATTTTCTGGGGAGGTCCAAAATAGTACGATAAGCGTTTATTATCGTGAAACATCCATATTTCACAGGTGAAAGTTAAAATAAATTAAAAAAACAGGTGGTCAAGTGAATCATGCTAACTGTCACACAGTTAGCACACTCTGTGTGTAGCTTTACTACTAGCTTAATCTAATTAATAAAACATTTTGGTATTTTATGTATACATGATCCTAGTAATGTCATTCATGACATCACAATTATGCAACACTTCCATCAACACGCTGAAATACGTGATATTGAACCAAGACCCCAGCTGCTAGTGGCGTGCTCGCTTCGCTCGCCCGCAGATCACGTTGCTATTGGCTGCTTGGGACCCCCCCCCCCAACTTTCAACACGTGGTTGCGCCCTTGCAACATTGGTAATGTTGGCAAAACTGCTTCTATGAGTATGCTTACTCTCTTTGAATCAGTTAAATATACATTGAAGGAAAGGTACAACATTGGTAATGTTGGCAAAACTGCTTCTAGTATGAGTATGCTTACTCTCTTTGAATCAAGATATACATTGAAGGGAAGGTACAACATTGGTAATGTTGGCAAAACTGCTTCTATGAGTATGCTTACTCTCTTTGAATCAAGATATAGCCTACATTGAAGGAAAGGTACAACATTAGTAATGTTGGCAAAGCTGCTTGTATGAGTATGCTTTACTCTCTTTGAATCAAGATATACATCGAACAATCAATCTGTTTTAGCTCAATGCAGAGTCTAAGTCATGAGAAAAGCGTTTAAAGCATTCAGCATTTTGATAGAAAACACCATTTCAATTTTGGTTTGTGTTTAAGTTTTGGTTTCTTGTGCTTCAGACAGAATAGTTCCAGTATGATTTGTACCTTTACCAACTTCACATCAAGTTTGGGTTTGGATAATAATTCGGTAATTTCCAATGTTGTACCTTTCCTTTAATAAATGGATCACTTTATACAGTGGTGCACTTCAGCATGAATAGTAATTCCAATCGGGGCATGCCACTGATTGTATAATTGATGACGTCGTCCATTCCGTTGATGACGTCATCGAATAGTTTTGGGATTCTTTGTATATTTTACATGAGTTTCGTTAAGCTTGTTTTGAAATAGATCTTTATGGTATTGTTTTTGATTAAATGTAAATAATAATGTATACAACGGAGAAAGAATCGTTTTCACATAGGGCTATGAACGTTGGCCCAATTTGTGGCAGCCTCTCTTAGCCACCATACTTTGTGTATGGGAAATTTGGTCTGGTTCCAATAACCGCGTGTACCATTTCACTAGTCTGTGTGTGAGTTTAAGATACAAATATCTTTTGCATGTAGGTTGAGTACATTTACTGCAACTGTATATATAAGTATCTCATCCTGTTAGTGACGCCCCTCGTGCACATGTCCTCTGGAGGCCTGTTGGATTGAAGTGATAAAGTGTGGATTCGCCCCGTAATTTCTTTTTCCTTCAACATGCTTCACAGGATGTGTGATGTGCTTGGAGCTACATCTGTTTGGCACTTGATGAATTTGGGCATTTTACTGTTTCTTTGTTTCTCTGTGTTTGTTTTCTATGTCTAGTTCTTCTTATTTTTTTGTTTTTGTAAAATTTTGTTATGTGCAATTTTATACTGCAATTTATACTGAACTTTATACTGAACTTTGAAATGTTGCTATTTTGGTAATTTTAAAGATTTTAGATGTATTTATTTTGTATCCTGTTATTTGCAGGGCCCCACGCTAGTGTCCCACGCTGGTACCCCACGCTGGTACCCCACGCTGGTACCCCACGCTGGTACCCCACGCTGGTACCCCACGCTGGTACCCCACGCTGGTACCCCACGCTGGTACCCCACGCTGGTACCCCACGCTGGTACCCCACGCTGGTACCCCACGCTGGTACCCCACGCTGGTACCCCACGCTGGTACCCCACGCTGGTACCCCACGCTGGTACCCCACGCTGGTACCCCACGCTGGTACCCCACGCTGGTACCCCACGCTGGTACCC
This sequence comes from Zoroaster sp. YZ-2022, assembly GCA_029582265.1. Taxonomy (NCBI): domain Eukaryota; kingdom Metazoa; phylum Echinodermata; class Asteroidea; order Forcipulatida; family Zoroasteridae; genus Zoroaster; species Zoroaster sp. YZ-2022. The sequence continues at coordinate 26,798,960 of CM055825.1, read as the reverse complement.
CACGCTGGTACCCCACGCTGGTACCCCACGCTGGTACCCCACGCTGGTACCCCACGCTGGTACCCCACGCTGGTACCCCACGCTGGTACCCCACGCTGGTACCCCACGCTGGTACCCTGTTTGCAGTAGTCTGTGCATATAATGAGTTGTAAAATGAGGCATTTATAGTTATTAATGTCGATATTAAGCAGAATAAATAGTAATTTGTAAGATTTACACTACATTTACACGAACAGTACGTACTCGGAGAATATTGTCCTTAAGTTTAATACTTATTATTAGAAACAATCGTAATATTACAATATTAAAAAGGTTGTAGCATGATTGTAAGGAGGAACTATACTTTTTAATATATATATATATATTTGAATACTGATAACTACATACGTAGAATTATGTATTATTTTTTATTTGCATTGTACTTGTGTGGAATGTTTTTTCAAAATATGGTGTGTTTTTTCTTTTCGATTTCTATTTATCTATTTATCTATTTTCTATTTATCTATTTATTTATTTTATATTTTATATTATCTATTATTATGTTGGTTCCTTTTTTTTGGGGGGTGGGGGGCGGGCAGGTTGACTAAATTGACGGGGGAATTGCATGTAGCAATAAGATATGACGCGGATTCAGAGACCTGCATATGGTGCTAAAGACAATAGAGTATATTATTGCAGATAATATCTATAGGGTCTATAAGCACCCCAATCCATTGATGGAAAATACTGACAGTCATTTATTTGTCATTTTTAGGCTTAAAGGTCTAAGTCAAATCAAAAGAAGACTTCTTGGTTTAATTCAGGCCTACTTACATTAACAGTAACTGCTATACTCGGATAATATTATCATATAGTTTAAAACATGGAGACTTAATTATACTAAATAGTAATAAGAGCAATGTAATACATGTATTGAGATGTTACAGTCTAAAGGTTGTGATATGATTGGATTTGGAGGAGGAATTATTTTTTGTGATACAATTATACGCAGACATTAATATTTTGCATTTTGCATTGTTCTTTGTGCTTTGTGTGTTATGTTTATAAAAGTAATGTTAAGAAGTGGACACAACATAATAAGAGGGAAATCGTGAGTACATTTCTCTCCTCGGACATTTAAAACTACGGGGACAGATCAGCGAATGAGAAAGATTACATGGACATCGCACGTAACAATTAGTCATTATGCTTATTAATTTGTTGGCCAACTCGACTTTTAAATCATTATCATCATCATTAATAAAACATGTTTCAAACAACTCAGCAAATCTTCAGTGCTTAGAAACACAAAACATTTTCAGTCGGCAAACCCATACAGCTTTAGGTTTGCCTACTGAAACAAATTTCTGGACTAATCCTCGTTCTACTTACCTTTGCTCCTTCATTTGCCGGCTGAGGCTTTAAATTTTGGACGTGAGATTAGATTTCCAAGAGCAATGCCATTTTGGGTATTTAATTAATATATAGTGTGCTCGAAAAGCAATCCTCCATACAAACCGAGTAACGGTGAGTAGAAACTTGGATAACTTTCGCCTGATTCTCCCAATAAGGATCTATGCTTTTATCAAGATTGAAACCCTATATATTATCCCAATGAGAATATTTACGTGGCGCTCCTTGTCAACATATACTTTCCCGATTGGGGGATACGTTTATCCAGATTGAGATTGAAACCCTATTTTCCCAATGAGGATACCAATGGGGGACACTCCTTGTCAACATAATTTCCCGATGGGGGATACGTTTATCCTGATTGAAACCCTATTCTCCCAATGAGGATACAGATGGGGCTGCTCCTTGTCAACATGTACTTTCCCGATTGGGGGATACGTTTATCCTGATTGAAACCCTATTCTCCCAATGAGGATACCAATGGGGACACGCATTGTCAACTATACCTTCCCGATTGGGGGATACGTTTATCCTGATTGAAACCCTATTCTCCCAATGAGAATACCAATGGGGGAACATTCCTTGTCAACATATACTTTCCCGATTGGGGGATACGTTTATCCTGATTGAAACCCTATTCTCCCAATGAGGATGCCAATGGGGGACACTCCTTGTCAACATAATTTCCCGATGGGGGATACGTTTATCCTGATTGAAACCCTATTCTCCCAATGAGGATACCAATGGGGACACCCCTTGTCAACCATATACTTTCCCGATTGGGGGATATGTTTATCCTGATTGAAACCCTATTCTCCCAATGAGGATACAAATGGGGCTGCTCCTTGTCAACATGTACTTTCCCGATTGGGGGATACGTTTATCCTGATTGAAACCCTATTCTCCCAATGAGGATACCAATGGGGACACCCCTTGTCAACCATATACTTTCCCGATTGAGGATATGTTTATCCTGATTGAAACCCTATTCTCCCAATGAGGATACAAATGGGGCTGCTCCTTGTCAACATGTACTTTCCCGATTGGGGGATACGTTTATCCTGATTGAAAGCCTATTCTCCCAATGAGGATACCAATGGGGACACGCATTGTCAACTATACCTTCCCGATTGGGGGATACGTTTATCCTGATTGAAACCCTATTCTCCCAATGAGGATACCAATGGGGGAACATTCCTTGTCAACATGTACTTTCCCGATTGGGGGATACGTTTATCCTGATTGAAACCCTATTCTCCCAATGAGGATACCAATAGGGGAACATTCCTTGTCAACCATGTACTTTCCCGATTGGGGGATACGTTTATCCTGATTGAACCCTATTCCCCCAATGAGGATACAATGGGGGCACCCTTGTCAACATTCCCGACGGGGAGATCTATGATTTTTATCCTGATTGAAACCCTATTATCCCAATGAGGATACCAATGGGGCAATCGTTGTCAATCATACTTTCCCGATTTGGAGATCTATGCTTTTATCCTGATTAAAACCTTATTCTCCCAATCAGGATAATAATGGGGGCAATCCTTGTCAACCACACATTCCCGATTGGGGGATACGTTTATCCCCATTGAAATCCTATTTCCTGATTGCATTTTCTTGTTAAAAATACAATCAAATACATGTATGATTCTTATAAAGAAATGAAAACAGAAGTTTGTTTGATTTCAGTTGTATTTATTTAATTTTATTTTCGGAACCACAGAGTACAAAGGAAATCGCCCGCCCAATACCCCGGGCATCAAGCTATGAGAAAAGAGAAAACCAAAGAAAATCTTTGTTTTTATTGCAATGACGTTTGACGTTCACCAGCTGTAAAGTAATTTATTACAGCTCAGCATTTCTATGGCAGTGACTAGTATGGCTGATGGAATATGATACCTATTGTTTACTAGAAAACATTGTAACCATAAGTAAAGCCACGTCCTTGTCATTTGATATTTTTCAGATATGTTAGTTCAGATGTTACCGAGTGATATTGTTAATTGTACATTAATTAATTTGATATCACACACACAGATCCTCGTCATTTGATTGGTGGAACACATCACGTGCTAATATTTTTGCCCAAAGCGCCATAGCTACAAAAGACTCCAATAGTGCGCACGTTAATGCGCGGCCGATCTAGTTATTTTATTGGATATCTGAGCATCGTAATGAGACGCGTATTGGATAGTCTTTTGGAGCGAAGGTGCAATGGGCAAAACTATTGGATAGCACGTGATGTGTGTTCCACCAATCAAATGACAAGAAGATGTGTGTGTGTGTGTGTGCTTGAAAAAAAAACATTGTTATTTCCAACACAGGACGATTACGAAGTTGCCGCATCGTCATTAAATTCACTCAACTACACACATTACGGCAGTGCCTATCTGCCCGGTGGCAACAAACCAACTATGGCTGGAGATTATATGTATTGTTTCCTTGTTGTATATCTAAGCCTGTGTTTCGGTAAGTGGACGCATTGTTTTATTAAGTTATCCATTATAATGTTAAATAACATTGGGTTTTGTTCGTTATATGGTATATTTCATGTATTAAAAAAGACTATATATATATTGTGTCCTTAGGTAAGAATCAGACATGAATAGTGCAGAAATCACATATACATTTTTGTTATATTTTGTATAAATTGTTTACATTTTTGTTTTACAGTTCAGGTTATTGGTGAGATTTTGTTTACTGCTATTGCTTAAATAATCACCGTTGAAGTTAAGATTTTATTTTTATACATTAGAAAATGTAGGCCTATATAAATAATTACAAAATTCGCGTGTACGGCGATCGCGTGCCTTGGTTTTTAAATTTGTTTTTTCTTTAATCAAGAATTGGGAAATAATTTGTCAGACGTAACAATTTAAATTGTAGAAATAGACATTTATATTTTTTAGGATTTTTTTTACTTTTGTCAAATCACACACCTGATTACATATTCTTTTGATTCTTATATTCATTAAGTATGGATGCATTTACATATGGATGCATTTACATATAGATGCATTTACATATGGATGCATTTACATATGGATGCATTTACATATGGATGCATTTACATATGGATTCATTTACATACGCATTTACATATGGATGCATTTACATACTATTTACAAATAAATGCATACAGGCTTTAAATTTAAGATAAGATTTGTAACTAAAAAATAACCAAATGGTCAAATTGTAATGTAACACTTATTTGCCAACAAGCTGATGATGGTAAGTAGTATAAGAGGCGCTTTTCAGACCCCGTTGGTGGAGTAAAAATGTGATGCGATCTGGGAAAACCCGTCGGATGTCGGCAAACTTGTTTTGAAGATAATGGCAAAACAGTCCCCCAATTTTTTTTGAAAATTTGAGTTTTTTAACTGTTAATATCGAAATGATCATTCTTGAAAATATTAAATAAAAATTCCATCGTTTTAGATGTAAAAACATATGATGATAGATAATTAAAAAGCCGTCTTTGTTTTTCGTTTCCGCCATTGTTTTTTAAGGACAGCGGCGGTTATAACTTCCCGAGAGCATAACTCAAGTTATAGACAACCTAGAATCATGAATAAAACAGTTTTGAAAACAGCACAGTGTCCTCGTTAATTTGATGTATATAACACAAAAATGACAAATTTCACCATGTGAAGGGTTTTCCCAGATCACATCAGAAATGTGCAAAAATTAGTGTGTGCAAAAATGTGCAAACTTGTGTTGAGTAGTGTTAGCGCGAGAGGGCGGGCTTTAAGTAGGTTTTTGAGGTCCGTGACGTCATACTTAAGGATGTGATGGTCAGACTTGTAAAAGTCTGACCATTATTACTGACAATTAGAATGTCTGCTCTTGCTACAACCTGACAATTATAATGTTTACTCTTACTACAACTTGACAATTATAATGTCTGCAATTTCCGCTGTATTTTAGTGTTATTTATATCATGGGTCGTACCGCTGGACAATGTCTATACTGCAAACAGTAATGTCAACTTAATTACAGTACTCATGTCACACATCTTAACAACATTTATCATATTTTTAGTATCTACAATTTTAGTTTATATCAATGGGTGACTTTGAAACAGTAGGCGGCTGCTATTTGTTCCCATTGCTCATTTACTTCTGAGCACACAGTGCCCATTACATTTGGAACAATAACAAATATCAGTCTCCTGCCACCTACTGTCCCACCTACTGTCGATCGGGTCTTGCCTAAAATTACGTTTGGACGAGTTAATACTACTTGGACGTCTAAGGAACACACAATGCAATTTTTGTTACAATAACTACAATTAATACGCATTTTCAGCTTATTTCAATATATCATAACTTTCTTAACACTAAACAAAGAACTTGGGACATCAGTGCCCAATATTATCAATACATCCGAAACCCATGTCAGCGTTTTCATCAAAAGATAACCTCTAGTTTTTAATCTGAAACTCCATGAACTGAAGCCAGCATGATAATAAATATTTAGGGTACTGTGCCAGAATTATCTTAAATCTTTAGAAATGCATGTATTAAGCATGACAACATTTTAGTATAATTTTCATCAGAAAAAAGTATAGATCTTATTTTAAATGAATATGCACTTAGGCTTCATTTACATGTATCTTGTGATTTTATGCCTAAAATTAAACAAGAAGTTTAATGAAATTAAACAAGTTGCATTCCCACAGTGATTGCATTTCATGATTTGCAAAGCATTGTACAGGCCAGTTTGTTCCAGACACTGTGGCTGTAAGTCAGCCACATAAGTTCACTTGCAGCCTTTGGAGCTGTTGTTTTTCCAGGCATGTCATTAAAACCCTGCGAGGCATTTCTGTGTGGAAAGTTTTCCACACATGGAGCATGGAGGAAGAAAACTGTTTTCTTCCTCCATGCATGGAGTAAACAGGCTTGACTGTTTACAGACAATCTGGCTCATTGTCCAATTGTCTAATCTGGCTCATATGGATCATTGTCTAAACGTACAGCTGGTCTGGAGAGCTTTGTTGACATTACTTCTTGGGTTGGGGAAAGTTTATTTGCTTGTTTACAGACTTAGAATTTAGGAAGGGATTTTGCAAGGGGATTGTGCCTTTGTTTATGTGCTGAATGTCACGGGTCAATGACCATGGTGTGACCATGATCATGTGGGTTGTAGGGGCCCTTTGTTTTTGTTTTCTGAAACAGTCCTTGGGGTCTGGGAAGAATAGTCATGCAAAGTATATTAGATTTGGGGGACAACATGGGGGCAATATGGGGTCAATGACGCTAATAGTGAAAATAGGGAAATATTACCATAATTAATTCCATAACTAATTAGTGAATAATTATTTTGATCCAAATAATTCATGAAACAGTCCTTGGGGTCTGGAAAGAATAGTTATGCAAAGAATATTAGATTTGAGGGACAATATGTGGGGCAATATGGGGGTCAATGACGCTAAATAGATGTGTGGATAAAATTCCACACACATATGCCTTGGTGTTATTTGAAAACGCTCGTGCCCCGCAAGGTTAAACGTTTCCCCAAATTTCCCCAAAAAAACTTTCTGAATTGTCATGTGTTTTATAATTATCAGGACAATTTGTTTCCTGTCATCCTCCCCCATAGCAGTTACTTTTATACAACCACCTAAACCATATTTATTTTAAATCGCTTCTTTGAAACATCCTGACCAAAATTTCCTGGAGATCATGTTATTTATATGATAAACTGCTAAAATGTGTGTCACACAGGCGTTTTATCAGTTACCGCCCTTAACCCCAAAGCAAATAAAACAAGTTTAAAACAAACAGAATTGGAGCCGACCTTACTTTTGTTTGTTTTGGCAATCTAAATGCAATGGGCGTATTAAGTACACATGACTTGTGTAGGGCAAAATTAAATAAATTGTTTATAACCCGACGCAAGAATCACTTGCTTAACATAGTAATAATTTTAGCAATACAAAATTTAGGTGTAAAAGTAGGCCTACTTTAATAATAATGGAAATATTTCCAAAATTGCTGCCACGTTGAAATCCAGAATGGCAGCCAAAGATGCCAATGAAAAGAATGGCACCCTAACTATATTGCCCTAAGGAATAAAACCATGTTCCAGATGTAGGCATTCACTCTTCGATGTTGCTACATGCATATCAGCTGGCTAGCAAGTCAAATTAAGAAAAACAAACCAAAATGGCTGCCCCTTTAAAATTCAAGATGGTGGCCTTGGCCATACTTTACAAAATAAGTAATATTATTTTCAGATTTCAAGACTCAAAATATAACATTAAATGGAAAACAACAATGTATTAGGTGGTCAGAGAGTAACAAATTTGGGAAAAATATGTCCAAAATGGTGGCCATTTTGAAATCCAAAGGAATGGATTTAACAGTGGTGCTATGCTCGTCACAATTTCGTTTATTTTTGTAGGGTATGTTGCGATTCACAGAAACGTATTTTCAGTATGTTCCCCACACCCGAGACATGTGCATCCCCCTCTCAGATTCAGATCCCTTGGGGCTTGTAAACAAAAGTGTGTCTCAAAAACTGGCTTTGTGCAAACATAGCTGCATTACAAGCAGTCAAGGACAGAGTATAGTTTAACAGTGTTATGTCACTTTCTACATGAGATAGTAAGCTGACTCTAAGAGGGGGATTGCTTTGGGGTTAAGGTGGTAACTGATAAAACGCATGTGTGACACATTTTAGCAGTTTATCATATAAATAACATGATCTCCAGGAAATTTTTGTCAGGATGTTTCAAAGAAGCGACTTAAAATAAATATGGTTTAGGTGGTTGTATAAATGTAACAGCTATGGGGGAGGATGACAGGAAACAACTTGTCCTGATAAAACACATGACAATTCATGTTTAATTTTAGGCATAAAATCGCAAGATACATGTAAATGAAGCCTAAGTGCATATTCATTTAAATTTAAATGTTAGCTATAACTTTGAATAACTAGTTCAAGATATATTCGTCGGGTCAGAGCAGAAAGGACTTATAAGATCTATACTTTTTTTCTGATGAAAATTATACTAAAATGTTGTCATGCTTAATACATGCCTTTCGAAAGATTTAAGATAATTCTTGCACAGTACCCTAAATATTTATTATCATGCTGGCTTCAGTTCATGGAGTTTCAGATTAAAAACTAGAGGTTAGGCTTTTGATGAAAACGCTGACATGGGTTTCGGATGTATTGATAATATTGGGCACTGATCGATGTCCCAAGTTCTTTGTTTAGTGTTAAGAAAGTTATGATATATTGAAATACGCTGAAAATGCGCATTAATTGTAGTTATTGTAACAAAAGTTGCATTGTGTGTTTCTTAGACGTCCAAGTAGTACTATAACCAGTTAGGCTATTATGCAGTACAGAAGATAAGCAAAGATACGAGTTGAGACGGAGTTTACGGTTGATGATACGGTTTAATACATGTGCGGATGGTGAGGGCATTCTCTGTTCTCACTAAGAATTCACAAGGTTTATATACACAATCTATGAACACTTTCTTATAAGATCATAACCTTAAAAGGACTTGTTTCATACCTTATGAATGATACATTTTGAATAATTAGACAATACAATAATAAGTTTGGTTGGTTTGAGAAAGAGAGGCTGTCCTAAGCAAATCGATGTAGAGTGGTCATCCATATTTGGACATACACATACCCTGACCAGAGCCTACACTGCTGAGGGTGCTCACCAGTAAGGAATGTGCAAGGTGGCTGAAATAGTTTTACTTTGGACTTGCGTAACGCCCACTTATATTTTATCAAATCTAGAAACACCAGAACTCTAATATAATGTTACCAAGTTATACATCCGTGAAATTAATGTATTTTCCCTTATTGTAGCGTGGTGATATGTGCCCTCCCCTTAAAATTATGAAAGGAATTAAAGGCTGAAATAACAAGACATTAAGCAAGAAAGAAATAAGCAATTATATCACATTACGAAAGATAAAAGGAAGTCATAAATGCAAAGTGAAACAATTATAGGCAGAGTGTACAGTAAGCAATCATGTTCATGGCCAAAAGGTGTATATATATATATATATATATATATATATATATATATATATATATATATATATATATATATACAGTGCGTATCAAAAAAAAGGTAATCCGAATTCAGGGCGTTAATATGCCAAGGTTATTTAGTTTGACAATGTACATGTAGTGTACCAAAGAAGAGGAACTCCTCAGCTTTCCATCGATACCTGTATCGATCCATTGCTGTCACACATGGCCGAGTACATTGTTATTGAAAATGGCAAATTCAAATCGCATTTTGCAAGTTTGGGTAATCAGTTCAAAGGCAGTCTGAAATGGACGCATCACTTGACTGCCTAGATGATTATGTAAGATTTTTAAGCTGGTGCGGTAATCGTCTGTTACGACATCCTTTTCTTCAAGTTTGGTATTTAAGAAGGGCCTGGGTTTAGGGACAGGTAGTTGGAAAGATGGTACAACTAACGACTGAACAGCGAGTTTTCATGATTACAACATTTCACCAAACTCACAGTTTGCAGCAAACTCGCGATGCTTTCAGGGAACGTTTCCCAGAACGGGAGCCCCAGCAGCCGCAAAACCATCTGGGCGAATGTTAGAAAATATCAAGCGTATGGCACTAGCCTCAACCGCAACAAGGGGAATTCTGGCAGGAGGCGCACCGGGCGATCAGAAGGGAACATTGCAGCAGTAAGGCAGCAACTTTTGGAGCATCCTAGGGATACCAGCGCAAGGCGAAATGGGCTGAGATTGCCTTCGGCGACGTTCAACAGAATCACGAGATTGGACCTCCACCAGCATCCATATCGGATTCACATCCGACATCAACTTACGCCAGGAGATTTTGCTAGAAGGTTGGCGTTTGCCAGATGGTTGATAGCCCGTACCGAGAGAGATGTCAATTTTCTGCGGAATCTCGTAATCGGCGACGAAGCTGCTTTCTCCATGAACGGCAAGGTCAATACGCATAATGTTCTTGAATATGCACCAGCAAGACACCCCCCAGAATTCAATTTTGAGGTTAACATGAGTCGACAAAAGTGGACTGTTTGGTTAGGACTTTGTGGAAGTGGTCAGCTGATCGGACCGTTTTTCTTTCAAAGGAATGTCAATGGTAACATGTAAGTAGTATGTATGCAGCAAATCATTCCCCCTTTGTGGAGGAGTGGAGGTGGTGGAGAGGTGGTGGAGAGGTGGTGTGCGAGGTGGTGGGCCACCTCTCCACCACCTCTCCACCACCTCCACTCCACCACAAAGGGGGAATGATTTGCTGCATAAAAATACTGCACACTACTCCTGTACTCCCTCCACACAAAATACTGCACACTACTCCCACCACACATACTCCCGCCACACAAACTGCACACAAAATACTGACACACCTCCATCTCCACCACAAAGGGGGAATGATTTGCTGCACACAAAATACGGGTTGAGACACGTCTGGGCGCGCGCGTGACTCCCTCCACACAAAAATACACAAAAAAGGGAGGACCTCCTCAATTCCCTCCTCAATGAGACACGTCTGGGCGCGCGCAAAATCAGTTTGTGTGGTGGAGAATACATAATACATATATATACATATACATATATATATACATATATATATATATCCTCCTCAATGCAAGATTCCCTGGCGCGCGCGTTTTGTGTGGTGGAGGGAGTAGTGCGCAAGCGCAGCATGCATATTGATATTCGTCTGTCTTGGTCGTTTCTCATCAAATTGGAAATGTGCCAAATTGGAGCGTATAAGACATGTAGTGTCTTAAAATAGAATGGACACATATGAGCCGATGTTGTTGCTTAGATTTAAAATGAAGCTATTCAAGTATGATTTGTTAAATATAATTTTAACACCAACAACAATCTTTGACATCAATATATTTACAGATGGTTTTTTATATTGGTTTTAAAACTCATTGACTCATTGAGTCTACTCATTGAGTCTTTACTCATTGAATCTTTACTCATTGAGTCATTGAGTCTACTCAATGACTCAATGAGTCTACTCATCTTTACTCATTGAGTCATTGAGTCTACTCAATGACTCATTGAGTCTACTCATTGAGTCTTTACTCATTGAATCTTTACTCATTGAGTCATTGAGTCTACTAAATGACTCAATGATCTACTCATCTTTACTCATTGAGTCATTGAGTCTACTCCTTGACTCATTTAGTCTACTCTTTGACTCTTTACTCATTGAATCTTTCCTCATTGTGTCATTGAGTCTACTCAATGACTCTATGATTCTACTCATGGAGTCTTTACTCATTGAATCTTTACTCATTGAGTATACTCAATGACTCAATGAGTCTACTCATCTTTACTCATTGAGTCATTGAGTCTACTCATTGACTCATTGAGTCTACTCGTGAGTCTTTACTCATTGAATCTTTACTCATTGAGTCATTGAGTCGACTCAATGACTCAATGAAGTCTACTCATTGAGTCTTTACTCATTGAATCTTTACTCATTGAGTCATTGAGTCTATTAAGTCTGTTGTTAAAACAATTCCAAAATGAATGTACGTGATCAGTTGAAGTTGAATTAAAAGTACAGTTATTTGCTTGCTTGAAAAAGAATAACGCTTGTTCTCATACCTTTTGTAGTGTTTGTTTTTATTTATTTATTATTATTTTATATTCCTTAAGGGAGGTAGAAAGGGAAGGGACAACAACGTACGAAGACAGACAAAAGAACGACTGTACATGAAGCTATTCAAGTATGATTTGTTAAATATAATTTTAACACCAACAGCAATCTTTTACATCAATATATTTTACAGATGGTTTTTAAATTGGTTTTAAATTAGAAAACATTTGATAAACTGAAAAAACGCAGAAAGGAATTCATTTTGTGGATGGGCAAAACCTCAAAATGCCCACTAATAATAATAATAATAATAATAATAATAATAATAATAATAATAATAATAATAATTTGATAAACTGAAAACATTAAGTATTATTATTATTATTATTATTTTTTTAAATTTTATTACGGTAGTCTTTCTGAAACATCTGGTCTTTAATCATCAATCTTCCTCGTTCTCTTCCTCGTTCTCTTCATCCTCATTTAGTTGAAGTAGTCTACTCAATGACTCAATGAGTCTACTCATCTTTACTCATTGAGTCATTGAGTCTACTCATTGACTCATTGAGTCTACTCATTGAGTCTTTACTCATTGAATCTTTACTCATTGAGTCATTGAGTCTACTCAATGAGTCTACTCATTGAGTCTTTACTCATTGAATCTTTACTCATTGAGTCTACTCAATGACTCAATGAGTCTACTCATCTTTACTCATTGAGTCATTGAGTCTACTCATTGACTCATTGAGTCTACTCATTGAGTCTTTACTCATTGAATCTTTACTCATTGAGTCATTGAGTCGACTCAATGACTCAATGAGTCTACTCATTGAGTCTTTACTCATTGAATCTTTACTCATTGAGTCATTGAGTCTATTAAGTCTGTTGTTAAAACAATTCAAAATGAATGTACGTGATCAGTTGAAGTTGAATTAAAAAGTACAGTTATTTGCTTGCTTGAAAAAGAATAACGCTTGTTCTCATACCTTTTGTAGTGTTTGTTTTTATTTATTTATTATTATTTTATATTCCTTAAGGGAGGTAGAAAGGGAAGGGACAACAACGTACGAAGACAGACAAAAGAACGACTGTACATGAAGCTATTCAAGTATGATTTGTTAAATATAATTTTAACACCAACAGCAATCTTTTACATCAATATATTTTACAGATGGTTTTTAAATTGGTTTTAAATTAGAAAACATTTGATAAACTGAAAAAACGCAGAAAGGAATTCATTTTGTGGATGGGCAAAACCTCAAAATGCCCACTAATAATAATAATAATAATAATAATAATAATAATAATAATAATAATAATAATAATAATTTGATAAACTGAAAACATTAAGTATTATTATTATTATTATTATTTTTTTAAATTTTATTACGGTAGTCTTTCTGAAACATCTGGTCTTTAATCATCAATCTTCCTCGTTCTCTTCCTCGTTCTCTTCATCCTCATTTAGTTGAAGTAGTCCGTCAAATTTGGTATGGAGTTTAGGCATTACTCTGTTCAGAGCTTTGTTTACTTCCATGCCTTTTGTTACTTTTCTTCGAGATCTTCCGCAATATCCTGATGAGTGTCATTATCTTTCAGATGTAGGTAACTTGACAAAAAATCCTTGTATTTGTTGAAAAGATTCGCTTGACTACCCAAAGGTTTCCTATTAGCTTTTTCTTTGGCTTGATCTTCACTCATACCCCCGTTGACGTACTTTTCATATTTTTCACACCACATCTCTTCTGTTGCCTCTTTAGCCTCTTCCAACCAGTCTCGAAAAGTGGCATTGTCTTCCAATTCAGAACTAGACTCATCGTCTTCCGATGATTCGTCATATTCAACCTCCGTATCGGATTCTGAATCATCTTCCACCTCGGTATCGGATTCTGAATCATCTTCCACCTCCGTATCGGATTCTGAATCATCTTCCTCGAAATCTTCGTCTTCATCCTGGGTAGATTCTGTTTCACAAGTTTCTATTCCGAATCTTCAAATCTATGCTTTTTAAAATCGGGTTCAGAATTATCGACGTCAGAATTGTCAGATTGGATAGCTTTAATTTCAGAATCATCGTCAACTTCATTCATTTTAGATTTCTCTTCATTATGTACATGTTCTGCATGCCTCCGTAGGTTATACATCCGTTCAAAGCTTTTGCCGCACTGGTGAGAAGCATGGGGTTTGACAGCAGAAATAACATTCATGTTGAATCTCTGATGCTTAATCTCCGATTGACAAGAAACGGAAGAAATAGTTTATATATAGGCCTATAAATGAGTAAAGACCCAATGAGTAATCTTTACTCATTGAGTCATTGAGTCAATGAGTAAAGATTCAATGAGTAAAGACTCAATGAGTAGACTCATTGAGTCATTGAGTAGACTCAATGACTCAATGAGTAAAGGATTCAATAATTAAAGACTCAATGAGTAGACTCAATGAGTCAATGAGTAGACTCAATGACTCAATGAGTAAAGATGAGTAGACTCATTGAGTCATTGAGTAGACTCAATGAGTAAAGATTCAATGAGTAAAGACTCAATGAGTAGACTCAATGAGTCATTGAGTAGACTCAATGACTCAATGAGTAAAGATTCAATGAGTAAAGACTCAATGAGTAGACTCATTGAGTCATTGAGTCGACTCAATGACTCAATGAGTAAAGATTCAATGAGTAAAGACTCAATGAGTAGACTCAATGAGTCAATGAGTAGACTCAATGACTCAATAAGTAAAGATGAGTAGACTCATTGAGTCATTGAGTAGACTCAATGACTCAATGAGTAAAAGATTCAATGAGTAAAGACTCAATGAGTAGACTCATTGAGTCATTGAGTGAGACTCAATGACTCAATGAGTAAAGATTCAATGAGTAAAGACTCAATGAGTAGACTCAATGAGTCAATGAGTAGACTCAATGACTCAATGAGTAAAGATGAGTAGACTCATTGAGTCATTGAGTAGACTCAATGACTCAATGAGTAAAGATTCAATGAGTAAAGACTCAATGAGTAAAGACTCAATGAGTAGACTCAATGAGTCATTGAGTAGACTCTGACTCAATGAGTAAAGATTCAATGAGTAAAGACTCAATGAGTAGACTCATTGAGTCATTGAGTAGACTCAATGACTCAATGAGTAAAGATTCAATGGAAGTAAACAAAGCTCTGAACAGAGTAATGCCTAAACTCCATACCAAATTTGACGGACTACTTCAACTAAATGAGGATGAAGAGAACGAGGAAGAGAACGAGGAAGATTGATGATTAAAGACCAGATGTTTCAGAAAGACTACCGTAATAAAATTTAAAAAAATAATAATAATAATAATAATACTTAATGTTTTCAGTTTATCAAATTATTATTATTATTATTATTATTATTATTATTATTATTATTAGTGGGCATTTTGAGGTTTTGCCCATCCACAAAATGAATTCCTTTCTGCGTTTTCAGTTTATCAAATGTTTTCTAATTTAAAACCAATTTAAAACCATCTGTAAAATATATTGATGTAAAGATTGCTGTTGGTGTTAAAATTATATTTAACAAATCATACTTGAATAGCTTCATGTACAGTCGTTCTTTTGTCTGTCTTCGTACGTTGTTGTCCCTTCCCTTTCTACCTCCCTTAAGGAATATAAAATAATAATAAATAAATAAAAACAAACACTACAAAAGGTATGAGAACAAGCGTTATTCTTTTTCAAGCAAGCAAATAACTGTACTTTTTAATTCAACTTCAACTGATCACGTACATTCATTTTGAATTGTTTTAACAACAGACTTAATAGACTCAATGACTCAATGAGTAAAGATTCAATGAGTAAAGACTCAATGAGTAGACTCATTGAGTCATTGAGTCGACTCAATGACTCAATGAGTAAAGATTCAATGAGTAAAGACTCAATGAGTAGACTCAATGAGTAGACTCAATGACTCAATGAGTAAAGATGAGTAGACTCATTGAGTCATTGAGTAGACTCAATGAGTAAAGATTCAATGAGTAAAGACTCAATGAGTAGACTCATTGAGTCATTGAGTAGACTCAATGACTCAATGAGTAAAGATTCAATGAGTAAAGACTCAATGAGTAGACTCAATGAGTCAATGAGTAGACTCAATGACTCAATGAGTAAAGATGAGTAGACTCATTGAGTCATTGAGTAGAACTCAATGACTCAATGAGTAAAGATTCAATGAGTAAAGACTCAATGAGTAGACTCAAAGACTCATTGAGTAGACTCAATGACACAATGAGTAAAGATTCAATGAGTAAAGACTCAATGAGTAGACTCATTGAGTCATTGAGTGAACTCAATGACTCAATGAGTAAAGATTCAATGAGTAAAGACTCAATGAGTAGACTCAATGAGTCAATGAGTTTTAAAACCAATATAAAAACCATCTGTAAATATATTGATGTCAAAGATTGTTGTTGGTGTTAAAATTATATTTAACAAATCATACTTGAATAGCTTCATTTTAAATCTAAGCAACAACATCGGCTCATATGTGTCCATTCTATTTTAAGACACTACATGTCTTATACGCTCCAATTTGGCACATTTCCAATTTGATGAGAAACGACCAAGACAGACGAATATCAATATGCATGCTGCGCTTGCACTACTCCCTCCACCACACAAAACGCGCGCGCCAGGAATCTTGCATTGAGGAGGATATATATATATATGTATATATATATGTATATGTATATATATGTATTATGTATTCTCCACCACACAAACTGATTTTGCGCGCCCAGACGTGTCTCATTGAGGAGGGAATTGAGGAGGTCCTCCTTTTGTGTATTTTGTGTGTGGAGGAGTCACGCGCGCCAGACGTCTCAACCCGTGTATTTGTGTGCAGCAAATCATTCCCCCTTTGTGGTGGAGATGGAGGTGTGTCAGTATTTTGTGTGCAGTTTGTGTGGCGGGAGTATGTGTGGTGGGAGTAGTGTGCAGTATTTTGTGTGGAGGGAGTACAGGAGTAGTGTGCAGTATTTTTATGCAGCAAATCATTCCCCCTTTGTGGTGGAGTGGAGGTGGTGGAGAGGTGGTGGAGGTGGCCCACCACCTCGCACACCACCTCTCCACCACCTCTCCACCACCTCCACTCCTCCACAAAGGGGGAATGATTTGCTGCATACATACTACTCATGTATCTGCAGATGCTCAATGATAACGTTTTACCGCAGCTGCAGGAACACTTTGAGCGACAGGTTCGTGGGGTCTTCAGACAACTCTGGTGGGCCCAAGATGGCGCCCCAGCACATCGCCTTATCGCTGTCCGAGATCGTCTGAGGGAACTCTTTGGCGAACGAGTCATCGCCGTCAACCATGAGGTGGAATGGCCACCAAGATCACCTGGCCTCACACCATGTGACTATTTCCTTTGGGGACATTTGAAGAGGTGTTTGCAACTCCTCCCCGTGATCTTGATGAATTGCAGGGCCGTATTCGAAATGAAGTGGATGCTTTACGCAATAATCCGGCTATGGTGAGACGAGCAGTGCAGGACATGCTCCGTCGCTGTCAGCTTTGTGCCGAAAGGGGAGGTGGACATGTTGAAGGTGTGGGTGCATAAAAGGGCAATGTTAGAAGAGATTCTTCTTGAATAATGTCCAGTCATTCCTAAAGAAAATCTGGTTTATCATACTGACTTTCACTAATTATCCTGCCTTGCACTGATTACCCAAACTTGCAAAAATGCGATTTGAATTTGTCATTTTCAATAACAATGTACTCGGTCATGTGTGACAGCAATGGGTCAATAAAGGTATCAATGGAAAGCTGAGGAGTTCCTCTTCTTTGGTACACTACATGTAAATTGTCAAACTAAATAACCTTGGCATATTAACCCCCTGAATTCGGATTACCTTTTTTTTGATACGCACTGTATATATATATATATATATATATATATATATATATATATATATATATTAAAATTAATAAACCATTGAGAATAAGAGTAATGGCGAAAATTAAATGTTCCCATCTTAATTCATACTAAACTACTAAATGTGAAGAGACTAATTGGTAAATTAATTCGTGGATCAACGCCTTCTATTCCTCGCTTTGTAACGTTTGGTTTTGCGAATGTGAAAGTTTTGTATCTATTCGTCTGGGATATTTTATTCTGGCTCCTAGGTTGTTTTATTGTACCCTTTCCATTTGACTTGGTAATGCCTCTTACCATTTATTATGGCTGAGCGCATTAAACTGTGCACAACAAACCACTCGTGGTGACCTTCTTTATGGTCCTCTGATAATTTGTCAGGAGACAATGTGGGATTGCCTAAGACAACAGGTGGTGTTTGTGGTACTGTGTGAGATGGAATGTGTTCAGTATCACATTTCCCTTGGGATGGTTCATCAATGGGGATATTATCTCCAAATTGGTCTGCATTGACCTCAGTTAGGTCATCCACGTCATTAGGAATTCGGACTGGTCTGACATATGATTTCATTGTACAGGATTCTTGCAACTTCCGCAGAATTTTGAGATTTGAGGGGGAATGCTTCGCACCACTTTGAAAATGAATCAACAACCAAAAGAACATATTTGTACCCTTCGGGTGAAGTTTTCAGTGGACCGAGTATGTCAATGTGTAACCTGGAGAACACATCTCCTACAGGTAGGGGCTGTAGTGGGGCATGTTTGCCATGACGATTGACTTTAACCCTCTGACAGGTGGTACATGATTTCACATAGCGTTCAATTTCTGAAAACATCTTTGGCCAATAATCCTTTTGACGGATGCTGTTGTATGTGCGATCAATACCTTGGTGTCCACCTAGTACTGAGTCATGATAGGAGAGAAGAATGTCATTGTGTAAGCAAGTGGGGACAACTAACTGTTTGATCTGCCTATCAATTTTGGGGCCTTTGCCTCGTGGGTAATAGTAATGGTATAAAACACCCTCTTGTACTATATAATCCTGTACTTCAGCAACTATACGCCTAGCCGTATTGGAATCGGAGGGCAAACTACCATCTTCTAAGTATACAATGTATTGATTCAAAGAATCATCAAGCCATTGCCTAGCTTGAACATTAATCGATTGGTCTGTGACATTCTCAGGATTATCGATAGAAAATATCGTTCTCTCTATATCTGTGGCATAAGTTAGTTTGTATTCTAGTGTCTCACATTGTGTGTCAGTATTATCTTCATCCGACTTGTGTACTGAATGCACATGGGCAGGTTCTGCGTGTGATGGGAACTTGAGAGGATTGTTCTTCATATTGTCTACGCGAAAGGGCATCATCATTACCATGGGACTCTTGCCAGACTTATGAACAATGTCAAAATCATACCCCTGTAGTAAGATAGACCATCGTCCTAATCTACCCATAGCATTGTATATGGTTCTTAACCATTGCAGAGATATGTGATCTGTGTAGACTCGGAATTTTCTGTTAGCTAGGAACACATGGTAAAACTTAATTCCTTCTACAACAGCTAAACCTTCTCTTTCCGTTATTGACCATTTTTGTTCTGCTTTAGTGAGAGATCTACCACCGTATTGAATGACAACCTCCTTACCAGTCTCATCGGATTGCGATAGTATGTAGCTTATCGCGTAGCCACTAGCGTCCGTTGCTAGGATAAACTCTTTATCAACATCGGGATAGCGTAAAATTGGTGGCGAAATAAGCGCTTGTTTGAGCCTCTGGAAAGCCATTTCGCAATCTGTATTCCACACAAAGTTCACGTCTTTTTGCAAGAGTCTGTTAAGGGGGGCTGTGACGGTGGCGTAACCCTGTACAAATCTACGGTAATAATTACATATTCCAAGAAATGAACGAACTTCAGATGGATCTTTGGGAACAGGGAATGTTTGAATGACGGCCGTCTTGGCTGGATTTACCTTTATCCCATGTTTCGATATGACATGTCCCAAGTATGTAACTTCCTTTGCAGCAAAATGGCACTTTTGAGGTTTTAGTTTCAAATTGGCACAACGTAAGCGATCAAAAACTGCCGCAAGGTGTTTCAAGTGGGTGTCAAAGTCTGGCGAGAAAATTATAATATCGTCAACATATACTCGGGCAAATTTCCAGGTGAGACCCTGGAGTACTTGTGTCATGACCATTTGAAAGGAAACTGGGGCATTCATCAGACCAAATAGAAGTTTCTTAAACTGATAGTTACCACTGTGTGACGTGAAAGCAGTTTTCGCTCGACTTTGTGTATCTAATGGTATTTGCCAAAAACCAGACGCCAAGTCAAGAACTGTGAAAATTTGAGCATGCGATTCTCCTATAGTATCATATACATCATCAGGTCGAGGTAGAGGGAAAGACATAGGCTTTGTTACTTGATTAAGGCGACGATAGTCAACAGCAAAGCGGAAATCTCCATTCTTCTTTTTCACAAGAACGACTGGACTAGCCCAAGGTGAAGTAGATTGTTCTATTATGTCTGCTTTTAGCATGTCATGAATCTGTTTGTCAATTTCTGCCTTGTTTTGCGGGGACGTTCGATAGAAGCGTTGGTGAACAAGTTATGCATCCCCAGTGTCTATTCTATGAAAATGTAAGTCAGTTGTCCCCAGTTCAGTAGTGTCTTTCGCAAAGGCTTCTCTGTTTTGAGACAAAAACTCAACAAGTTCATGTTCCTGATCGGCGGTTAAATCTGAATCATTCATGTTGATACCCAGCCCATCTAGTACTTCATTAGGATTGACATTACTTGTTACATGGATAGTATTTGCCTTTGTTCTATCACCGGTCAGGGTAGGCCTATGCGAGTCATTTCCATCTACCTCGAAACTTTCAATGCATGTGTCAGCCGAGAGCGGCTCCCAGATACCGACTACTTGGTTATGTCTGATGTCTATGTCATTATCTGATGTGGTTCATTATTTGATACACTGTTTTACCATAATGTGATTGAACAATGCATTTGGCTTCAACTAATTGCTCATCAGAATACAGAGATGGAACAGGTTCAATTATACCATGCTGTAACTTAGTATCCTTGCCTAGCAGGCAAGGATACATTGCATATAGCCCTTACATACATTGGTCTCGTTACTTTACTGACTAAGGGGACGGAAGCTGAATTTTTGAACACCAAACGACTAGATTCAAACGATACCGTTGCCTCATACTCTTGCAGGAAATCAACACCAAGAATAATCTCATGGTTCATACTATCTAAAATATAGAACAGATGGTTGAAATCAACCTCCCCGATAGAAATTGGCAATATAACTTTGCCACTAACCCTTGTTACATGCCCTGCTACACCAGAAATAAGCGGCACATCAGAAGGACCCAAGGGGAATTTACCTTCTGTAAAACACTCTGTGTATGTTTTCTTGGCCATGCAAGATATAAGCGCACCGGTATCGATTAATGATTGTCGATAATTTGAGCCAATTTTGGCTTTGACCAGATTGCTTCCACCTGAAATTGCAGAGACATTGCTTAAATAGGGTATCTTTAATCGGTTACGACCGTTACGTGGATTAAGATTAGCCTGACTTCGGGTTCCTAGTCATTGATTGTAATAACTACCGTTACAGTACTGTTATTGTAGTTGCCTGGTCTACTTAAACATACACTCTAGCAAAGTGCCCTACTTTATGGCAATTATGACATTCGATATTACAGCCCGGACATGTTTGCCTATTGCACTCACCCCTTCCACACCAATGGCAGGCAGTCGTCATCATCGGTGGCGTTGGTTGCCGGTCTTGCTGTCGCACTTCTTGTTGCTGTCCTCTCTGAACAAAATGTGTCGGTTGTGGGCGGAACTGTTGTTGCCTTCGGTCGTCGTAGTAACCACGATTCGGGGTCTGTCCGGTGTATGGGGCAGGTTGGGTAGCGGAGATAGTTGCTAGCTGAGACTGAAGGGCTGTTATCTGATTAGCCAGTTCTTTAATGGCCGAGTTCACTTCCAAGATTGGAGGAGATTGCACCGACGTTGATTGGGCAAGCCTGGCTTGAGTGATTGTCTCGTCTACTGTTTTTGGATGGGATTTGATGACATGGTTCCTGATGTCTGGGAGAAGTCCTCTGATACACACCTCCATCCTTTCTTCTGGTGACTTGCGTAGCTGGCAGCATCTCCTTTCAATGTCGGCGACATATGCCTCAACTGACTCGTTGGGTTGCTGCTTTCGATCCGCCAGCTCAGCTAGTCTCACCCACTTCATCCCCTCATGGGGCTGATGCTTTTGGAGAAATGCCTGTTTTACTGAGGCAAAAGTGGCAGTGGTGGCTGCTGGTAAGTCTCTATACCAGTAACTAGCTGAGTCGGCTAGATAAAGAGGGAGATTGCCGGCTTGCTGTGTTGCCGTCCAGGCTTTCTGTTGACCATATCTTTCATATCTGTCCAACCGCAGCTCAGGATCTTCCGCATTGTAGCCCGTGAACTTAGGTAGGAGGGGTTCGAAATGTGAAGTTGCCATTGTTGCAGATAAACGTCGAGACCGTGTGATCATTAAAACTAGAAGGTTAGCAGAAGCGAATCGACAAAGTTCGATGTGAGAGTTACCCGGATTCTCCACCAAATATAACCAGTTAGGCTATATGCAGTACAGACGATAAGCAAAGATACGAGTTGAGACGGAGTTTACGGTTGATGATACGGTTTTATACATGTCGGATGGTGAAGGCATTCTCTGCTCTCACTAAGAATTCACAAGGTTTATATACACAATCTATGAACACTTTCTTATAAGATCATAACCTTAAAAGGACTTGTTTCATACCTTATGAATGATACATTTTGAATAATTAGACAATACAATAATATGTTTGGTTGGTTTGAGAAAGAGAGGCTGTCCTAAGCAAATCGATGTAGAGTGGTCATCCATATTTGGACATACACATACCCTGACCAGAGCCTACACTGCTGAGGTCATCACTACTTAGAATGTGGTGCTCACCAGTAAGGAATGTGCAAGGTGGCTGAAATAGCTTTACTTTGGACTTACGTAACGCCCACTTATATTTTATCAAATCTAGAAACACCAGAACTCTAATATAATGTTACCAAGTTATACATCCGTGAAATTAATGTATTTTCCCTTATTGTAGCGTGGTGATAGTACTAACTCGTCCAAACGTAATTTTAGGCAAGACCCGATCGACAGTAGATGGGACAGTTAGGTGGCAAGAGACTGCTGTTTGTTATTGTTCGAAATGTAATGGGCACTGTGTGCTCAGAAGTAAATGAGCAATGGGAACAAATAGCAGCCGCCTACTGTTTCAAAGTTACCCATTGATATAGACTAAAATTGTAGATACTAAGAATGTGATAAATGTTGTTAAGATGTGTGACATGAGTACTGTAATTAAGTGATAAGTTGACATTACTGTTTGCAGTATGGACATTGTCCAGCGGTACGACCCGTGATATAAATAACACTAAAATACAGCGGAAATTGCAGACATTATAATTGTCAAGTTGTAGTAAGATTAAACATTATAATTGTCAGGTCGTAGTAAGAGCAGACATTATAATTGTCAGTAATAATGGTCAGACTTTTACAAGTCTGACCATCACATCCTTAAGTATGACCTCACGGACGTCATACTTAAAGCCCGCCCTCTCGCGCTAGCGTGCTAACACTACTTAACACAAGTTTGCACATTTTTGCATCACACTCGTTTTTGCACATGTTTACTCCACCAACGGGGTCTGAAAAGCGCCTCTTATACTACTATGGTATCAATCTTCCCTAGAAATACATGTATCTGCTCTGAGAAGCTGTCACTTTTATAAAAAGTGAGATAATGTTACTCTTTACTAAAAATGACACAACGTATACGTAATAAGCTGAAACCAGGTTGGTTGCTTAAGGCCGAAAAAGTCCCCAGTTTCTGGGGCTCCGCGTCGCCTCAGACCTGCACGTCAGCATTTTTATTTTTTATTTATTTATTTATTTATTTTTGGGGGGAGGGGATATGAAACGATGTCCAATTGCAGCCAAAATTGTTGGATCGATTGGAATTATGCCGTGTTGTGTTTTAAACGACTTAAGTTCACATAGAGGTATATGAACGTTTGCCCAATTTGTGAGGCCTCTCTTAGCCACCATACTTTGTATATGAGAAATTTGGTCCCCGCGTATACATGTATCACGTATTTCCCTGTTAGCCAAAAAAAAACAAAAAAAAAAAAAAACGTCACCGCACCGATTTTGAAGCCCTGACCGATGACCAGAAACTGGATACCTTTTTTGGCCTATTGCATAATTATCTTGATTCAAAGAGAGCAAGTACACTCTTTGTACACTCTTTAGAGAAGCAGTTTTGCCAACATTATCAATGTTGTAGGTCTATTTCAGCTCTCTAGTTTTCAAGAAGTAAATCATATATCTGTCATGTAAAAGTGTCATCACAATAGGCGCTCACATTTTTGAGAAACCGACAATGAAACAGTGACGTGTTTTCTAGTGTTTTTTTGTAAATAATATTTTACAAAATCTATAAAATATAAATTCGACATGTAGCAATACCTGTCTTCTCTATATAAGATGACAAAATAGTTTCTCAGAATGATTGATATGTGTACCAACTTTACACAAAGTAATTTTTACGGAAGCGTTAAAGGGACATAGTGAAAAAATACTTGGCTTAAGTCATAATTATGACTTTAAAAAAATTACTCAGTTTAAGTCATAATTTTTACTTAATTAAGTCATAATTATGATTTAATTAAGTCATAATTATGAGATATTAAGTCATAATTATATGACTTAAATAAATCATAATTATGATTTAAATAAGTCATTATTAGGCCAAAAAAATTGTTGAGTTGCCCTCCAGTGAAAATATTTGAAGGGGTCGGTCGGTCGGGATTTTTTTTTTTTTCTTCCCTTGACTGTCATTTTAAGATTGAAATGCATTTGGAACTGAAACCACATACCATATTTTTTCAAAGACAATGATCTAGAAGTATGCACAAGTACCTAAAGAATAAAAAGACATCACACATTCAACTTTATAATAATCTTTCAACAACTTTATTTCAACATTTCATACACTTGTTTCTAGCACTTTTGTTCTTAACAACTTTATGCATCCCATTGGTTGACATATGATATTAAGACATTTGCATACCTATCAGCAAGGAATTTTGCTTCAGAATAAAAGTATCCCAAGCATTTTTGTTGTACTTTTCGCTGTGATTGACACAGCATATTCATCCATATTGCGTGCAATGCTCAACATGCAACATGTGTGTGGCCATTCGATTTGAAAACGTGTAGATCGAGTCGCAATCGTTGACACACGTACAGTGCGGGGAGCCAGTGCACAACGTGTGAGGGCCATTTGATTTGAAAACGTGTAGATTGAGTCGCAATCATTGACATACAAAACAGTGCGCGAAGCCAGTGGAAAACATGTGAGAGGCCATTCGATTGGAAAACGTGTAGATTTGAGTCGCAATCGTTGGCACACAGCAGAGCATACTGATCGAAACGTCGAGTTGTACCACCAGTTCTTTTCAGAACTAATTACTACTCAATTCAGATTCCACATGGTGTCACCGCAATTAGTCTTACTTATCATCCTCACCATGCAAAGCTACAAGTTTTACCTATTCATAGGATGGCGATACAGTTTTCATACATTTGGTACGCTGAGTTATTCTACCTTTGCCATCCTACTGAATGAAACAATCGCAAGGCGATGGGGAACATGAAAGGGGAAACCCCTGATTAAATAGCGGGCCCCCATGTGGCAGGGGTCACACCTGGGTCTTCACAGCGTCTTAAAGATGCATTGTCCGTATTTCCGCTACTGTAAGGGCAATTTCCTTCATTATCGGAACATTGCTATTTTTCTTGAGAAAGAGAAGACAGATGTTTTAAAATGGCACATTTCTCAAAATAATTGCGCATAACATGGTTTTAAAATAATATGCACCAAAATTTAATTTTGGCGCCATTTTACTGTTAAACTATTAAGCTCTGAAAACTATTCATAAAAATATCTCAATTCAAACTATAGTTGTTGTCCTATTTTTCTCGGGATTGAAATAAGTTGAAACTTACACATTTTTGGATGCATCTACATACGTTTTACAAAATGTGTACAGGTTTTTTATTAAAGGTATGTATAAAATTCGTAATTTAAAAAATAACAAAATTTTCAAATTTTAACGTAAAACTTATACTTGGTGATAAGCTGATGATGGTATCAATCTTCCCTAGAAATAGCCTACATAGTGTATGAGAAGCTGTCACTTTTATACAAAGTGAGGTAACAGTGGTCTTCACCATGTTGAAGGTTTGTTGTTTATCTTGACGCGAAGCTAGAGTATGCTCGTATATAGAAGCAGTTTTACCAATATTATCAATTTTGTACCTTACACTGTAAAAAATTGCCTGTAAAAATTACAGTAAGTTACTGGCAACCAGCTGCCAGTAACTTACTGTAATTTTACAGGCAATTTTTTACAGTGTATATACCTGAACATTGGTGTTTAGAGACGTAGGTTCATTCATTCCACAGCCATCTAGGTTTTCAGGAATTATATCATCTTGTGAAAGTGTCATGACAATGAGTGCTCGCATTTTTGAGAAAATGACTAAAATTAAACTGTGTCGTGTATTTTCTAATATATATGTTGTATAAATGTTTCCCATTGAGTTATAAATTCCTCGACATAACAATTCATTTTTTCTCTAAGATGAAAGCACTTCAGATAAAATAGTTTCTCAGAATGATTGATACGTGTGCCAACTTTACACAAAGTAAGTTCATAAATAATAGCTAATTACTAAATGGTAATCTTGGTCATTAGTATCAATGTTGTACCTTCATTTATAGAGAAAACTCCAAGACATTTGAACTGTGAGACTTACTGCCACCAACTGTACCCTCCCAAAACAGAACAAGTGTAATTTCAAGGTCATTTCCGTTACAAGGGATAATATTGTCACGATCACAGCAGACTGTCGACAAGGCATGACACGGGCGTCCTAGTTTTAAATGAAATCAGGACACTTTAAGATCATAAACTGTGGTTGATGCACATAAATAATGTGCCAGTGTATGACTGCTGCATAAAAATGATATTATCTAGTCCGAAGCGCGGGGTTTTAGCAAGCTAGACATGCGATTCCATGCCCTGTCGAAAGTCAGCTCAGATCGTGACGATATAGTCTCTTTAATAGGCCTCAGATCATAAATCCAAATTCCAAAGTGAAATACGACCTCCTATCCCAGGAGTTGAATTTCGGGGTCATTCTTTATCAACAACACCAACCCCGCAACCAACTCTTAGTTGCCTCCACGCATTCTGTGTCATGGCGAGTTTGTCTCCCTTCTGTTTCCGTGTTACATTCCTTGAATTATGTTTGCTTGGATGCTGGCATTATGAAGGTAAAATGTCCTTATGGTCTTACTTAGAATATTAAAGCCAGTAGTATAATGCCTGTAAATACATATCCATCCATAAGAATCAAGACATGTGTAAATTATTATTATACATTTCTGGTAATGAAACCAAGGATCCCTCAAAATCACATTTAAGCACTGAATAGCTCGGAAGCCTGAGGAAACCTGAAAACAAAGGCGCTTACAATGTGAACCAGAAACACCGGGATAAACCCCAACTCTTTCATGATAAAAGTGTTCTGGGTTCTTTTACGTGCATTACTTTAATAATCTAGAACACGGGACCTACGTCCGAAGAAGGAAGCATCTGTGAAAGTTTCAGCTTATAATTATTTCTTTGTGTTGTTATAACGAGAAAATAGTGAAAGTTCATTCAGATTGTTTAATTGTGTTTATTTCTGTCTTAGGATGACAGAAATTAATTGTTAATTTGTTTTTTTGTTTTGTTTTAATGATTGCCCCCTGAGACAGAAATATGTCAAGGGGTATTTGATGCTATCAACTTTACATCAATAGGCCGATACAGTTTTTTTTATATATTAACAATAAGCCTATACCCGTATAGTGTAAAGTGGATTTAAACGGAAGTATACAAACTATACACTCGCTTTGAAATTAATTTTATGTTGGTAAAACTGCCTCGATAGGAGTGTGCTTTCCTCTGCATTCAGATTGTGAATTCATTGTCAAATTCAGTGTGACTTTTCTTAAAAATGACAGTACCTCTGACTGAAATTAATGTTAAATTCGGGTATTCTGTTTTGTCTTATTGAAAATATTACATTTAGGCCTATTGTTATAATAGTAAATTTTGTATTTTGTTTGTGATCAATTTGTAATCTTTTGTAAAGTTGTGGTATAAATAACCCCATTCTATTGGTGCAATACACTAGACCGTAATCATTGGCCCAAACCCCACATGTACAAAAAGGGGCGCATTTTTTTAAACTTTTCATCTGCTATTCCTTTTTTAAGTAAGCTTGCTTATACAAGCAGACACTTTTGGCATGAAGTTCGCTATTGTGAGATCGGTAATTTTGGTGAAATTTTAATGTTATTGTCATTTATTTAATGTAATGTAATTAATTTTTTAATTTTTTTTAAATTTTTAATGTTTCGAAAATTTCATGAAAGTGAGCTATCCCAGAATAATGGATTTTATACCAACAAAAGTGTCTGCTTGGGCAAGGTTACCTAATCACTAAGTTTTAATTAGCAGATCAAAAGTTGAAGAAAAAAGAAAAATCACCCTTTTTGTACATGTGGAGTTATGGCCAAGGATACGGAGGGACTCCAGTGTATTGGCTCTATATAATGGTGTCCACAATGTATTAGCCCTAGAATGGGACTTTTGTATAGTATATTCGTGTTTTTCGACCCGGAGTCATGCAGCTATATACATGTACACTTGTTATGATAATGGTATGATTTTACTTTTTATTTTATATCCGGCATGTCGCGTTTCTCTGTTTTTGTTATGTAGGGCCTATATGTTTCTCTTCCGTCAGAAATGTCGTTCTATTCGGAAACCACACCGGTATAGGCCAAAGTCTATTGGCTCTGCGTTGCTCTGATTTTTGTTCATGGTTCTTCCTTATACTTTATACGTTTAATTTCGACCATAATTATTTGGACCATTAGTTCACAGAGTGTCATCCATTCTAACATACGCCCTATAATGGTACACCCCTGAATGGTACACCCCTGTCATAACCTGCTACACGTATTTTCATTCATTGCATTATTCACTATATCCAGACAGCGCCCTCTCTCAGTGTTTATGTGTTGTACACACGTCACTTATTCGTCAGTTGTTGAATAAATCTCTTGTTGAAGCCATTGTGAGTGTATACTTGCAAGTTACTACAATCCCATAGTGACCAAATGCACGGGTGATTATGCGTCATAATATTTGTCCTCAATTTTGTTATAAAAAACAGATTTGAGGTCCAAGGTCCATACAAAAAGGGATTGTGTAAAATTGGTCCAATATCATGACCTGGGGTCCCTGACTTCACTGAGTTTGGATACACTAAGCCCTGAAAAGGTGGTCCTAATTGCTTCCATGACTTGTGTAGGGCACTTTTTTTCCAAATCGGATGCTTTCCAGTGTGGGCGTTTTCACTAGAGGGTGGTTTCCTTTATTTATTTTTGTAATATCATTTCGTGCGCTCGAAATAAATTATTTCGAGCGCACGAAATAATTTATTTCGAGTGCACGAAATGATTTCGAGCGCTCGAAATAAAGTATTTCGAGCGCACGAAATAAAGTATTTCGAGCGCACGAAATGATTTCGAGCGCACGAAATAATTTATTTCGAGTGCACGAAATGATTTCGAGCACACGAAATAACTTATTTCGAGCGCACGAAATGATTTCAGGCGCACGAAATAAAGAACTCAAATTATTTCTTCGCACATAAATTTGTTTTCATCATATGTCCCTTTAGGGGCTCCGTAGAGAACAGAAATGTGGAAATATTTGTATTATTTTTGTATTATTATTATTTTGTTGTTTCTAGGTGTGTCAGCTATCGATGATTTCACTTGCGTCACAAAACCACGTATTGGTATTACCACCGATGACACCTACATAGCCGGGTTTTTTGTCAACTTCAATGGGGAGCTCTCCTTTGTCCGTACGGTTTACACGTACACACATGGAACCGATGATGAATCAGGCCTATCACTACCCTCGGGAAGCTACGTTGAAACACCGGAAACAAGTGGAGATGAAATGATTTCTATTTTACGGTTGCCATCCTCTGATGGGACGGCAAGAATTGGCGCGTTTGCTTGTAAGGCAACGAAGAGCGGAAGTGATGAGACAGAAATAGAAACCGTTATTATGAGCAAAACAGGTATATTGCCTAATTAAATGGGGCATACTTCAAATTCCAATCTGACGGCAATTTAATTTGTCAGACAAAACTGAATTTTTTTGAAAATTCAAGGGACAATTCTCCGACAGCCCATTGAAGTTCAAGGGGAACAATATAGTTTTACACACAATTATTCCCCGACAAATTTTGTCCCACTGCCGTTAGTCCGACGGTCCATATTTTTCCGATAATAAGCTATTTTAAATTCTAGCCTATTCCACGTCAGAACATGGGGTTCTTGGACAAATCTGCCATCGGTTCGGTTCTAACGAAATCAGTTAAAAATCCCATTGTTAATTGTTCGATCGACAGCCAAATTTGATCTGATTTTCGGACTCGTGGGTTGCTTTGCTTATTAATTACTATTGTAATATCAGTCTCGCTTATAGGGTACAGAAAAAAGGGTTCAAATTTCGATTATATTTACAGGGTTAATTAAAACCCAAAAAAAAGAGGCACAATCCCCTTGCCATTTCTTGGATCCACCACTGATAGTCCGAGTAGATGATTTGTCCGGGTGTTCCGTTGGGGATAGTCGATATTTTGACATCCATGTATCGGTCTGATGGTCCATTGTTCCGAAAGTCGTATTGTGCCGGGACGTTGGAATCCAGCAGTTCATTGTTCGGACCATAGAGAGTTTCCTTCGCTGTGGTCGGCCCGTGGAGGATCCAAGAAATGACAAGACCGGGGCTAGTTTGTGCCGCTTATTTTGAAAATTAACCCTATAAAAATATTCGAAATTTAAACCTTTTTTAAGATTTTGAGCCTGTTACTTTTGTATGTATTTTTGGCTGTGTGGATTTGATAGCAAGGGGTCAAAATAGGAGAAGGACAAGAGGTGGATATAATGATAACTCCTTCAATGGCTATTACGAGCTGTGCATGCAAATACAAGAACATTAATCAGGTTGATTAATACTTTGTATCAACAACGCCTTGCAATCAAAAACATTTACTGTACGGGTCTGACGTCTGTCCTAGCTCCCGGCCCCGATTGTTTGTTTTTTCGAATCCAAGATCGTTAAGATTTTTTATTTTATTTTGTTTATTTATTTATTGATTTTTTAAATTACAACTGAATTAATTCAGAAGCAAAACATTTTTGTATAATATTGTAATTTACGGCTGTGGCGGACAAAAGTGCACAAACAGTTGCATAGAAAAATATTAAATCCCTGCCATCATGTATAAACGCCAAGCGCTTGACCGACGTAGTAACAATTGTTTTCGTTTGATTTTTTTTCGACGAAAAGCACAAAGTTAATTTCGGCATCTTTTCCGAACTTTTTCAACAGTGCGCAGTCGAACCCATTTTAAAAGTGCCAGTAATAAAACAAGTCAGAAACAAATTTTTGTTAAAATGCGTGGAAGAACATAAAAGAATCATATTTTTTTTAATTGTAAATATATTTTCCGATAGAACTATTTACAGATAGTTCTACGTTTCGCAACCGTGAGCCTTATTTCCGGACAGAATTATCGGACCACATTGTTCAGATTTTCCGCGAACCCATTTTGGATATCAAAACCACAAGATTTACTTAATAAATAAATATCAAAATTAATCTGAATAAGTTTCAGCTGCGTCCAATGGCAACTTTTCCTACACAGTTGTAATTACAATTCCGGTCAGTCATCGAGGGTTTGTATTTTATTTTCACTGCCGCAGCTGACTTTCTGCCAACCCACGTGAGCCAGACGGTAAACATCGGCGATACAGTTAGTCTGACTGTTAGGGATACATCCCGCTCCTCCAACACTCGATGGAGGAAAGATGGCGTGTTAATTGCGGGGATGAACGGTGATCTTAATGTTGATGTCAATGGTGCGAGCATTCAAAATAGAGGCATGTATGAGTGTCATCTTGGAGGAGAACGCAGTTCAGGAAATCAGGCGCTCATGCGGTTGCTTGTCAGAGGTAAAAGAGGCAGTTTTCTTTTAAGCAAATTTTAACTAAAACAATTCAAATGCAATTAACAATTTAGCACAGACGTATATATTTAGTCCGAATGCCTCTTCCGTTCACAGTTTCCTATTTTTAGAACAATTCTGTAATTGTCCCAGTGAACAATGACAACATTATTCTTAAAAATAATGGGAGACTGTGAATGCAAGAGCCATTCGGACTAGGACGTGTAAACCACCACTTGTAATTGTCCACCACTTGTTGTCCAAACCACCACTTGTTGTCCAGAGGGATGTCTGTAGGATCAAATTTTATTGAGGTTATATGAATTCCTGAGTTTATAATAATTATTGTGTTCGTCGTGACAATACAATGCCACACATTTATTTCCATGTTGGCAACTTGAGTACAATAGTACATCACAGATTATGAATATTAAGCACAGTTGACAATATGTTAAGTGTAAATTACAGTTTGACAGGATTTATACATTAAAACTATGCAGTATTACCAACATGTAGAGAACAATGAAGCACAATGCTTTTAAATCTTCCTCTATGACAGACATATGCAAAGACTTGGATATGACAAGGACATGTAATTGATAATGACATTTGAACAAATTATGTAGGACTATAGGCCTACTGTTAACAAATTTGTTTAAACAACTTTTTGTTCAAAGGTTGTCTTTTTAATAGTATAAAATTTCAATGCTTTACAATTTCTTCATAAAATAATAACAAGGAGAAAAGCCTGGAGAAAAAGGATAAAAATGATGAACGTTTACAACTCCTTTGGGTGTGGGGGCAGGGCGGGATTAGTGCAGGGTTGGTAACTTGGATTAGAATCACCCCCACCTTTGGCAACAAATTTAAAGCATTCAATTACAGATTTGTTGACGAAAATAAAAAAAAAAACATCATTTATTTGAATTAAGCCGATACCTCATCATTTTCTACACCATTTTTAGGATGCAATCAAAATAGTTGGAATACGCCCTCTTGTGAAAGTGTTTGTCCAATCTGTTTCAATGGCGGTATTTGTGATGATGAAAGTGGCTACTGCATTTGTCCGCCTGGATTCAGTGGTGGGTTCTGTGAAATAGGTGAGTGTAATAATTAATTTATGAAAAATAGAGACAGACACTATCGATACTTAAATGGCAAAGATTTGTGTATCTGTGCAGAAGTGTTTTTATTGCTTTGATGTTTGTTCAAAATTGAAGCAGACGACAAAATGGTCAGCTGGCAAAGGTTGTGCACAAATAAAAAATTGTGGTAGGCCTACAATCTACATTGTGTAAGTCAGAGTCCATGTTAGAACTGCAACTTTTGCAAGGACCGGGTAGAATGTCGTATCCGGCCGCCACTATTTCTCACTCATTATAACCAATAATGGTATCTTACCTGCTCAGTAAGGTCGAGAACATATGAATGATGATGGTCATGTACTTTAGAATTGATGATTCTACATTTTTTTTTTCATGAAAAAAATAAAGCATTTTTGGTGTACGGTGACTGCGGAACAGCAATCAATGTGGACGCCATGTTTGTTTCTTCAGTCATGTCAGTCTGATCTTGTCACCTCCCCCCAAAAAATCCAGTGGCCAATCCGGTTATCGTGCATGTGCAGTGGCAACTAAGAACGGATCCTTCTATTTTATGAAGTGGGTATAGGTCAATGCTAAAAGTAAAATTAATGGAAAGCACAGATATAGCGTGCCCGGGAAATACACGTGGCATTTGAAATAATGCAAATTGACACATGAATTGTTCGCCCACTGTTTGTCGCTCCAACATAATGACTACATTAAATCATGGCCACCATGAGTAAATGTACTGTCTTTTTTTTAAAGGGAAAGAAAGTCCAAATGTCGTCATACGGGTGTATTTTCAAGATAGATTTCATTCGTGATTGTCGAGGATTTTTTTTAAAGGGAAAGAAAGTCCAAATGTCGTCATAAGGGTGTATTTTCAAGATTTCATTCGTGGTTGATGAGGATTCATCATAAATTCATCAACATGAATTGAAAATAATATTAAAGGTTAAGTGAAGGTTTCTTTATTTACACAACGATTAGCCTACATAATAATGTTTATTTCTGTCTTTTGATTTATTGGGTGGCTTTGTGCCTTAGCGGTAGCCTGTGCTGGGGAGGCTGGCGCTGATCTTAAAAGCGCTGCCTGCAGATACTACAAGTGCGGGACCTCTTGCGGCACCTCCGGTTGTGACACCGCCAAGCAAACCAGTCGCTCTGGTCTGCTGACAAGGGATGCCGTCAGTATCGACACTCCGGTGCACCAGCAATGAGGCCCCGTTCCTTGCAGAAATCTGCCGTTGACACGTGGGTTGAAAGCCTCCCCAGCAACTTCGCAATATTCCAATAAGTTGAACTCATATTGTACATATGAAGTGGATAAAGAGTACTGATTGACTGTACTTATACACTTACACTTTGAGAACAATGGACGGCAGCTTTCAATGGTTCTTATTCAGAACTTGGTATTTTTTCCTTACACACCCTTGTCTGTTTACCATGGAATAGTCCAAAGAAATTCACACATATAACATCATGACATCTGCTAACTTTATTCAGTAACTTATAAATATTCAACTTATAAATATTCAAATTCATTGTCAGTAAATAATTATTCTAATGTTTTATTCAGTAAACATTACATATTCATTGTGACCTGGGTAATAAGTAAGACGGTAGAGTCAAATACAACGAAAGGACTTTCATTGGCATCAAAGCCTCACACTCGAGTGGTTTAGGTGATGCATTTGTGAGTTTAACATACTTTCATTTCCCCATACAGGTTCGAATCCCAGTGAGTGTTGTACATGGTTATATGATTACTAACACTAACTTTCTTCACCCTTTCTCAGTAGCTACAGATATGGAATAGAAACCACAAGCAGTGGTGTGTGGAATAGTTGGAAAAGAGAATTAGAGGATAGGATAGGATACGGAGATATAATACAGCAAGGGTTTTTATTGCACAAATTTTTTTTGGGGGACCCCTTCTTTTTAAACCCCTTCTTTTTAAACTGGTCCCCCCCTAGGAACTAAACCCCCTTTCGCTTTCTGTACCCCAAAAAATCGTTAGACCCCTTTTTCAACTGGTTGGTGGTTGAAAAAAAAAAAATTTTAAATGTCAAAAAAGTGGCAGCCGGATACTACATTCTATAGGCTCTAGTACAATAATTAGGGTAGAAAGTCGTATCCGACTGCCACTTTTTCTCATTAAATTCAACCAATAATGTAATCTTACCTACCTAGTAAGGTGGAGAACATGTTGTCTTATGGATGATGATGGACACTTCAAATTATTCCAGGATATTTATTTCATGAAAAATCAGGCATTTGTGGTATACGATGACTTCCTGAGTCATATCAGTCTGATCTTGTCAACTTCTCCATAAGTGACCAACACGGTCATTGTACATGTGCAGTGGCATAGGATCCTTCTATTTTCTGAAGGGGAGGATTTTTTTAGAAGGGAAATCAAGTCCGAAAACCATCATACGGAAAGTGGATTTTAAAGATAGTTTTCGCTTTCTGTACCCCCAAAAATCGATGGAATCATTTTTTAACTGGTTAGTGGTTGTAAAAAACATTCCCAAAAACCTTAAAAAGTGGCGGTCAGATACGACATTCTTTCCAATAATTATAACATAACCCTAACCATGCTTGCAACAAGATGCAACAAATGTAAAATAAAAGTTGTTGCATCTTGTCGCCCTCAGCAGAGAACAAAAGAACCATTGTTCTGGCTGGTAGATATTGTTTGCATTGAGCAGCATTCATACTTTACTGTTGTAGCATTGTGCCTGTGGGGGATTAGGGTTAAGAACCAACCTGTGAAAGTTTCAACTTACATGTATAATTGGGAGGGTAGAATGTCGTATCTGGCCGCCACTATTTTTCATTAAATATAACCAATAATGTAATCTTACCTACCTGGTAAGGTGGAGAACATATGGATGATGATGGACATATACTTCAAATTATTCCAGGATATTTATTTTAGGAAAAATCAGGCATTTTTGGTATACGATGACTTCCTTGGTCATGTCAGTCTGATCTTGTAAACTCCACAATTAGTGACCAACACAGTCATTGTACATGCGTAGTGGCAACTATAATAGGTTCCTTCTATTTTCTGAAGGGGAGGATTTTTTTAGAAGGGAAATCAATTCCGAAAACCATCATAAAAGTGGATTTTAAAGATAGTTTTTGCTTTCTGTACAACCAAAAATCGATAGAATGATTTTTAACTGGTTAGTGGTTGCAAAAAATCCAAAAAGCCCTTAAAAGTTGCGGGATACGACATTCTTTCCAATTGGGATCAAAGTATATCCCAATAAGGATGGTATAATTGTCGTGGACCCTGTTACAGTGTTAGCCCTAATAAAGTTTCAGCATATTTAATTAGGGCTAACAGGTTCAGTGTTGATTATACTATCCTTATTGGGATTTGGGAGATAATTTTATCCTGACTGAAACCCTATTCTCCCATTGAGGAAACCCAATTTGGTGACAACGACACCTTCTGCCTTATTAATTAGGCCCACCATGGTTACGAAGGTTTTCACCATAATTTAGAATATTATCATCCAACCTTGTAATTGTTGTATTTTTATTTAGTGTTAGGACCCAACCGCTTTGGCCAAGATGGCAGCCTCCGCTGTGATTCTGATGGACTGCCTGGTACTAACTGCGAAGGAAAGTTGTTTTGCTTACCAGATCCCTATGGCTGCAGTTGTGCTGCTGGGTACCGGGGTATTGATTGTGAGACTGGTAAGTCATACGTAGCAGGTGCTCATCTTTTGTAATAAAAAAACATTGCAGGTTGGGAGGGAGGTGGAGGGGGTACCTGATTAAATTCTTTTAACAAGGGAGCAATATTTGTAGCTTTGCATGGTGAAAAGGATAATTAAAGACTGTTTGCGGTGACACCATGTGAAATTCTCAATTGAGTAGTAATCATATCTGAAAAGAACTGGACGTTACAACTCAACGTTTTGATCAGTATGCTCTGATCGTCAGTATGCTCTGATCTCCTGAAGACGATCAGCATACTGATAGAAAAGTTGACTTGTAACCTCCAGTTCTTTTCAGAACTAATTACTACGCAATTGAGAATTTCACATGGTTGTCACCGCAAACAGTCTTTACTTAACAAGACAGCAGGGGCTGTGAACCTGTGATTTCTCAGGATTTTCCCTGATTTCAGGATTTTTTACAAATGTCCCTTTGCCCCCAAGGAAAGAAAGAAGTAGCCTGTATT
This sequence comes from Zoroaster sp. YZ-2022, assembly GCA_029582265.1. NCBI lineage: Eukaryota > Metazoa > Echinodermata > Asteroidea > Forcipulatida > Zoroasteridae > Zoroaster > Zoroaster sp. YZ-2022. The sequence continues at coordinate 26,761,506 of CM055825.1, read as the reverse complement.
GTGTCCAAACCTCTAGTTTATTGTTTGTGGGGATGTGGAGAGTCTGTCCTCCAAAATTAAACATCCAGGAGGTTCCGGGGGCTTTGTCCTCTAGACCAAAGGGAGACCCAGGAGGTTCAGGGGGCTTTGTCCTCTAGACCAAAGGGAGACCCAGGAGGTTCAGGGGGCTTTGTCCTCTAGACCAAAGGGAGACCCAGACCCGCTACCCATTTTTCAGGATTTTTTACTTTTGTCTGCAAATCACATCCCTGACTGGAATGCAACCTGCTGGGCTAGTATTTTGCACTCAATTAATTGTTTTAATTTATGCAAATTTATACGACCTAATACTGCATTGATGTGAAGAGTTTGTTGTAATAAGCAGATAGTTATGTTTACTTTCACTGTTTTTAGAATGTAATGATGGAAGTTTTGGAGCAAACTGCGCACAGACATGTCATTGTAGAAATGGGGTTGTCTGTAATAAAACAACTGGCTGTTGCCCTGGAAACTGTGCAACAGGATACAAAGGCATCAACTGCCAAGGTGAATCCAAATTGTGAAAGAATATTCTGATTTTAAGTTTGTTCAATTATTTTTTGTATCAAATGTTTTTTATTTTGTTTATTCGTTTATTTGTTTGTTCTTTTGATTGTTCATTTGTTTATTTGTCTTGTTTATTTATTAATTTATAATTTTTTGGGTTAATTTTTGTTAATTTCAAAAGTTGGTTGTAGCAATTGGTTTGATGTTTGTTCCTTTTGTTTGTTTGTTCCTTTTGTTTGTTTGATTGATTGATTGATTGCTTGATTGATTGTTGGGGTGTTTGCATGCTTGCTTCCAGGCTTGTTTGTTTATTTGATTTTCTCTCTTTGTTTGACGGTTTTAAATAATGTTTATCTGTTTGAATTTCAGATAATTGTACTACTGGCATGGGTGGTTTGTCTTGCTCAACAACTTGCACAGGTAACAACTCAGTTAATTCTCCAATACACCATTTGATGAAAGGTTGACCATTATTAACAGTTCGCATCGGAGGCCGTGTATACACGCAATTTTTTTTGCACCACGGATCGGAGAGCGTCTAAACACGCCACAGGACACTCCGGAATATTTGTATTCATGCTCGGTTCAGCCATGCGTGCACGGTGACATGCTCGGAAGTGCCGGCTACCCGCTGTGGAAGCTTCCATTCACGGTGTGTGGGAAAGAAACCCACCACAGGGGCCCAGAAAAACTGTTTTATTCCCGACGCGAACTGGTTAAAATGCAGGGAACGATTCCATTAAAAAATGTTGTATAGCAACAAATTTAGGCAGCAATGTCTTTATGTTAATGTTATGCTAATTTTGAATAGCAAATCATTATTTTTGATCAGCAAATTGTGAATTTTGCTATGCAATACAAGCAAACTTGTGCACTGTGTTATGTGTATCCATACTGCATGATAATCAAGAAATATATGTATTGAAATCAATCATTGAAAGATTCAGTTCATTTGTTTCGTCTGTTTTGGAAAAAAATATGAAAATTTTGTTACAGTGGAAATAGATTTTTTGAAATTTAAACATTAGGCCAAAAAATTGGGCCAAAAACATTGGTCATCGGTTGGCTTCAAAAGTGGTGCGGTGACACCTTTTTATTTTTGGTAATCTTTTTTTTTTTTTTTTTTTTGGCCAACAGGGCCAATGCATGATCACGTGGTACGTGATACACTGGAAATATATTTCCCATATACAAAGTATGGTGGCTAAGAGAGGCCTTACAAATCAGGCAAATGTTCATACCCCAATGTGATAAAGTCGTTTAAAACACAGCACAGCAGAAATACAATCGATCCAGCAATTTTGGCTGCAATTGGACATCATTTCATAGTTTAAAAAATGAAACTAAAAGTGCTGACGTACAGGTCTGAGGAGACCAGAAACTGGAGACTTTTTCTTTTTGGCTTTAGGCTACAAAATTAGTTTGTCCTGTTTTTCCCAAAATAACAACGCTTCTCAGGATGTTTGATTCACACCAAGTTCAGGTAAAAGAAAAAACATAAAATTTTTTGTTGAGATATAAAGAATTTTGACCTCTAAAAATACTTGGATATAATCTAGTTATAATCACATAACTCTTTGGTTGTATTTAGTCATTAGTTTTGTGAACAATTTAAAGCATTGAGAAACATCTAAATCCTTTTTTTTCTTATTTAATTATTATATTTTTATTTGTCATTTGATTGTTTATGTTTGCTTTTCAAAGCTCCGTCTGGAGTTACTCAATTTCGTGATGTAACGCCAGCAGATATCGCTGCTGGCCAGATCCACCTAGCTTGGAAACATGTCAGTAATCTCTGCGCAGTGGACCGTTACCAAATAGCATATGAACTAACCAATCGGGAACAGTGTATATCAAACACGCTTCCCCGTGTTGTAGCTGCATCAGGTAATGCCATTATTGTTCTGGAGTCAAAGGTCAGGCTGAAAGTCGAAGGTTGAAAGTCAAAGGTCAAAAGTCAAAGGTCACAATGGTAGGTTTGACAAAGGGAATGGTTACTTGAAAGTTGCACTGAGGGAATCTTGAACTCGAGGAGTTGATGTCAACTATACTATCCCGATTGAGATACTTTTATCTTGATTGAAACCATATACTCTCCCAATGAGGATACCAATATGCCTCAATCAGGAAACCCTTGGGTGAAAACACCTTTTGCATGCTTACATCATTGATATCACCTGTACTATCCCGATTGAGATACTTTTATCCTGATTGAAACCATATACTCTCCCAATGAGGATACCAATATGCCTCAATCAGAAAACCCTTGGGTGAAAACACCTTTTGTGTGCTTACATCATTGATGTCAACTGTACTGTCCCGATTGAGATACTTTTATCCTGATTGAAGCCATACTCTCCCAATGAGGATACCAATATTCCCCAAATTGGGAAACCCTTGGATGACAACAACACCTTTAATTCTTTTGTGTGACTGCTCATGTCAACTTTAATATCCCAATTGGGTATTTTTATCCCGAATGGAAACCCCATTCTCCCAAAGAGGACACAATAGGCTCCAATCGGGAAAACCTTGGGCGACAACGACAACTTTATAATATGCAAGTTAGGCATTAGTCTGATATCATTACTAAAAATAACTTTAGTTATTAGTTATTGTAGTAGGGCTGTAGTAAGGGGACCAGAACGAGGCCATCCATCATAATTTGTTTGCGTATTTTTAAAAGTAACCAATCAGCAATGCAGAAAGCAGACCCTGAGGAGGGTCTTCCATTCATAAACAATGGAGACCCAGTTACCTTGAGTTACCATGAGTTACCACAAGGTTTACCGCATCTTAGAGTTTGACATCCTCCCTCATGTTGATTTTGTTCATCCTCTTCACTTGAAGATATTTATGCAGACAGTCTGATAATATCAGAAAACATACTGTCATTCTCAAGCTACACCGTCTACATCAAAGCATGGAATGAGGTCGGACAAGGGCCAGAAGCTTCAATCTCGCTCACCACGGGGGAGCTTGGTGAGTTGACTACATCAATACTTTGCAGGGCTCGAATTTAAGAACAAAATCAAACTAGACTAGCAGGACTAATGATTCAGAATTTTTTACTTGATAGATTATTTTATCACTGACTCAAAATTTGTGGTAGAAAAATAAGTTTTGTTACACTTACGTAATAATTTGTAGTAAGCATGATCGGGCACTAGTTGTTTTTGTTGTGGAAAATGATGTGTTGCCAAGATTGGATTTCATTAAATATGATGTCAGTCTGCAATGCCAGGATGTGGAGAGTCTGTAAATTCTCCAAAGGACTTTGTCATCTAGACCCTATAGGCCCACTACGCATTTTTGCAGGATTTTTTACTTTTGTCAAATCACAACCCTGACTGGAATGCAACCTGCTGGGTTAGTATTTTGCACTCAATTAATTGTCTTAATTTATGCAAATTTATCCGACCTAATATTGCATTGATGTGAAGAGTTCATTGTATGCTTGGGTGATAACATGATAATATCGAATATCGCGATACCTTTTCAAGTTATTGAGATATCGGCAATCGCGATTAAAAAAATATCGCGATGAAAAAATATATCGCGATTTAAACAAAATCAGGATTTTTTACAAACCTCCCATTGCTTCAAAATTTTATTGAAAGAAAAGAAGTAGCCACAAATGAAAGAAAGAAGTAGCATGTATTGTGTCCAAAACCTCGAGTTTTTTGTTTGTGGGGATGTGGAGAGTCTGTAAATCCTCCAAAATTAAACACCCAGGAGGTTCAGGAGGCTGTCCTCTAGACCTATTAAGGATACCAAGGCCCACTACCCATTTTTCTAGTATTTTGTACTTTTGTCAAATCACACCCCTGTTAATTGTTTCATTATTGTTCTATGATGCAACACTTACAAAATGGTTTGGCGATACAGGGTGATTAGGTCGGTGAAGCACGAAGGCAAGAAACTAAGGCTGGATCCAGGGAGTGTATGCCTCTTGTTCACTGACATAAATGTAGATAACTGACATCACAAACCGAGATAGATATAGATAGATCCAGTCATTTTATAACGCTTTTTCCCAAAAGGTTTCAAAGTTCTTTAGCACATTTTGCTGCCATTCCAGACACTATGAACTTTACCTTGAAAATCCATTTTACCGTGAAATAAATAGTTCACGGCAATTTCACAACGACACAACACTGTGAAAATACCATGAAATATTCTTGTGATTCCTTCGCCGTGAAAATGCTGTGAAAACACCATGAACTTTTTGTGGTAGTTTTGGGGCAGCTTATTAATTCCCGCGAGCGCCGTGAATTTGCCGTGAAATCACTGTGAACGTTATTGCCAATATCTGAGAGAAAGAGACACTGTGAAATTGCGTGAA
>CM055825.1:26737149-26756136 GCA_029582265.1 Zoroaster sp. YZ-2022 | reverse complement strand
GTATGCCGTCAGGAAGCCCGCGGAAATTTGGTTAACGCCTTGTCGGGTGACCAGCTGTGAATAAACCTGACAACTTTTTGCTGGCGGGGGGTGGGGAACTGCTGTTGAAGGGCTGCATTTACGGTGCAAAATTGGTACTGTAATGCTGCGTGTCGGGGCTGTTGTGTGGGGGTGCGGGAACAAGGTGGTGTCGCTGAAACGTGATGTGTGTCGGTGTTGAAACAGCTGATGGTGTCGGTGTTAAAACAGCTGATGTATTTCAGGTGTTGAAACAGCGGGTGTGTTCGGTGTTAAACAACGTTTTGGTGTAGGGAAACAGCTGATTGTGTCGGTGTTTGAAACGTGATGTGTGTCGGGTGTTGAAACAGCTGTTTTGGGTGCAGGTGTTGAAACAGCTGATGTACGTCGGGTGGAAACAGCGATGTGTGTCGGTGTTAAAAAGCTGATGGTTCGGTGTTGAAACAGCTGATGGTTCGGTGTTGAAACAGCCGATGTGTGTCGGGTTTGAAACAGCGATGTGTGTCGGGTGTTGAAACACTGATGTATGTGGGGTGTTAAAACAGCAATTAGGTCAGTGTTGAGACACTGATGTATAATTCGGTTTTAAAACGATGTTGTATCGGGGTTTTGGTTGTGCTGTATCTGGTGTCGAGACTCCGCTTCAGGGGGGGCAAGCGCCCCTGCAGTGTCAGGAACGAAAAGGGTGGTTTGCCCTTTGTGTCAGTAGTGATGTCCTTGCCGTCCAACAAAGTCAGTGGGGTGGAGCTCGGGGGGAATTGTTAAATCACAGGCATGTGTCTTTATGGGGGGAACGATTCACATTGGGGGACTGTAAAATCTGCCACATCTGGGAGATGGAAAGTCTTCCACTGAAGGCATGTTCTTTAAACCCCGTTGCGCTGAAATTTTTTGGCCCCCCCAAGTGGCTTTTGCCAAAATTTCGTTTTGGAAACCGATTAAAATTTTAAACTGGGGCTTTTTTTGGTTTATCGGCCTAAAAAAAAAAAATTTGTTTTATTCATAAAAATTAAAAAATCCCCCTCAAAAATCAGTCACAAAAACTTTAGGTTGGGCCAAATTTTTGGGAAATTGCAAGAACCCTTGGAGATTTTAGTGGTGAATTTTTTTTGGGTAAAATGATTTTAAAGGGGCCCAGTCGTTATGAAAAACATTCAAAAGTGTAATTTGATGAAACCGTCCATTTTCAATGTATAAGCCTATAAGCAAAATTGTAATCAGATTTTAAAAGGGGGCGGGTTGTTCAAAATTATGAGGTTTTCCAACAATTTAATGATGAATTACCCATATTTTTGACTTTTCACCAAATGTATAATTCAAATTTTTTTTGGTTAAAATTAAAATAATTGGGATTTAATACTTTCAAAGGATTTTTGGCCCCACCATCGTTCATTTCATGCTAATTATTGAAAAAAGATCGCATAACAAAATGTTTAAAGTTATAAATATTAAATTATCGGTTTGTTTATACGGAAATTATTATTTTTTGGGATAACTTTTTCGGTTCAACCTTGTATCCCCCATGAACATTTACTGAATTTTTATCTGAAAAGACATGTTAAATTCGACCTGCTGACTTTTTTTTTTCAAAAACATAAATTTTCCCTTTTTTTATTAGATAATTTTTCACATTATACTTTAAAAAAATTTTATACTCAGCGTTAATAACGAAAAAATCGAAACTCGTTGGTTTTTACATCTGTTTATCTTACGGTTATAGATGAAATTACTAAAATTTTTTACCTTTTAAGTGGTTTTTTTCCATAAAATATTCAAACTCATACAAAACGGTTTTGTTTAAACAAATCAAATTTAATATGACGGGTATGGGGGTTAAAAATTTTGTTGAGTAAAAAAAAAATTTTTGGCATGGTTGCTCCTAATCAGTTTAAAAGAATTCCAGACTCGTACAGAAAATTTTAGGGGGACGGGTGAACACTCTAAAACCCCCTCTTTTATTTGGTTTGGGAAAACATACCATCAGTAGTTTTTCATCCAGTACCATCGTGATTTCCCCAACAACCCTCGTGGTTTTCCCGCAACATACCAGCAGGAGTTTCCCCCAGTACCATCAGTGGTTTCCACAAAGTACCAGCGGGTTTTCCCGCCCGTACCAGCGTGGTTCAACAACAGACCATCGTGAGGCCAGTACCATAGTGGTTTCCACAACAAACAATCAAAAGTTTTTCCCAGTACCACGTAGTTTTTCCCGCCCGACCATCGTGAGTTTTCCCGCAACAGTACCACATGAGTTTCCCGCAACAGTACCATCGTGAGTTTTCCCGCAACAGCCAGTGGTTTTAACAACAGTACCATCAGTGAGTTTTTTCCCGCAACAGTACCAGCAGTAGTTTTCCAGCAACAGTACCAGGGTGGGATCCGAACAAATACCATCAGGGGGTTTTCCAACAGTACCAGCGTAGTTTCCAGCAACAGTACCATCAGTGGTTTTTCCCGCAACAGACCCGTAGGTTTTCCCGCATCAGTACCACTTTGGTTTTTCCCAAAAAGTCCGGGGAGTTTCCAGCAACAGTACCGCGGGCACTGATGACTCTGATTGCTCCCGTGATTTGGGCTGCCTGCGGGTGTCTGATGGACTGCCCGGTGTCCCGATGTGGACTGCCTCCCGGGGTGTGGCTCCCCAGGGTGTTTGATGTGGACTGTCAGGGTTCGTGTATGCCTCAGGGTTCCCGATGGACGCCTCCCGGGTGTCTGATGTGGGCGCCGCGGGGGGCGATGGACGCCGGGGTCTGATTTGGACTGCCCAGGGTGTCTGATGTGGACGCCTGCAGGGGGCTGATGGGACCCTGCAGGGTTCTGGTTGGACTGCGGTGTCTGAAAACGCCCGGGGGTGTCTGTGTGGGCTGCCTCCAGGGGGTCTGGGTGGGCCCCAGGGGGTCTGATTGGGGCACCCCAGGGTGTCTGATGTGGACTCCCCCGGGGGCCTGATGTGGGCTGCCTCCCGGGGGTCTGTTGGGGCTCACAATTTTGGGTTTTCCCCATATATTTTAGTGATTTGTTTATCAGTAATTTTATTTTTGTTTGGTTATTCATTTGTTGCTTTATTAATTCAAAATTTTCATTGTATTAGCGCATTTTTGGGGGAACGTGCGCTTTTAAATTCCCCCCAATTAGTATTTTAAAATCGCCTCATTAATCCAACCCGTATTCTGGTGGGAAAACCTGAATCCCCCAAAATTTCCCCCGGGGCACGGAAAAATGCCCTGTCTTCAAAATGAAAACCCTTTTCGTCGATCTTTTTGTTCAACTTTGGGTTTTTCTTTATAGTAATTTTTTCCCATTTAAGATGAAATACCAGCCAACAGTGCTAATTTTTAAAAATGGCCCCTTGGGGGTTTGAGGGTATGGTGGTTAGGGTTTAAAAATTCCCCTTTTTAAAAAATTTTATTATGCAGCATTGTCGTGGGCAAAAGGGTTTACCCTCCTACGCTGCACTTTGGGAAAATTTCCAAAATCAAAATCAGTCAACTCCCGTTTTTTCTTTTACAAATGTAAAAGTGGCATTTTTTACTGGGTTTTTCATTTTGACCACCCCGAATTTTTTCCCGTCAAAACTGACTCATTTTTTTTTATAGTGAATATATGTCAAAAAAAAGGTTTTTTTGGTTGGTTAATTTTTCTATGACGTTTTGGAGGCTATACAAAATCAATATATTTAAATAAATTGGTGGATATCAAACCATTTCCGGTGGAATTTAAGAAAAAAAAACCCGACCGTCATCAACTGTCAAAATTTGGGATTACAGATGGTATAAAATATAATGTTTCCACTGCCCTAAAATCAATTTTGTCTGGTGTGCTGTCATTTTAAAGAAATTTTTAATTATTTTCCAGTTTATCTTCTTATAAAATTCCATATCACTTTAATACTAACAATAAAAGAAAGGTATGCTATTACCAGATTATAAAATTATCAAATTAACGATTTATTATCTAAATACTTTCTTGGGTAAAATTGGTACACGTATCAATCATCTTCAAAAATTTTTTCGTCTGAAGTGATTTTATAAATGACGACATGCCCCCACAATCAATCATCCATTACGTTGAAGTTGAATAGGTTTCCAAAAACACTTTGAAGTTACATGTACGCGAGTTTGGTTTACTGGATTCGTGGATGCGCGGATGCTCGATCGCGGTATGAATGATTGCCAAATAATTAAGTATGACGTCACACCGTCAAACAACCATCATTGTCATCTATATGCAGTTGTATGTGTTCAAGTTTGGTGGCGGGTTGGGAATGGAATGATCGAAAAAAAATTAGAGAAGGCGTGTCTTTATCTGTGTAAGTTGGAACTAGGAACCCTCATGTACTTTTAGTGAAAGCCAGTTCCCATGCTAATTAACGAATATAAAACCAAATGTATACAAAATACAAACTATAAAACTATTTACAAGCGTACCATTAGCAGCTTCAATAATCTAGTTCCTCATGTTCTTCAATTTTCACCAATCGATGGTTCCTCGCTACCGTTGTGTTATTTAGGTCGGTAACCGTGGGGATGGAGTTTTTCATAAAACCAGGTACAGGTATCTATGTGGGCACTTATTATCTTATGTTGACGAAAAGCTTTTCATGGTCCCCTATATTTATATTACATTACACAACGTTGGCACATGTAACGGGGACTGAAAGATTAACTGGACCCTAATTAATTTCTCGATTATACATTTGGGTTGCTTTAGGATCGTATTGTTTTGTTGAAATGTTGACTTTGCTTGGCTGCCATACGAGAGAGCTACCATTGTGTCATTTAGATCGATAACCGCGGGGATGGAGTTTTTCATCAAACCAAGTACAGATATCTATGATGGTCACGTGATTCATTTAACTAAAGATATGCTTGACGAAAAGGTTGCCATGGTTCCCTTATATTTATATTACAGTCAACGTAAGCATCGTGGATTGAAACCCAAGTGTTTTAACTGTGGGTCAATAATTCTCGACTCTGACTGCTAGGCCAAGCTGGCCCTTCGCCAAAACTGCCTTTACCAGAGTTCCCTTTGGGATTGCTCCTCGGGGTCCCAAACCCCGTCCCCCTGACCTCACTGTCACTCAGAAACCCTTTTGGGAAAAGTGATGTCCCAACGTGATTGAGGTTGTTCAGAGTCTGCTGACATTTTTGAAAACCCAAACCCTCTAGCAATCAGCCCAGCCAACCAGCTAAGAAAGCCAGCGAGACAATTGTCAACCACCTGACGCCAATCACCTGGGCCCGCCTTAGCCATCTATCGGCACTATTTAACGGCTTAGCCTGAAAATCTGACGTCACCTTTGAGCCAGGGCGCGTGAATTAGCCAGACCCTGGCGTCACCCCATATTTTCCCGGATGCTGAACTTTGCCCTTGGTTGGTAGCTAGCCCGAAAGTCTCGAAGCGTGACGTCAGATCTTCAGCACAATGCTTTAACGTGCCCAATGAAATCCTTTGAGTGGTACCTGGAGCCTGTCTAGTATACCCTTTAAAAGGATAATAGACAGGAGACCAAATCCCCTGCTCACATTTCCTAACGAGCGCCCTCTTGTGTATCTTAAGCTAGCAAATAACAAATGAAATAGTGAAACCAATCTAAGGCCACCAATTGAAGGGAACAAGGGGACTTGATGTGCTATTTGAAGTCATCAAATGTTGACAATATATAACGGTGCATGTTAAAAGCTCAACAAAATAACTCGTTTCTGGTGATGAGGTGACCCCCGCATTCTTTAAAAAATATTTTCTTTAGTGACTTTCACTTCAGGCCCAAACCGAAAGATGAAACTAAAACAAATATAACAGTTTTTAATTAAATAGTTGGGATTAAAATATATAATTGGAATTATTTTAAATAATCTTACGGCCCAAAAAGGGGATAATATCTATTTTCGTGATCGTTATAAAGCGCGGATCCAGCGGGGAGGGGAAGGGGGGCCGGGGACGGGGCCCCAGGTAGTTGAGTAAAAAAAAAAGGAGGAGTAGCCTAAAAATACCGGCGACAATATTAAACATCTGCTGTGTCTACTTTGGCATAAAATAAATACTAAAAAATGCAACAAGAAAAAAAGGTTATCAATCGTGCCATGGAACTGAAACCCTCTTTTTGAGAAAACCGAAGTATTTCCCAGGCTCGGGGTTTCAACCCCTCCCCTCTCAACATCTAATCCTCTTGGGGAGTTTATTACCGGTTAAATGGGACAGCCAGCAGGAAACAATTGATCACTTGACTGAATGATTTGCTGTTTTTCCTAAATCCTTTTTTAGTGGCTAAACGACATTTATTTTCAATTAATAAAATATCCAGTGCCATCATGTCCAATAATGAAACCATTATTTTTTTTTTGATCGTTAAAATTTCCCCAAAAATGACCTTGGTTTTTAAAAGAGAAAATCGCCCATCAGATAAAGTTTTTTTCCCCAAAAAACCACAACTTTCTTGAAAAAGCATTAGTATACTTCGTTTAAAATTATCTGGGTCCTTGAAATTTCCTTTCGGGAATATAGCCTTGAATGTTAATATTGAATCTCAACAAAATTTTGTATCATCTCTCCGTTAGTTACTTGTTGTAAGTTTTTTTATGGCCTGTTCAAACGTTAAATTTTTCCTATCTTTCAAAAAGCCCAAAAATTTTTTATTTGAATTGAACCCCAAAAAATCGCGTTAAAACCAACTCTGCCTTTTCGGGCAGTCTTCCCGCTGAACCCAGCTCTCTCGGCCTTTAAAGGAAGAGTTTTTTTGGTGATAGGGGGTTTTCCCAAGGGTCCCCTTTCAAAGATGTAAGTTTAGAAGGGCATATGCCCCCCGTTTCGGCGGGTGGATCTGATGGGATCCCCCTGGCCCTCGATGGGGGCGGGTTAACTGCATGTAACCAAAGGCGGGTGGACATTATAGCGACGGGGTGGATTGAAAATATTGAGGTGAAGGGAGATTACAAGGGAAAACCATTGCCCTTTTCCCCGGTTCTAATGTACGGCCCTGCCGAACAGTGTTGATGGCGTTGTCGTCGTGTCGGCGGAACGTGTTCGAACAGGCCCCGTTTTGACCGAACGAATTGTCCGGTCGCGTGGCCTTTGCCTTCACCAAACAACACGTCGGGCGGCTGTGGTCGTTTTATTAGCACCCGTATGCAATGAAGGTATGAATCGTCCCCAACCACGTCTAAACACGGAAGGCTGATTATCTAACATTTGGGTTTTAAAAAAACCCCGTCCAAAAGGGGTTTCTTTTTGGCCCCCGGCCAAACAGGATGAAAACCCGGTTTTAACATTCACTTTGCGAATAGTGCTGCAAATTTGTGTATGCTGCGTTAAAAAAAAATCAAAAGCTCACTTCCCCCAAAACCATAAATAAATGTATAAAATTTGTGTTTGAGTTTGAAAAACCAACTACACTTTTCTTTTTTAAAAAGGCCCTTTCATAAAAAAATTTTTAAAACCCCCAAGTATGGTTAAATCCCCTTCAAAAAAAATAATAATAAATACCTACTAAGTCCCATACCCCAACATGATAAAAATATTTAAAAGGGAATGGATCATTCCATAAATGAATGGTCATCAAAAGGAGGTCTATTTCCCCAAAATCACCAGTTGCCCCGGCACCAAAAGCAGAGTGGAACAGACATTTATATACTCAAGTTACAACCCTGACAACTACCAGTTGTTTAGAATATGGCATGGACAAAGGACTTGTCTTTGTTTCTGAACCGGCGCTCTTAAAAAAGAACAGGGTAAATCTTTGGTTTTTTTAACAGAATTTCCCCCCTCGGCTTTCCATTGGGGACGGGGTGAAATGCATATTGACGACACAGGCAATTGGACGGCAGCAACGTCCCGGCTTTCCCCATGGCAGTTTAAAACGTACCGGCCCATAATGCCCGCGTACCTTATGCCCGCAACCGGGCCCCTTAGTCCGACCCTTCCCAACCACCCGCCCCTGCCCGGGGGTTTTTAAACCCAAAAAAGTTTGAACACTAACGTTAAATAAACCCTTTTTAAAAAAAATTTCCGAACCTCCCAAAAAAGGGTTTTTAAAAAACCAGGGGTTTTAAATTTAAGTGTTTTGCACGCAAAAACTGGTATTTACCGGGTGGTCTATATGAAGCACATAAACAGACACTTTATTAAATTAAACCCCGGGTTTTCCCCAAAATTTTCAGAGCGCGGGCCCAATGTTCTAAAGGCCCCCAATTACGTGTTCTTTTTTTAAAAATTTTACCGCGACGTAATGGTCGGTTTTACCCCGGGGCGTAAATTTGTAGGACCCGCGGGCTTGGGTCGGGGGAAATTTTTGCGGGCGTAATGGGCCCGGGCGTAATGGTTCCCGGACGTAATGGGGTTCGGACGAAAAGGTTCCGCGGACTAATGGGTGGGAAACGAAAGGTTTTCCGCGGACGGGGGTCGGACTTTAATGGGCCCCCCGGACGTAAGGGGGTCTTCGCGGGACAAATGGCTTTGCGGACAAATGGCCCGGGAAAAAAACGTACCTTTGAAAAGCCCTTTGGGTTCAAAGCCCTTTGGTGTAGTAGATGTATCAGTAGTAGAAAAAGTGTATTTTCCTTTGGGTCTTTAACCCCTCCCAAAAATAAATTTTTAAAATAAAACCACATGTACATGATGCCTGTATTCCAAAATGCTTGTATTATTTTTGGGCCCTATCCCGGCATGTTGATGGGCATGGACACCAGACATCCGTAACCCCATCGTAATCCCCCCTTGAGCAAGACATTTTCCCATAATTGCTTCTCCCACCCAGGGGTAAATGGGTACCTGTGAGGGAAAGAGGATTGTTGTGTTTGATTATGGAATATGTCCGAATAAATGAACGTGCCCGAAAATTCCCGTTTTTTGTGTTGTTTTCAGAATTTTAAAAAAAGGACAAAAAAGGGAGCAATATCGTCACGATCAGATTTTCAAAAAGGGCATAAGGGAATTTTGTCCCATTTTAAAATTTTTAAAACACTGAAAGTATTAACATGGTAAGGTCATATTCCCGGGGCCCGAAAAATGAACCAAAAATTTTTCGGTCACTGTTCATTTTAATCTGGGACACTGTTTTCATTTTGAAGTCTGTTTGTTTGGGATACTGTCCCTTTAATAGTATAAATCATAATAATCGGGAAAAATAACCCAATTTCAACACAAAAAAAGGGCAAAAAAATCAAAAAAGGTTTCTTAATTGAAAACCAATGCTATGATGAAGTAAATATTTGCTGATAAAAAACATACCGGGGTCCAGGGAGATTATATAATACACACAAAAACCCCAACAATATTTTAGGGATCATCTTTGGGCCCAAAACAAAAACTATCATATGGAGGGGTTTGATGCCAAAGGGGGTACATTGATGGATCGACACTGCAACACTGGTATGTTTTTAATTGGTACATGGTTAACAAAAAAAGGGGGTTACGTTTTCCAAATGGTATTCAATATTAAAAAACCGAAAACAAATTGATTGCAGAAAACCCATGATCTTTACTCAAAATCTTTTCCCCAGAAAAAAAAACAAATTAAAATTCAGAGGAAAGCCCACTTTTTTGGGCTAACCGGCTTTTTAACCGACCCGAAATTTAAAACCTTACAACCCCCAATCCATATCATCATCACAAAAACAACAACAACAACAACAACAACAACAACAACAACAACAACAACAACAACAACAAAAACAACAACAACAACAACAACAAAAAAAAAAAAAAAAAAAAAAAAAAAAACAAAAACAACAACAACAACAAAAAAAAAAACAACAACAACAACAACAACAAAAACAACAACAACAACAACAACAGACAAAACCACAAAAACCACAACAACAACAACAAAAACAACAAACACAAAAACCACAAAAACAACATCAACATCAACAACAACCAAAAAAACAACAACAACAAGGGTTTTGGGATTCGAACCCACATTCTGACAACTAAACCATCAGAACAAAAACCCGGAAAACCCCAAAAACCCGCTTGACCAGGCACTTAAAAATTGTTTTGATTTTTTTGACTGCTTGTTTTGGTTAAAAAGAAAATTTATTAAAACCCAAGACATTTATCATTTTGGAAGAAAAAAAGGGGTGTACGTACCCCCATAAATTTTTAAAATCAAACTAATTACATGATCCCTTTGTTTTCCCAAAAAATGCTTGTTTTATTTTTGGGAACCCTTTTGTTGTGCATGTTGGGGGTATGGACACCAGACACCCGGGTTAATCCTATGGGTTTGAAAAACTCTTGAGCCATTTTTTGGTCGTTTAAATGTTTGGGCGGGGGAAAATTGACACCAAATACATGTGAATACACAAAATTAAAAATTAGGATTTTCCCCAATAAAAATTGTCCCCAAAACCAGGAGATTCCAGGGGTGCAGACCGAAGGATTATGACATTATATTTTTGGGGGTCAAATTAAACAATAATTTATGTAAAAAATGCTGTGCCGACATCTACATGTATAGGGCCAGCGTTTTTTTAATTTTTTATTTATTTTTTTATTTATTATACAGTCCCTTCATCTTTTTAGGTATTTCAGTAAAGTAAAAAAATAAGTGTTCGATAAAAAATGTTTATCTTTATTAACGGGTCCGGTACTAGATTTTGTTTGCTTAACGAAAAGTTCATTTAACTGGTCTGAAAAGTTTAAAACATACATTAAGGGGCCCAAAGAATTAATCCTAAAGAAAAAAGCTCGGGATTTTTCCCCGGGTACAGTAAAATTTAAAAATTGAGTTTGATTTAAATTTTGTATTGTGATAAAAATTCATCATACCGTCTTATGTTCCGCCCTTTTTTAAGATGCTAAATTCCACAAGCGTTTTTGAAACAGGAAAAATTTTAAATTAAGTTTTTTTTCCAAAAAGGTTTTAAAAAATTTTTTTTTTTTTCCCTACCTTTTTTTTAAATAAAAGGAAAAAATTTCTTAGGAAAAAATTGGTGTTTTTTTTTGAAATAAAAAATAAAAAGAGTCAAACTTTTTAATCTTAAATTTTTGGCAAAGGGGGAAAGGGACAAAATTTCCTTAATCTAAAAAACTTAGGTTTTTTAAAAAATTTTCCTTTTTTAAATTGAATTATGCAAAAAAATGATTGGCGAGGCCCAGGAAAACATTACAAAAAATTAAAAACCCAAAGACCAAAGCCGAGCGCTCGATAATAAAAAATTTTTTACATGAAGACCTTTTTTAATCTAGAAAAGATACTGTATGGAAAATATTAATGTACCAAATAAAGACATGTACGAAGGTATACACCCCAAAAAGGGGGTGATTGAATCATGGGGGAAAAAAAATTTCTTCCTAAAAGGATTAATTTCCGTCAAATTGATAAAAAACCCAATGAGGTTAAAATTATCCCCAAATCCGTTTGTGGGCACTGAATGTTTTGAAAAAAAGCAGTAATAAGTGTCGGGGGTAAAATTGACAATCTTTTGGGCCCAAAACTTGATTTGTAATTATTATTGATTTCACCCGGGCCCCACCCTAAATTCAATGGGGAAGTTCATTAAAAGTGGGATTAAAATTCTTAAAGTTTAAACTTAAATAAATTTAAAACCCCGATATTTCTAAACCCAAAAAATCTAAAGGTAAATCTAATCTAGATGTGTTGAATATGGCCCTTAAAACTGCTTAAAAATTGGAGCACCTATTATAACACCCCCTTGTTAACAAAAATTTTTTTTGGGGCCAAATTAAATGAAGCTAGTGCCCCGGAAAAAAGGCAAAAGTCACCTTTTTTAAAAAAGGAAAGGTTCGGTTGGGGTTGGGGGAAATTATAGCCCCTATCTCTGTAATAAGCCCGGGTATCTAAAATTAGGGAAAAAAGATTATTTTATCGAAACCCAAAAGAATATTTATAAAAACCATCAATTTCAAACCCACTCACAGTCTGCTTATTTAAAGAACCATTCTACAAACACTGCCATACAAAAAAGGGTTTTTTTCAGATATTTTAGAAGGTTTTAACGTTAATGAAACTAATGCTTTGTTTTTTATTGATCTCCAAAAATGTTTCGACATTTTGATCATAAAATTTTATTAAAAAATTGGGATAATTACGGTTTTAAAAAGATTTGATTTTGCAATTTTTAAAAAGTTATTTACAAAAATTTGGGTGTGCCTAAAGGTTCTATATTGGGGAATATTTTTTTTAAATTTTTTTTAAAATGATTTTCCCAACTTGTATGACTAAGAAATGTAATTTTTTTTTGCTGAGATACTGTAATTTATGCTCAAGCAGATAACGCTTATAATGCAAAAACCCATTTAAAATTTTGCAAAATATCGAAAAGTGGTTATATGTAAAAATAAATTACATGTTAATGTTAATAAATCATGTTGTTAAATCACTCGGTAAATGAATGACAAAAATTTTAAAATTTTAACATTAAAAATGAGAATTAAATCAGGTTCAATATATTTAAATTTTCCTTGGAATTAAATTTAATGATATGCCCGGGGAACGTCATATAACTATTTGAAAAAAGTTTATGGTATTTATGAACAGTAATTTAAAAGAAAAAAAACCCCCGAACATTTATTGATTGTATAAAAGACAAAATTAAACCCCCAAATTTGATTATTGTAAAACCCATAGGGGGGCTATGCACCTGATGTTCAATTAAACAGAGTTAAACCCCAAACAGAAGGGCCCGCCCCGGACAAATAACTGATTAAAATTTTGCCCAAAGGGACCTTTTTAAAAATGTTAAAATTTCCCCACAGTTACTCAAGACAAATTTTTAATGGTTTTTTAAGTATAGGTGTTTAAATGGTAAAACCACTAATTATATTTTCGTTTTTATATCGCCCTTTTTGTTTTTAATTTTTTATAAAACCCGTAATGTTCAACTAATATGTTATATTTTCCCAAAAACCCCAGGGGGAATTTTTTGGACATTTTTAAATATAAACCGTTTATAACGAATTACCAAATTTTAAAAAGGGGTTGGGATATATTGTTTTAAACGTTCTTTAAAAAGTTTATTTTTAAAATGTATAAAAATCTGTTTCACATTAGGTATTTAGTTTCTGTGGTATCTATATTAATTTCTTTTTTTTATTTTTCATAGTTTTAAAATTTAATCCCCCGGGCGCCTGGAAGAATACCGGAAGGAAAAGGAAAAACCCGGGTTAAATATTTTGAAATAAAAAAAAAAAAAAAAATAAAAAAAAAAATAAATAAATAAAATAAATAAAAACAAAAAAAAAAAAAAAAAATAAAAAAAATAAAAATTAAATAAAAAAAAAAAAAAATAAAAAAAAATAAATAAATAAATAAAATAAATAAATAAAAATAAATAAATAAATAAATCTGATGAAAATAAAAAGGGTTTTTGCTGTTTTTCGGGTTTTTTTTTTGTTAAAAGGGGGTCTGTTGGGGGCAAAACACGGTGTTTCCCAATGGGGGTAAAGGATGGATTAATCAAAACCAAACCTAATTAAAATTTCCAAACTACGGGCCTATCTTCCCCTAGGAAAAAAAAGGATAAAGGGGTTGGGAAAACAATTTTTGGGCCTGCAGGGGAACCCCGGGGGGGGGGGGTGGTTCACCATTTTTTCCCCGTGGGGTGAATACCCCCCCCAGGGGTGTTTCACCCAGTTTTTTTGGTGATTGTCCGAGGATCCCCCCTCCCCAAATTTTTGGAGGCCAAGGAGAAAAATTCGCCCCAGGCTTTTGGAACACGTTATAAAAGGTTCAAATTTTTAGGAAGCATTTTTTTCAAATGTTCCAAAAAAAAATTTAAAATTTTTTTCCCCAAAAAAAATTTAAAATTTTTCCCCAAAATGTCAAATAAAAAAATAACAAAAAACTAAAACTTTTCCCAAAAAAATTTCCCTGATAAATTTTTTCATTCTAAAACCCTGTTTTTTTTTTTTCATTTCCTTAAAAATTTAACATGGGGGTTTAAAAAGAGAAATTTTAAAAGGGTTTTTGTTTTTTGTTTTTTCTTTTTAAAAAAATTTGGTTGATACAAAGGCAAACCTTTAAAAAATTTTAAAAAAAATTTTTGGGGCGACGGGGGACTTTTCTTAACAAAAAAAAGTGGCGACAAAGGGAAAACCGTTATGTTAATTTATTTATTATCTATTATAATTTGTCTGTTTTAAACAACTTGTTTAAGGTTTTTTTTCCAAAACGTTCTTTTTACCCCCATTATAACAGGTCATTTTTTTTATGAAAGGCCCGAAAGGGCTTTTTGGGGATCTTTATTTAAATTAAATTTATTTCATTTTCTTTTTTTAAACCATCCCTGCCACATTATCATTATGATAAATAAAAGTCCCCTTTGTTGTCTTTAAGTCCCCCTTTTTCCGTCTGATTGTCCTAGTTTTGTAATATAGTTTTTTTTTGTCCCCGTTTTTTTTTTGTTTTTCCCAAATCTCCTGTCCATTGTATACTGATGATATTATTACAGGATTTTTTTCAAAATCCCAGTCTTTTACTATATCCATAATTGTTTTTAATTTTTTTTGATCCCTTTTGGTTCTTTTGATTTTTTAAACTTTTAAAACTCGCCCAATGGAAATAAATATCGTTTTAATTGAATTGAATTGAAAAAAAATTACTTTTATACTTAAAAAACCCCAAAAAAAAAGAGATGAACACATGGTGTTTTTTATTAAAAATTTTGTCTTATCCTATCCATCTCAAAGCTTCAAATCACATGTACATTCAAACCCGCATGACTGTTTTTACAAAACCGGGGTATTACGGAACACCTTTTCAGATAATTTTTCAAATTTGGGCGGTTGCCCCCTGCAATATGAACAAACACTTCATTATTAACATCTCATTTTGTGACTGTTTTTTAAAAGACCTAAAAAGCATTAAAAGGGGCATTTTCGTTTTTTTTCCCTCTCCCCCAAAGGGGGACGACACTTTATTTCATTAACCAAAATGATAAAGTCTTTTATAATTTAAAATTTTCTTTTAACTCCCGCGGGAACAGTCAAAAAAAAAGCAATTTATAAATTTCCATGGTCAAGCGGGTTTTGTCTTCAGGTGTTCTGATGGCTGAGTTGTCGAATGTGGGTTCGAAAACCCAACCGGGTTTTTGTTGTTGTTTTTGGGTATGTATAAGGTTTTTACATTTCCGGGTCGGTTCAGAAATTTTAAAACCAAAAAAGCTGGGGGGACTTTCCTCTGAATTTTTAAATTTTTTTTTCTTCTCCCAAAGTTTAGCCCAGTAAAGATCATGGTTTTTCTGCAATCAATTAGCTGTCGGGTTTTAAAATTGAATACCATTTTTGCGTAACCCCTTTTTTTGTTACGATGCCAATTTAAAAATACATACTTTGTGTTGGGTCGATCCATCAATGCACTTTTTTATCAAACCCGTCCAAGATAGTCGCCTTTGGGCCCAAAAGGGTGATCCCATCGTTGGCCAAAACTACTTTGTTGGTTGTTTGTGTATTATATAATCTCCTGGGCCCCGGGTTTTTTGATCACAAAAGATGACCAATAGCATTTTTACAATTGGCCAAGACCTTCACCCGATTTTTTTTACTTTTGGGGTTTTGGGTTTTTTAAAAAGGATTATTTTTCCAATTAAGGGTTTTTTACTATTAAAAGGAAATATCGTTTAATCAAACAGACCGCCCCCCTGGAAAGAAGTTTCCCCCATTAAGATGAACAGGGCCGAAAATTAGGGTTTATTTAGCAGCAACACGGGAATAAAAACCATGTGGGGGATCATTTTCAGTCCCGTTCATCTTAAAAAGGGGCACCGATTCCTTATGCCCTGTTTAAAGTCTGTCGTGAGATATTTTTTATGTTTCCCTTTAAAATTCTTTAAAAAAACACAAATGCAATTTTCAGTCCCGTTCATCTTAATCTAGGACCAAGTTCCCTAATCAAAACAACAATCAACCTTCCTCACGGAACCCCTTTACCCCCGGGGGGAAAAGCAATTATGGTAAATGTCTTGCTCAAGTGGGGGGGTTACGATAGGGTTACGGATGTCTGGTGTCCATGCCCCTCCCAAAATGCACAGCATAAGTTCAATATAATACGTTTTTGGGAAAACAGGCATCATGTACATGGTTTGATTTTTAAAAATTTATTTTTGGGGGGGGGTTAAGACAAGGGAAAAACATCTTTTTTGCCCACTGATACATCTACCCCAAGGACTTTTAACCAACGACTTCGGGGTCTTTTAAAAGGGCCATGCAGAATGAGATTGCTGCCGTCCGGGTTTCCCGCCCTCAAGTATGATTTCGGGCATGCGTCCCCAATGGACACGCCGATGGTGTGCGGGGGAAATGGTCGGTTAAAATAAACAAAACTGAATCGGGTGTGACCTTTGTTTTACCCCGAGCGCCCGGGTTTTCAATAACAACCCAAAAAAGTCCTTCGTCCCCCGCATCTGCCCTTGTTAAACCGACAAAAATAAAAACGGCACGCCGACTTTGAAAAAATTGGCCCAAAACCGGCGGGTCTGGCCCCCGGCCCAACGTCTCCGCCGTGAAATCGCGCGGGGAAAACAAAACCCCGCGTCGGGGGGCGTGATTTTCAACTTTATCAAAACAAAACCTTTCTCCCAAAGTCCCCCAAAATTATGAATAATTATAATGATTATAAAATTATTAGTATAATAATATTCAATTAACTAATTAGATAACGGTAATTTAGAGGGAAAAATGTTGGTTTTGGGATGCTTTCAACATCAAAATCCATCCTTTCTCCCAAAATCCCCAATTTGAATAATTATTAGTATGTTATTCAATTAACTAATTAGATAACGGTAATTTAAATTTTTAAATTTTGGAAAAATTCATGATTTGATTTAGTGATTCTCCCCAAGGTTTTAATTTCCCAAATTCCCAAATGAGACTCCAACTGTAAAATTTTTTTATTTATTTTCAAAAAAAAATTCTGAAAGATTGTAAGTATTTGTTCAACATGAAAAAATAAGAAACATGATTTTTTTGTAAGACAAGGGGCACCATGGGAATTCTCGGGTTGGGGGCCCGAAAAGGGAAATGAGGGACAAAAAACGACTTTCGATCATTTTGCCTGGGCGTCCTCAGAGAATGATCGTCCCCCGATCGTCTTTTCCTCCGGGGCCCGAACCCTATAATTAATTTCCCCGGCCCCAATTTTCTTACCTTTTATCCCTACCATGCAAAGCCACAAGTTTTACCTATGGTTTTTTTTTTTTATTAATGGCAACTCAATTTTTATACTTTTGTAAATAGAAAAAGTTGATATCAATAATCATTGTTTTAATAAAAAACCTTAATTTCTATCGCCTAATTATTTAATTTTTAAAACATGTGATAAAGGGAGAAATTATTTCTTTTTTAAAAAATTGAAAAGAAATTAAAATGATTCAATTTAAAGGTTTATGTTGAGATGGGAAAAAAAGAAACATACAAATAAAAAAAGAGAAATGATTCCCGTTCAATCATGAGTTTAAACCCTTTTTTCTAAACTCAGATCAACTGGGGCATCAACTTCCAAAAATATTTTGATAAAAATTCATCTCAGGTATTTTCCACACATAACTTTGAAAACCTATTGGAAAGTTAAAAAGATTGTTTTGAAATCTGCCTTTACCCAATCCCTGTAATTTTTTTTTTTGATTATGACCAAAACCTTCCACAATAAAACAAAATTTTTTTCCCCAAAATCGATATAAAAAAAATACAATCAACAGGACATGGGAAACGTAGTTTTGTTTTGGGTTAACTCAGTGACTGGGAAAAAATTTCCCATATTTAAAGGGCATATTACCGTTTCTGTATAAAGAGCCAGTAATTTGGGTCATCTTAAAATGAAAAATAACATTCCCTGCCCTGCCGAAAATCTCTCTGATCATGACGATACTTTTTAATGAAATATTTCTCGTTCCTAAAAAAGTATTTTTTTTTTTTGCATTTTGCAAAAGATTCCCATGATTTTGGTTCCAGTGTTATCGCAAAACAAAAAAATTAAAAAATACAATATTGATGCCGCCTTTTTGTTTTCTGTTTTAAGACATTCCCAAATTTTGATAAAACTCTTTCTGGGATGGGCACTTTTAATGAAGAAAGAGTAAAATTTTAAAATTTTTTTTTTAAACCGCAAACGGATGTTTAAAACAATTTTTTTCTGATGTGATCAAAAACTGTACAGTTATCTTTTAAACCCCAAAGCCGGGGGAACGAAAAAATAGTTTCCTTTTTTTAAAAAATTATCCCCAGAAATTTTTTCATTTGAAAGTTTTTTTGGCAACCCCTGGTTTTTAGCCCTTTGCCCCTTAAAAAAGCAGCTTACCTTCTGTAACTCTTTATGAAGTCCCGGCCGGGGCGCTTGCTGGGGTGATGCTGATTTTCCCAAAGACTGGAGGTTGGAACCCGCAGTAAATTGGTAAAGATTTTTAAAAAAGAAAAAATTTTGTTTTTAATGAACAAACGCCGTAGCCAGGGGCCCTTTTTAGTGGGGGAAGGGGAAAAAGCCAGTGGGGAAAGGGGGCCCCGGGGGGTGGGTTTTTTCCCCTTTTTTTTTGTTTTTGGGGGGACTATGAGGGGTTTTTTGTGGGGGGGGACCGGGGGGCCCAAAAATTTGGGGGGGCACTTTTCCCCCCGGGGACCCCCCTGGCTAAAAACCCCTGGAAAATTTTAAAAACATTTTTTTGAAAAATTTTATCTGGATTTTACTTAAAAAAATCACAGACCAATTCTTTCTTGTTTTTCCATAGGTGATTTTCTTTGGTGGCACGAACCAAGACAATTTTTTGGGGTTTGGGGGAGAACTTGGCCCCCGGGAAAATTTTCTTTCACTGTCACTTCTGACAAGGGAACCCAAAAAACATAACCCAAAAAAATTTTTTAAAAATTTCCTTTTTGGGACATTTGTGGGTGTTGTCCCCTCACTAACCACGGGCCCGGTTTTTCCCCCATCGTTAGGGTGGAAATCAGGAGGGCCTTGGGCCATAAAAAGGGGACTGGGGGTCTTTGGAGTTGAGGGGCTGGGCTTTTAAATGAAAAAGA
>CM055825.1:26642204-26736649 GCA_029582265.1 Zoroaster sp. YZ-2022 | reverse complement strand
GAATGTAATGGTAAAGTTCAAAGTGTCGGATTTTCAACCATGCACATACAGTTGATGAATAATGTTTATTGTGCGCAACTCGGAAACCACAGGTGTACATCCTGGGGAATGGGAGTATACACACCCCCATTGTCAGGGAGAAGGCTTAGTTCATCCATGCAGATCATCTCTCCATTTTTGTTCACAGTAATACAAAAACGAACTTAACAAACACCATGGAAGCACTTAATATATGATATTCATGGGCGGATCCAGAACATTTTTTAGGGGTGGGGGCTGAGAATTAAAAACAATTATTTTTCAGTACTACAAAAATTACAATGAAATAATCAAAGGGAGAGAAAAACAAAGCACACTGTGGGAATGGGAGTACGTTCTCCCCTCCCCTCCCCCTCCCCCCTCTCTCTCTCTTTTTCTCTCCTTTTTTTTTTTATACGATTTTAGGGGGCTACAGCCCCCTTAGCCCCCCCCCCCTGGATCCGCCAATGACATGTGAAAATGATTTAATAATAATAATAATAATGTATAGATTTATATAGCGCACGTATCCACCAACTAAGTGGCGCTCAAGGCGCATTATATTATTATCCCTGCTCATAAGGCTCATAAGGCTCATAAATCATTCCTGAAACCATCTCAGCTCCCTGGGGAGTATACAGCTCAATTGCTGCCATTTCTAGCGCATAGAGAGCAAACCATCTCTGCCTTCACAGGTACCCATTTAACCCCTGGGTGGAGAGAAGCAATTATGGTTAAGTGTCTTGCTCAAGGACACATTTAGTCTAATTATGACTAATATTTTGAATTTATTAAAAATTTTACGAGCTTGCATTCCCCACCATGGTCGAGGCCAATCAATGTAAGTGCAGTGCGTGTTCTTGAGCCAATGAGCGACCTTCTTTTAATCTCAACGAGGGCGCCCTTTGGGCCTGTGACATCATATGAATCCTCTCAATGGCAACCTCTGTGTCAGCCGATAATTCATCCTGTACATTTTTATACATAGCCCCTGCTCAGGTACAAGACTTAACTCTCATCTCATGGACTGCAAATGAAATCCAAGTGTCTTGGAACGCTTCCACCATCAATCCATGTCCAGTGAGCTCTTACACAGTGTCCTATAAACTCCTGAACTTGGAGCAGTGCGAGCATCCGGTTAACCGTGTTATGGTGAATGTTGGAACTGTCGATACCACGTCAGCAACCATTGATGGACTTGAAGCCTATTCTACATACCGGGTCTATGTGACACCAAGCAATTCAGCTGAGGACAGCAGACCTGTATATAAAGATGTTGTAACAGCAGCGAGTGGTGAGTCAATATATACTACCAAACTATTTCACCAAAACTAGGGTTTTCAGTTCATACGTGCTTGACCGAAGCCCTCCACACGCACAGCGCATCGCCTGCAACAAAATAATCAAAATTTTAAATCAAATTTTTTTACTACTTTTACCTGTCGAAATCTTACATGTAATAGCTCATTGAAAAGCTTATAGTTTCAGCTATCCAACAATGTACATAAAATAGCAATCGGATGTACGTGCGAAAGCCTAGGTTTTTATGAATGAACCACTCTATTCCCACCCAGCCTTTCGCGAAGTGTTCAGAGATCGGGCGCATTCGACCCGTAAAATTTGCCGCGCTCTGCTGAGGGCATCCACTTCGGAGGTTTCCCTATTGAGTCAAAGGGCTCCTTTACATACCCATGCTTGCTCGATCTCCACAGCTACTCTACAACCGAAGTTACGAAAAGATAAAAAGTAAACACCGTTTTTTCGAGGTGATATCTTCAAGTTGAAAGGTAAGAGCGATGTCTGAATTAATTTTACACCTCTTTTCTATCATGTGAAAGTTTTGAGCCGTAATTTTGTTTAGTTTTGAGCGGAGAGTGTATTTTTTACACCCTTTCAAAAGCTCTTATGAGGGAAATGAGCACGAACGCTGTGCGTGTGTATCACGGTGTTGTGTAGGCTGATTCAACGGTTTTGTTGCCATTAGGGATGTACACAGTGTATGGACAGTCGCGCTTCATCGAATGCTGTATACTTGATTTTAAAAAACAGGATTCCTCAAAAACTACTCGTCCGATTTTCTTGATTTAAAAACCATTGTATGTCTTTCATCAAGACCTTTAATTTGATATAAATATTGAGCATATTGGTTTAGGAATAATTTTTCAACTGAAAACCCTACCAAAACACACTATAGTTTATAAAAATCTTGATAACTAAATAGATGGCACATTACCATCTACAGAACATTTAAGTGCATTAGAAAATCACTTTACTGTAATTACTTCTTACAATTATTTCTATTTTTCTGTATTTATATCTAGGCCTATATTTTAAAGAAACAGTTATATTTGCTTTTGTTCATACTTTCTTTCAGTTCCAGAAGTTGCTCCTGTTTTTGAGAGGAGTATGTCCGAGAGTTACAGCATCTTCTTGGCCTGGAATGCTATCCCATGTGGAAGCCGAGGGAGTGTTATCACAAGCTACCGATATGAATTTCAAGATGGTGCAGGGAACCTCATTGATGGGAGTGATGTTACATCAAGGTCTGTTACTGTTACTGGTCTCATGCCATGCTCATCCTACACCTTCAGGGTCCAGGCATACAATAGGGTGGGAGCGGGGCCATGGATGACTTATGCACCACTGCAAACATCTACCATAGGTATGAACAGATTATTTTCACAGAGATAGAACAAAAAATTGTTCAAGTTTGCATGAAATCTTCCATATAAGTCAAGATAAGTTTTTTAACAAACAAACACAATTTTTTCAAATAAAAATTCAAGTTTTTAAATGTTATCAAATAATTATAAGATGCAAGTGCTAAAAAGTGGCACCATGCCATAGCTGTTCTGTGTGGACAAATCCATTTTACTCAGGACTCAACATGGAATTGTTTTCATAGAACTGCAAGATTAATATTTTTTGCAAATAATTTGACTCTTTTTAAAGATGACAATACTGTGTGGACATGGGTGGACAAATCTTTTGTACTTCCAAGGCGCAATTTGGAATTGTTCTCACAGAACTGCAAGAATATTTTTTTTTTAAAGATGACAAAAATATCTCACAGGATGATTGTTTTCAATCATCAATGTAACTTGTTCATTTATATTTTGGAAAATAACCAATGTAGTACAATAGCTTTAAGAGTACATGTATACTTTATAATAGCTAGTCCATCCGATCCATCCAGGATCTGTTGAGGGCGTCCTTTATAAAGCTGTTGTCTCCACGGTCTCACAGTTACCAGGAAAGAGTTTTCACAAAGTACTTATAGATTATGGGGTTTTGTACATACACAATTTCATGAAAATGTCACTGTGAAGTGCCCTATACTCCAGAGACTGTGTGCATAATTGCCACTAGAGGGCTATGATATACACGCCAGAGCCAACAATTCCTACAGAAATGAAGTCACAAACAACTGCATGTAGGTGCCCTGAAGGCCTTTTGCTGATTTTTCAAACTAATATCCCGGGCCACCTTAATATTCCTCTCTTTATACCAGCTCCTGGAAATGTCACTATGTTACAAGCAACTCCTACCTCGGTCCCGACAGAGATACGTGTTACATGGCAAGCACCCAATGGTAACTGCCCTGTTGATGGATACACAACAGAATATCAACTTATAAATAGGTAAGACCCACTTTCAGTTGTATTATCATTTATTATGATTTTTACCATTCACCAGCGTAGCTCAGTACCAAATACTTTATGCTTACAAGTGCCTGTGGGAATCCACAGGTGACATTGGGTTGGACTCGAACCCTGGACCTCATGCTTCCTAAAGTGCAGGTGGTTTTAACCTTTGACCTTGCATAATGATGATAGGCTGGCAGACAACAGTTTATTAAGTGAATTATTATATTTTTGGAGTGAACATTTTTACTGAAGTGGGATTTGAACATGATGATTTAAATTTGGCAACTTGTATTTTTCAGGGACCTATGTGACGACACTAGCCCTTCCGATCGTAAGCAATTCAATAATAATGCTCAGTCACTGACAACCATCACAGGACTCCACCCACACTCCACCTATCGTGTGTACGTCATAGCTTCAAACAGTGAAGGGCCAGGAGTAGAAGCATTAACTGAAGTCACTACACTGGGCACCGGTGAGTATTTGCACCATGCATCAGCTCTTGTAATTAGAACACTGGTGATCGATACGGCAGCGGTTGTGTGTTGCGTTTAGTGTATTTACCAATTGATGTTTTTGTTTGTTTGTTTGTTTGTTTATTTTCCATATATCACAGCTTGATACAATATGTTAATACAACAATTATGTACAAATGGTGACAAATGGAGGGCACCAGGTAAAAAGCCTAGGCTTATACAGGACCTGGTCCCTTTAGTTAATAAATGAATTAATAACAATTTATGAATAGCAAAAAAATAATTATCGATGAAGTACAGTAAGGTGAAGTGTACATGTATATGGCAAACAATAATTCGATTAGTAAACTAGCTTTTACATTCAGTTTTAGAATTAATAGAACTATAGTACATTATATACAGAATGGAATGAATGTGTGACAAGCGAAAAAACGAGAAGTAAAAAAGAAAAACGAGGGAAAAGTAAGATTTTTTTTTTTTTTTTTTTTTTTTTGCATTACAACACTTAATAAATGGAATGTAATGTAACCATGTGTACATATCTTAGATAATATTGGAAATAATTAGGTTATGTGCTTATGTGCAGAGTATCTCCAGCGATCACTGGCTGGCAGAAAGTACACATACATGTAGTACAATCCAGCATACACGTATAAAGTGTATGCACTACGCTCAATTGATGGCAAAGTGTCTATCATCACTGGGTGAAATTTCACCGCTAGAGGGCTACGATGTGCGCTGAGTGGTACTTAAGATACCGACGTGTGATGTCATGTTCCCATGGCATCATGTCAGCTGGTTATATTCAATCTTTAATTCAGGCCTGTGATTTCTCAGGATTTTTTCTGATTTCAGGATTTTTTTTACAAACCTCCCATTAGTGCATCGGATTTGTGTTCTGATGGCTGAGTCGTCAGAATGTGGGTTCGAATCTCAACCGCGACCGGGGTACTTGTGTCCTTGAGCAAGACACTTTACCATAATTGCTTCTCTCCGCCCAGGGGTAAATGGGTACCTGTGAGGGCAGAGTTGGTTGTTGTGTTTGATTAGCCCTTTCTGTGCTGTAATGGCAGCAATTGAGCTGTATACTCCCCAGGGAGCTGAGATGGTTTCAGGAATGATTTATGAGCCTGATGAGCAGGGGTAATAATGTAATGCGCCTTGAGCACCAGTTTGGTGGATACGTGCGCCATATAAGTCCACATTATTATTATTATTATTATTCTCCTGAGGACGATCAGAGCATACTGATCGAAACGTCGAGTTGTACCTCCAGTTCTTTTCACCGCAATTAGTCTTACTTATCATCCTCACCATGCAAAGCTACAAGTTTTACCTATTATTATTATTATTATTATTATTATTATTATTATTATTATTATTATTATTATTATTATTACTTAAAACTTTTGTTGAAAGAAGAGAAGTACCCACAAAGGAAAGAAAGAAGCAGCCTATATTGTGTCCAAACCCTCTATATAGTTCCTTGTTTGTGGAGATGTGGAGAGTCTGTAAATCCTCCAAAATTAAACACCCAGTAGGTTCAGGAGGCTGTCCTCCAGACCTATTAAGGAGACCGAGTCCCACTACCAATTGTTAATTGTTTCATTATTGTTCTATGATGCAACACTTACAAACTGGTTTGGCGATACAGGGTGATTAGGTCGGTCGGTGAAGCATGAAGGCAAGAAACTGAGGCTGGATCTAGGGGAGTGTATGCCTGGTATTCACTGACTTCATAAATGTAGATAACTGACATCACAAACCTAGATAGATACATCTTTGAGCGCCTAGCAAGCAGCCACTCATAACAGCTCTCCAGTTTTTGTGCTAAGTAAGTGTTTTGTAGCTACAAGTTTGTCTTCATTTTTATACTAGTGGATTTCTTATTACATCTGGAATCTACTGGACGTTTTATGAGTATGTTGTACATTTGTTTTCTTATAATAAGTGAAAAACTGTTGTTTTTTTGTCTGTCTCTCCAGAAAGTTTTTACTGTTGAGTGTATATACATTTTGGATCTTCATTTTATTTGTGCAGTCAACTCTGATTTAGATTATAACCTGTAGCTAGAGATTATATAACCTGTAGCTTGACCACAAGCCTTTTGTTTGGATCAACAACTTTGTGATCAGACAATGGAGGTCTACATCCTGTTTATTCTACTCCTGCTATCCAGACCATTGTGTCTCAATGACTCATCAGAAGATGGCTACAAGATGCAATCTACAGATTGTTCACCCAAGATCCGCCATCTTAAATTCTTGAGACGTCCTATATCATACTATGATAATTCATCTGCCACCTTTCACCTGGAACTCTTAATTTCTGGTGACATAAACCCAAACCCTGGACCTGAAACACTGATCAACACACCCAAAACGCCACTCAGCTCCATAAAATTTCCTATAGCCGCAATGAACTACTCAATCTTCACAACGCTCCATGTACCGATGCAGCTTTATCTTATTCAGCATTGAGTCAATTGAACTCTCTTGGGATACTTGCTAATCAACCCAAAACATACCGCCGCACACATAGAGGTAAAAAAGCTGGTCGCCGTAGAATGGACAGCCTTACACAACTAGCACTCCTGCCTTATCAACCCCCAGCAGTGAACTTAACCACATCAACAAGCGACATTGGCATAACTTCAACTCCAAATGTTCATGATGAGTCTAAACTTCAGCTCTGTGTACTAAACACTCAATCCATATGTAACAAATCGGATGAATTTGTTGACTTTGTACTTCAAAACAATTTGGATCTTGTTGCCATAACCGAGACATGGTTTAAACCCGATGATGACTTAATACCCCGTGAGTGTACTCCTGCTGGCTACTCTCTCCATCATATCCCCAGACCAAAAAGACCGGTGGAGGTTGCACTTCTCTTTAGGTCCAGTTTATCTGTCAGTATGAAAAGTGTTAACATTGACTACCTAACATTTGAATCTCTGCATGCTGAGGTAACGTGCAACTCTAGATCTGTTCGCCTTGTTAATATTTATCGACCAGAAAGGGATGTTGATGGTAAACATGTAAACTTCTCCAGTTTTCTGCAGGAATTTGATAAATTAATTGTGGATTATCTCTTGCACCCATCTGACATTATTTTAACCGGCGATTTTAACATTCATATGGACATCTCTTCAAACAATTATGCGAATCAGTTTAAAGATCTGCTCTCTGCTCATGGACTTATCCAGCATATCACAGCACCCACTCATCGATATGGTCACTGTCTTGACCTCATGATAACGCGTGAAAATACTTCACCTCTTATCTCGAATATAACTATCCATCCCGGCTTATCTGATCATTATGCAATCATGGCAGATATGAACCTTAAAAAACCTCCCATGCCTACCATTTCTGTAACTACTCGCCACTGGAAAAATGTAAATATTAGAGATTTATGTCATGATCTTGAATCTCAACTGGAAAATGTAAACCTTGAAGATGGTGAGCTGGATTCTTGTGTCAATCTATTTGAATCTACTGTCCGTAACATCTTGGACGATCATGCTCCGCAAAAAACTAGAACTGTAAAACTACAATCTGAATCCCCCTGGTTCAATGATGATATTCGTGCTGCAAGGAAAATCCGTCGTCAACTTGAACGAAAATGGCGTGACAATGGGAAACTTGGAGTACATCGGCAAGAATACTGTAACCAACGAGATATTGTGAAGAACATGATTAACCAGGCCAAAATAACTCACTACTCATCTCTTGTGGAAGAGAACTCTGGCGATCAGAAAAAACTCTTTAACATTGTTGAAAAGCTGCTTCATAAACCCAAAGCTCCAGTGCTTCCATCTACACACTCCAATCAGGACCTCGCTAATGAATTTTCAAACTTTTTTGTCACAAAAATTGAGAATATCCGTCGTTATTTTCCCCCAGTACCTGTCATTCTATCACAAACACCATCACGCAAGGATCCACAATGTAGACTGTCTATGTTTGAGCCTACTAGTGTTACGGAGATCAAGAAACTCATCATGAAATCGCCATCAAAATCGTGTGAACTTGATCCAGTGCCAACTTCGCTAATAAAACAAAATATTGATGTGTTTGCTAAGTATATCACAATTATTGTAAACAGATCTCTTTCTTCCGGTTGTTTCCCTGATAGCCAGAAGATTGCTCATGTTAAACCACTCCTGAAGAAACCCAATTTGGACAAGGAAGTTTTCAAAATTACCGACCGGTAGCGAATTTAAAGTACCTTGGAAAAACAATCGAGCGAGTTGTTTCATCACGGATCTCTGACCATGTTCGTGTGAATAACCTGTCGGATACATTTCAGTCAGCCTATAAACCATTTCATGGAACGGAAACTGCTCTTCTCCGCGTCAACAATGACATTTTATCTGCCATGGATGATGGAAAAATCACTGCATTAGTTTTGTTAGACTTAAGCGCCGCTTTTGACACGGTCGATCACAAAATCCTTCTCTCCGCCTGCAATATCATCTTGGAATACATGACACAGCCCTGGATTGGTGTAAGTCCTACCTTTTAAATAGGCCTCAGCATGTTTGTATTGGTAATGCCACCTCCGAGCCTGTTATTCTTGACTATTCTGTACCCCAAGGCTCCGTGCTCGGCCCACAGTGGTTTACTGTTTATACGTTTCCAGTTCGTGATATCATTTTGAAGTATAATTTAAATTACCATGTCTCACGCTGATGACACGCAGCTCTACATTACTTTTAAATCTTCTCAAGAACCTGCCGATTCCTGCATTACAACACTGGAGAAATGTATTCAAGAGATTCGAAGTTGGATGCGACAAAACTTCCTGAAATTGAACGACGAAAAACAGAATTTGTTCTATTTGGATCACGTCAGCAATTGTCTAAAGTTTCTCTTCCATCTATTGCAATTGGTGACTCGCAGATAACCCCTCATCACAAGCACGTAATTTGGGTGTTATATTTGACTCGACAATGACTTTAAAACCTCATATCTCCAACATTGTTCGCATATCATCATTTCATATCAGAAATATCAGCCGAATAAGGAAATACTTGAATAAAGTGCTACTGAACAAATTATTCATGCGTTTGTCACATCACGTCTCGATAACGGAATGCTCTACTCTACGGTCTCCCGCAGAATCAAATATCTCGTCTTCAGAACATACAAAACACAGCAGCTCGTGTTGTGACTTTGTCCAAAAAGTCATGCCATATCACGCCAATCTTGAAAGAACTGCACTGGCTTCCTGTTTCACAGAGAATTGTTTTAAACTTATGCTAATTGTTCACAAATCTTTTAATAACATTGCTCCAATTTATATTTCTGAACTGCTTAAAGTCTACACTCCATCACGCAATTTGCGCTCCAGCAACATGTCACTCCTAAAGGAACCAACATCAAAACGGAACTGGGGTGATAGGTCTTTTTCTGTCGCGGCTCCGAGACTCTGGAATCATCTTCCAACTAAACTCAAATCTTGTCATAGTATAACTAGATTTAAGTCGATGCTTAAAACTCATCTTATGTCACAATTCTTCAAAGATGATGTATATTTGTAATTCCATTGTAGGTACGTGTATCTCAGTACATAATTTTTCCCTATGTTATCATTGTATATTGTTTGTATTCATGTTTTTATCTTTGTTTCCGCGCCTTGAGCGCCCAGCAGGGTGGATATGTGCGCGCTATAAATCTTTATTATTATTATTATTATCCTGAAAATGCCCTGAAAATACATTTTACCGTGAAATAAATAGTTCACAGCAATTTCACAATGACACAACACCGTGAAAATGCCATGAAATATTCTTGTGATTCCTTCGCCGTGAAAATGCTGTGAAAACACCATGAACTTTTCGTGGTAGCTCATTAATTTCCGAGAGCACCGTGAAATCACCGTGAACATTATTGCCAATATCTGAGGGGAAGAGACACCGTGAAATTGCAGTGAAATTACAGTGCACTGTTATTTCAAGGCAAAACGGATTTTCAGGGTATATTCAGGGTGAAGTTGTTCATAGTGAGAAACACCGAGGCAAACCCCTTTCTCTCTCCTGGGTTCTTTGACAGCATTACCCACCACTCAGGACCTCCAGCTTTACGTCCCATTTGCAGACCCTGATGATATTATAGGGCCTTACCTATTACTTAATATAATTCTTCTTTGTGTTTGTATTCCAATTTTAGCCCCAAGTGGTCCCCCAAGAAACGTCAAGCCAATTTATATAACCAACAAGACAATGTCTTTCTCCTGGGATCTACCAGACTGTGGTCAACGCAATGGTGACATATACCAGTACAGATACACCCTTACCAGCAGTGTTGGAATACTGAAGACAGAGGACATCTCCAATACATGGGTGGCATTCTTTAATCTTGTTCCATTCACGAATTACACGCTCACAGTGTCTGCTGTGAATACATTTGGTCCTGGGCCAGTTACTTCAATTACGAATCGCACAGAGGAAGGAAGTAAGTATCCCTTGTCTTTGTATAGATGATGTGACATAAACCAAGACTTTCCTGTCTGGTGGTATGCACACGCACACTGTTTTGGTTTAGGCGTGATGGCACCAGTGTTGTAGCTCTCGAGACCGTCTAGAGACCTTTTTTGCCGGTCTTGGTCTCGGTCTCGGTCTCGCCCTATAAAAGTCTCGGTCTCGAATGGGCAGGTCTCGGTCTCGGTCTCGGATGCCAAGGTCTCGGATTTTACCCCCGAGACCCGTCGAGACCACAACAACTCACATTAATTTTTTGCAGAGAATAGCCAAATACGTTCGCGGCGAACTCGGCTCGCTCACAATAAAACACCATGTTAAAATTGCAAAATGCGCCCTCTATAAATTAGATTTGCTCATTTGCGCTAACCTAGTCTTTATTCAGTATAGTCCTTTACCTGTGTCAAACAACTTCGAATGTGCAAGTTATTAGGCTGTTGCGTCGACGAAAGATATTGAAGCTTGAATGGAGACCTGACCCGCTGCAGCATGCCAATTCGGAATGGTACCCGCACTGAGCACAGTTGCCCGTGTATGTCACTGGTATACGTCGGGCATGCTACACACGTACACGTATATTGCGTTGCAGGTAAAGCTTGGCATTGGCACGCTTCATAAAACTCGAAGTTTACGATAAACTTGAGACAATTACAGTCATTGCCCTGCCAGTGTGGTGCAGTGTTGTAGGTCTCGAGACCATCTCGAGACCTTTTTTGCCGGTCTTGGTCTCGGTCTCGGTCTCGACCTGCAAAAGTCTCGGTCTCGGTCTCGAAATGCATGGTCTCGGTCTTGGTCTCGGTCTCGGATGCCTTGGTCTCAGACAAGCTGGTCTCGACTACAACACTGGATGGCACTGGTCACATCATCCATAAACTCTGTTTATTAAATCATATCTGCATTTCTCTAATTTTTAATCATACAACAATCTGCACCCTCGACTGCCGCTTCCCAGGCTTTCCTGACTACACAGCATGTATGGTTTCATGGCTTCTGACAGCGCCCCCAGAACAAAGATAATGACAATTAGGGGAGCTTCATCTACTGAGCTATTTAGTTGGTAGAGAACTGTTCCAGGAAATCTGGAGGTCGAAGGTTCAGTAAATTTTTCTTTGTTGAATCACAAAATTCCCTTATTTTAGTCTGAATGACTGATTTGTAAAACCCATTATTGATTGATTTTGTTTTAAATAGTTATTATTATTGGTATTTCTTTTTCCTAGTACCAAGCCAGCCTGAATCTCTGTTTGCATCAGACATAACTCAGACAAGTATTACTCTAGAATGGACACAGCCATTATACCCCAACGGAAATATACTGAAATATGTGGTAAGTTACAGCAGCCAATCCAAGGTCTGAATTGTTAATAATTTTATCCATTTTGCATATCCACCCAAAAAAGAAGTCTCTCCATGTTTTATTATTATTATTTGGTGCTAGCACAGCATGAAAAGAAAGATCTTGTTTTCCTTTCTGCCGGTTACACCTCAAGTCAAGCTACGTCCCGTAGCCTTAGATCGTAGATCCTTGCTGTCCCTAAGAGTGCTGTCTTTTGTATTAATTTCACTCTAACAGATGTTCCTATCTCCTTGAGATGTTTCTCCGACACCTTTGGGATTGCACCAAGTGCTCCAGCTACCAATTATTATTATTATTATTATTTTGACATAGGGAGGGCTGGGGCTTCTGAAGGGGCTAGGACAGAAAGGGACAGAAGGGTTTTATCCCCCCACCCCCACCCTCTCCTGGATCCACGACTGAGCTATTGAAGGTGCTTCAGTCTTGTTGATTGTTGCAATGGATTTCATGTTCTGGTGGCAGTTCTCTACAGTGTTTTATTTGTATCTAACTATATATCTAAGTCTGTAGCATTCAAAGTGTGAGTCCAAGTCCAGGCAGTCATGTCCTAGTCAAAGTATGTATTCTATGAATAATTCCCCAGATGAGACTAAATTTCAATGAACTGTATTTCTTGAATAAGTTACCAACTAGCTGACACTTAAATGCTTGGGAAATTATTTTCGTCTAAGCCATGTTAAATGTGTATCTAATTATGCGCAGCATGCACAACTGGTCATTAGTAAAGGAGTTTGACCTCCAGCTGTCAATTGGCCCACTAGTGCTACAGTTTTGACTTTTGACTTTTATATTAATGTATATTTATGAATCCTGTCTGTGACTGGACCAACAAGCTTTCGGGCTACAGTGTTTTAGTACACTTTTGTTGATCCTGGCCATCATAGATTGGTTTAAATGTTCGTTTGTCTTCACTGTGTACTCTATACCATTCCCTCTTAGTCTTAACTGTATAATTGTATATTGTTCCTAATGTATTGTTCATATGTTTTATTAGCCAAATAAAGAATAAAGAATAAAGATCACACATGATTGGCCAACTATTCCTGCAGATTGCAGATGATTGGTTAACTAGTGCTGCAGATCGCAGATGATTGGCCAACAAGTGCTGCAGATCACAGATGATTGGCCAACTAGTGCTGCAGATCACAGATGATTGGCCAACTATTCCTGCAGATCACAGATGATTGGCCAACTATTCCTGCAGGTCACAGATGATAGGCCAACTAGTGCTGCAGATTGCAGATGATTGGCCAACTAGTACTGCAGATCACAGATGATTGGTCAACTAGTGCTGCAGATTGCAGATTGCAGATGATTGGCCAACTATTCCTGCAGATCACAGATGATTGGCCAACTATTCCTGCAGATCACAGATGATTGGCCAACTATTCCTGCAGGTCACAGATGATTGGCCAACTAGTGCTGCAGGTTGCAGATGATTGGCCAACTAGTACTGCAGATCACAGATGATTGGTCAACTAGTGCTGCAGATTGCAGATGATTGGCCAACTATTCCTGCAGATCACAGATGATTGGCCAACTATTCCTGCAGATCACAGATAATTGGCCAACTATTCCTGCAGGTCACAGATTATAGGCCAACTAGTGCTGCAGATTGCAGATGATTGGCCAACTAGTACTGCAGATCACAGATGATAGGCCAACTAGTGCTGCAGATTGCAGATGATTGGTCAAATAGTGCTGCAGATCACAGATGATTGGTCAACTAGTGCTGCAGATCACAGATGATTGGTCAACTAGTGCTGCAGATCGCAGATAGCTCTCATACCACATGCACTTCATGCACCAACATCATATGTGCCTACAATCCCGGTCAAATCTCGCTGGGCCCCCCGGCCCCCTGACAATGTTGGCTCTTATTGGGCGGTCTGTGCTCCGGCTGGAGATAACAACATTGGTGGGGGGAGCAGAGAGCGGAGAGCGGGGACAGGGCAGGGTATGTTTATTGTTACGTGTCCCAACTATTTTGGCCGGGATTGTCTGAATTTTCTCTTAGTTTATATACGAAGCCGTGACCAGATGCGGGCAAACCGCAGTCTTTGTCTCAGGGACAATAATAATAATAATAATAATACAGAGCATTTATATGGCGCTATACGAAGAACAGAGCGCCTAACAAAACAAGAACATAATACAAAATACAATACATTAAGGGACAAGGCAAGTGATGGTGTTGGTGATCATCTCGTGATGATGATGATGCCAATGATGTAGGTGACGCTGGACGTCATCCTCATCCTCATTATCCTCATCATCTTCAAAATCATCATCCAATAATCAAAAAATAATAATCAAAAATAAAACAAATTTAAAAAAATAAAAATAATATTCTACTTGGTTGGGATTCGAACCGACGATCCCCGCATTACAGATGAGATGTCTTAACCACTAGACCACCATGGTAACCTGCGACAAGTCCCCAGTTCGATTCCTTTAATCCGTCGATGGATAGTGTAACCACGGTTCACCACTGTACAATAAGGAAAAAGGAGAGTCACTCCCTTGAAGAGGCTTATAAGTTGTTTGTGTATCCTAATACGCTTTTCGCGTTGAACACGAACTCTCTTTTCAGCGATAACATGTTTCTGGGTCCAATTTTATTCATCCATAAGAATATTAGTTCATAAAATATTGTTTAAGAACGATGTATGATGCATTGCGCTTGCGCAAAACAGAACTTAATTGTAGCGTGCACCGTACACGGTTCACCATGACGGTTCACCATGCCATTTTGGTCCATAAGTTCCCAAAAGAGAGTTTGTGTTCAACGCGAAAAGCGCATTAGGATACACAAACAACATACAAGCCTCTTCAATTTGTTTTCATCCCCTCATTCCGTTATTTTGACGAAAAATCCAACGGTGATCCATCGAAACCAAAATAGAAAGGAAGGGAGTGACTCTCCTTTATTGTACAGTGGTGAACCGTGGTTACATTATCCATCGACAGATGAATGGGGATCGAACTGGGGTTTTGTTGGCGGATACCATGGTGGTATAGTGGATAAGACATCTGCTGTGGAATGCAGGGATCGTAGGTTCGAGTCCCACCCGATCAGAGTGATGGTGTATTTATGTCCGCAGCACTCGGGAAACAGAGTATACAGTGCTTATCACACATTATGGTAAAATCAACAATAATATTTTATTATTATTATTATTATTATTTTTTAAAATATTGTTATCTTTTTTCCCCAATGTTCTTTAATTCAACCTTTGCCTCCACTTCGTCGGGTGCCACGGTGGTGTAGTGGTTAACACATCTGCGTTAAAACGCGGGGATCGTAGGTTCGAATCCCACCCGAGTAGAACGTTTGTATATTTTTGTCCGCAGCACTCTGGAAACACTGAGTATACAGAGTATAATTTATCACACGTTAGGGTAAAATCTACAATAATATTTTATCATTATTATTATTTTTCCCCAAAAAATGTTCTTTAATTCAACCTTTGGACGCCATTTCATGTTTGGGAAACAAAACCAAACACCCCTCCAGAGAAAACTTAATAATACTACTGTAATAATAAAATAAAATAAAATTCACAAAGACAGACAATATGCGCATGGATAAAATGGCCATGTCGCTCACATATACTACAAGGGAATTCAGACAATCCCGGTCAAATCTCGCTGGGCCCCCCGGCCCCCTGACAATGTTGGCTCTTATTGGGCGGTCTGTGCTCCGGCTGGAGATAACAACATTGGTGGGGGGAGCGGAGAGCGGAGAGCAGGGACAGGGCAGGGTATGTTTATTGTTACGTGTCCCAACTATTTTGGCCGGGATTGTAGGTTGGGAATGACCGTTTTCTATTTTTCAAATTCACAGATTGACCACCGTGTCACAGCCAAACCTTACGATACCAGCTTCACCTTTGACCCTGCTTCCCTATTTGAAAGCCAAGTGATCTGGGACATGTCAGCACTCACCGGAACAGTGTCAAACTTGGAACCCTCAACGGAGTACGAGTTTCAAGTTTACGGCACCAACGAGGCCAACAATGAAGGCGAGAGAGCATCACTTCAACATTTCACTGCGTTAGCAACAGGTAGATACAGAGTGGTTTAAGTCGCAAACCCTCAACAATTTCTCAGACAAAAATATTGCCGTACTTTTCATAATTCTAGAGGAAATGTTAGGAAAATATTTTAAAAGGGATAATTTGATTTTATCAGAAGTTGCCATTACGGCAATACTCGTAAAAATTCAGCAGTTACCTGCTTCAAAGAATTGTGATGCCTACTATTTATTTGTGTAATAAAATTGAAATTATAGTTTTAAATGTAATAAGATATATTATTGGTTATTCAAAAGTATGAAAATAGTTGAATTGTAATGTCTTAGTGTGTAAAGCTGATGATGGTATCAATCTTCCCTAGGAATAGGGAATTTGCCTGAGGTGAAAAGTTTAGTAATTTCCGGAATAAATTTTATTCCATGCTAGGATGAATACAATAAATATGAATGCATTTTCACTATTGTCTGGCCACCATGTAATAAGCTGAAACTATCAATGGTTAGCAGCGGCGTAGCCACAAATTTCCAGTGCCCCCCACGAAAAATCCTCCAAAAAACAAAAAAGAAAAGGGAAAAAACCCATACCCCCCCCCCACTGAAAAGCAATGCCCCCCCCCTTGTGCCCCCCCCCCACTGAAAAAGTCCTGGGAATTTGCCTGAGGTGAA
Source organism: Zoroaster sp. YZ-2022 (assembly GCA_029582265.1). Classification (NCBI taxonomy): domain Eukaryota; kingdom Metazoa; phylum Echinodermata; class Asteroidea; order Forcipulatida; family Zoroasteridae; genus Zoroaster; species Zoroaster sp. YZ-2022. The sequence goes on along the minus strand of CM055825.1, from coordinate 26,719,962 downwards.
TAGTTTAGTTATTTTCGGAATAAATTTTATTCCATGCTAGGATGAATACAATAAATCTGAATGCATTTTCACTATTGTCTGGCTACCATGTAATAAGCTGAAACTATCAATGGTTAGTTGTTTAGTTATTAGTTGTTCCCTTTAATGTATATCTTGATTCAAAGAGAGTAAAGCCGTGTTCGCACTGGACTTTTTTTTGGGAAGGTTTTACCGAGATGATGGTAAAATGAAAAATGGTCAAATGTGACCTCTGTCCGCACTTAGACTTTCGACACAGGAAAATTTTACCGAGACCGTGGTAGAAGTAACCGAGCTGTCAGTATAATGACTCATGAGGGCGCTTTGCGTGACCTTTCTACGTTGACGTTGACTATTTTTAGCCGACACATCCGTTGTCGTGCTTTCTTTCGTAGTAAGACACGACGTTGGCGTCCTTCATTATCATCTGGAAATGATGCACTGGTAGCACCAATCAAACTTCCGACTGTATCAATGATAATATCTGCCATGATTGCGACCAAAAGAGGAACAACAACAACGCACAGAAAACTTGCTACACATGCACATGCATTAAATGCGCCCGGCCCGCGCCCCCACCGCGCGGTGAAACAATGCAAAGCGCATGCGTGGTGTCCCTGTGTAGCACGACCTTGCGCTCGGGCCGGATGTACGCTTTCCTGAGCCGCTTTTACTGACTCGCACTGTCCGCACTGGACTTATCGTCTCGGGAAAAGTTACCTGGTCAGTTTTCCTGGGCAGCAGTTGGACAGTAGAAGTAACCGCTGGACTCAGGAAAAGTAACTGAGAGGAAAATGTCCCAGGCTGTCCGCACTGGACTTAAAATGGGAAAAGTACCCATCGTCTCGGTAAGTTTTACCAAAAAAAGTCCAGTGCGGACAGGGCTTAAGCATACTCATACATAGTCATAGTCATAGAACTTAGAAGCAGTTTTGCCAACATTACCAATGCTGTACCTTCCCTTCAATGTATATCTTGATTTAAAGAGAGTAAGCATACTCATAGAAGCAGTTTGGCCAACATTACCAATGCTGTACCTTCCCTTCAATGTATATCTTGATTCAAAGAGAGTAAGCGTACTCATAGAAGCAGTTTGGCCAACATTACCAATGGCAATGCTGTACCTTCCCTTCAATGTAGTAAGCGTACTCATAGAAGCAGTTTGGCCAACATTACCAATGCTGTACTTTCCCTTCAATGTATATCTTGATTTAAAGAGAGTAAGCATACTCATAGAAGCAGTTTGGCCAACATTACCAATGCTGCACCTTCCATCCAATGTATATCTTGATTCAAAGAGAGTAAGCATACTCATAGAAGCAGTTTGGCCAACATTACCAATGTTGCACCTTCCATCCAATGTATATCTTGATTCAAAGAGAGTAAGCGTACTCATAGAAGCAGTTTGGCCAACATTACCAATGTTGCACCTTCCATCCATTCAATGTATATCTTGATTCAAAGAGAGTAAGCGTACTCATAGAAGCAGTTTGGCCAACATTGCCAATGTTGCACCTTCCATCCAACGTATATCTTGATTCAAAGAGAGTAAGCATTCTCATAGAAGCAGTTTGGCCAACATTACCAATGTTGCACCTTCCCTTCAATGTATATCTTGATTCAAAGAGAGTAAGCGTACTCATAGAAGCAGTTTGGGCCAACATTACCAATGCTGTACCTTCCCTTCAATGTATATCTTGATTCAAAGAGAGTAAGCGTACTCATAGAAGCAGTTTGGCCAACATTACCAATGCTGTACCTTCCCTTCAATGTATATCTTGATTCAAAGAGAGTAAGCGTACTCATAGAAGCAGTTTGGCCAACATTACCAATGTTGTACCTTCCATTCATAGATCAATGTATATCTTGATTCAAAGAGAGTAAGCGTACTCATACAAACAGTTCTGCAACATTACCAATGTTGTACTTTCCATCCAGTGTATATCTTGATTCAAAGAGAGTAAGCGTACTCATAGAAGCAGTTTTGCCAACATTACCAATGTTGTACCTTCCATCCAATGTATATCTTGATTCAAAGAGAGTAAGCGTACTCATAGAAGCAGTTTTGCCAACATTACCAATGTTGTACCTTCCCTTCAATGTATATCTTGATTCAAAGAGAGTAAGCATTCTCATAGAAGCAGTTTTGCCAACATTACCAATGTTGTACCTTCCATCCAATGTATATCTTGATTCAAAGAGAGTAAGCATTCTCATAGAAGCAGTTTGGCCAACATGACAAATGACGTACCACCCTCCCTTTAATGTGTATCTTCAATGTATTAAATGGCCACAGTGTGATAATTGCAACTCTTAATTGTATCTTCTCTCCCTTTAGCTCTACCTCCTCCGGAGAAGCCAACTCTTATTGGAGAAGAGTCAACCAGCACCTCGGTCACCATCAAATTTGTCGTCACAAGCACCCCCAAATATGTCACGTAAGTCTCCACTCCCCTTAGCCAGATGCAAAAGTGAAACGTTGTTGCCTCATGTTTTGTCCCTATCAACATCTTTTTCAAAGGCTAATTCATTTCAATTTCATTTTGGAACTTTCAGCTCATACCAAGTTGGAGTACAGATAACCAGCAGAGTTTCTAGAAGATCTACTCCTGAATTCCGTCATTATAAGGAAACCCCCTCAGCTTACGTTGCCGCCGAGTTGTCTGACGGACTCCCAGAAAAGTTTGTCATCGGGGATAACAAAACATATGGCATTTATTTCAACCCACTTCTGCAAGAGGGCGCTGTTTATGCAATTTTTGTTGGTGCTGTGAGCCGAATTAATGCAACGGTAAAGATTTTTTTAATTTTTATTGTTACTGATTTTCTTTCTCTGTCGTAGAAATGAAAGACCTAGTTTCTGAGGAAAAGAGCATTTGAATTTAATGATAATCTGAAATGTATACAGAAATTAGTTGTAGAGAATTTGCTGTACTCTGATACATAAAAAATATAAAGTAAAAAATATATAATCTTTAAAATGTATATATATATTTATATGAAATACTTTCTAAAGTATGCATGTAATTCAAGTATACATATATCCGACACCCCTGCACAATTTAATGCTTTTTTCTTGATTTCTTGAAGCAAATTTTCTTCTATGAGTTTTAATTAAATTGCTAACGAGGAGTTTGTTCAGTGATTTATTTTACTGGGCCCAAAAAGGATTGGGGGGGGGGGGGGGGAATGATCATATGGACCGTTTTCCTCTAGACAAAAATGAGGGTGGAGGGGGCATATATACCTAATTTACACCCATAATTACAGCCAAGTCAATGTAATCTCAAAGTCAATTAAGGTAGCTCAACAAAAAAGTACACAGCAATAACTGTGATTGTATGCCAATTACTTGAATTGATATTTTTAACAACTCTATCATATTTTTGTGTTTGTAACAGACAGCCAGCGTGGTGTGGAACGATGATCCATTTACTGTTGAAGGTAGGATCTTTTGTACTGTCTAAGCGTTTTAGGTTGAGCCCAGATTCGGATATGACTCGTGACTTGGACTCAGACTCGAGTCTGACTCGAGACACATTTTAGTGACTCGCACTCGGAGGCAAAATTGCATGTTCAATTCTTATAATTCTTTCAATAATTTTTAAACCCATTGACTCGTTGGAGCAATTATCTTGTAAAATGTTTATAAATGTCTCAATAATATGTTTAGTTTGATGAAATTCTTGCGTCGGGTGATAAACAATTGATTTTAATTTTGCCCTACACCGACGTGTGTAAAGCACTGACTATACAGTGCTATACACATGTCGGTGTAGGGCAAAATTAAAATCAATTATGATCATATAGTTAACGATACTGTACACATATTGTATCATCTTTATGGGTGCAGAATCACAAAAAATTATTTAAGTTGTCTAATACAATATGAGGCAACACAAAGTGCCCTGACTCGTGAAACTGGATGATTTTTAACACAAGAGGGCCAAGATGTGCACAGAGCGAATAGCTAGGGTCTTTAAAAAAATTATCTATATTTCGAAATGCCATTTCATTTATAATCCAAACTATTCTCTTGTTTTTGTAGTTGGAAATTATTCGGACAATAGTGCCGGAGTAGCTGTTGGTGTCATTGTGGCTCTCTTAGCTGTAGTCATTGTCATTTTGCTGGGTGTCGTTTTTTGGTAAGATACGTTCATTTTGATGAGATCTCGGTCCAATTTCATAGAGCCGCTAAACAGAAAATATTGTGTAGTAAATTTATCTGCTGAGCAAAATGTAGCTGAGAACCTGCCAGAAGCAATAATCATTACGTGACAATTTGGCTAGTAACCTTTTTTTGCTAACTTTTTAGTGCTCTGAAAATTTGTGTGCTTAGTAGCTCTGAAATTTGTCCATGGCCACAATTTCATAGCGCTGCTTACCGGTAAGCAAATTTTCTTGCTAACTATAGCAGATAAAAATCGCTTAAGCATGTTACGTATTTCATGGGTAAGCAAGAAAATTCAGAGTGGGGCGTGCGCATTCACCATGGATTTGTGTTGTTGTGTAACTTATTTGCTAGCAATAACAGCCGGCAAGTTAGTGTGCCTTTCTCTATGCTTAACGGTTAGCATCACTATGAAATGAAAAACGTACAGTAAGCAAAAAAATCAGCTGCTTAGTGGCTCTATGCAATTGGGCCCTGGTTGTCAAACAAATTTAGTTCTAAATTGTACATATTGAGACTGATACATACTGCGAAATGTGAATGCAAAGCAAAAATCAGGAGAATTCAAAAACAAAAACTGTCTTGTTTTTCTTCAGGAGACGACGCCAACAATCGATGGGCAAATCAAACGGAGAAATCGGAATGACTCCCACAACAGGTGACACATCGGGTGTTCAAGGTATACCCAGTGGGCAACTAAATTATAAAAGTGGATTCTTATAAGGCACTTACTCCATCATGATCGACGTGATGCTGAAGGCACTTTATATTATAATATCCCCCTCAATGGCCTACTTTAAAGGTCCTAGGAAATAGAAATTTTTAACAGTGAAAACAATAAAGTATACCTATTGGAACATATATTTGTCATTTGTCTATTTTATCCCCGCCCCTTTGCACCATTAAAAAAATAAATTCTGAAATTAGGGGGGCGCCACGCTCCTCCCCTACCTCCTCATTATCATATTATAATCCGCAAATCCGTGACGTAGACCTAGGAAGGTCCAGCACTGCCTGCGATGAAGTTTCAGTCAAGTCGTACTCAAAACCACTGAAGTTGATGTGTCATATTAGATCTTCTTTTCAGCTAAATTTAGTAGATATCCCACATTTTTGGGAAATGCCTTGTAGGTGTGTTGTTGCTGGGTGTAGCAACACCACAAAGGAAGGTGTCAGCCTTCACCGATTTCCACCAGACCCTAAATACAGGCGAATTTGGACGGCGAGTGTGAAGCTGACCAGGGCGAAATGGTCAGGACCAACGGAGCACTCTATGATATGTAGCGCTCACTTTGAGCCAACATACTTTGACCGGGGGCTCCAGAGCCAGTTTGGCATGAGATTTAAAGCCATGCTGCGCCCTGATGCAGTACCAACAATATTTCCTTAAGTCAGAAGGCCAAGAAACGTCCAGAAAAGAAAAGAGTAGCTTTCTTGAAGCGAGAAAGTCTCAGGGTAAGTTGCTTTGTTTTCCGTGTAACTTACATGTGTATGTGCACCCACAAGCAATAGGCTTATTACTAACGTTAGAGGTCGATTGTTACACTTCGCACCACATTAACGCTAAAAATGTCGTTTCATTGTGAAGTCACTGAAGATGTCATTGTACAATTCTTTGACAATGTTAATTATGTGTGTGATTTTTGGATCTTGTTTCAAAATCATCGAGTGCAGAATTATGTTTTGAAACGGTCATAACGACGGCTTACACAATTCACCAATGACTCCTGGCCATGTGTATCCATGCCATTGATTCGACGGGGCCTTGCGCTTCGTTTTACGGTAGAGCCTACAGTACAGATTTATCGGTGCTATACGGTCATGTTTACTATGCAACTTGCAAGTCGTGTGCACATACACTGTACATGTGTACGTTGCGCACAGTTTATGACCCTTTTTTATAATCCCACGGTTTAACCATGGAGCAACTAAACACAATGGCAACATTGGTGCCTAACATTGGAGCTTAGTTTATTCATGGTTTATTGCTCCTAGGTCTACGTCACGAACAGCGCCACCGCGCGTTGGGCAGCATTTGAAATTAGATGAGGCAATTTTTGTAAAAATCAAATTAAAAATAATTAGCCCAATCCAGACATAAATTAAACGTAAAATCGTTTTTTATTCATATCAATTGATAAAATAACAAAAGAAAATAAATAAGCACAATTTGACTCTTCCTAGGACCTTTAAATCATTTCTGAATCATACTCAACATGAGAAAAATACAGTCCAGGCAACCTGTAAGGCCCTCATCAGCTAATCAAAAACAATTACCATGGCTGCCCTCACAAGGCTTATACTCCTGGGTGAAGAGAAGCAATTCATGGTTAAGTGTCTTGCTCAAGTGCACCAACCAGCATGGCTAGGATTCGAACCCACATTCTGACGACTTAGCCACCAGAACTTGAGTTGGGTGACCACTCGGCCACGACGCTCCAATTATTAAAGTTTTCTGTAATTGTTTGCACTTTATTCGTGGAAAGCTTGACTGGGGATACAACTGTTGTTAGATATAATGTGACCTTAATCTGTGCTGTCTGATTAAACAGGCTGGATGGGTGTTTATTTCGCATGGTGATGGAATTTAATGGATTGAGGAAGGTTATAGGTAACTAGTGTCTAAGCCAAGGGGGTAACTAGTGTCGAAGCCAAGGGGGTAACTAGTGGTAACTAAATAGGTAACTACTGTCGAAGCCAAGGGGGTAACTCTAGTGGTAACTAATTAGGTAACTAGTGTCAAAGCCAAGGGGTATAGTGGTAACTAATTAGGTAACTAGTGTCGATGCCAAAGGGGTAACTAGCGGTAACTAATTAGGTAACTAGTGTCGAAGCCAAGGGGGTAAAAATGAACTATAATCATTCGTTTGTATATTACCTCATCACTTGTTTCTCTATCCCCTTCTCCCCATAATATCTCTTCAGCGATACAGCAGATTGAGCTTGATGTAGTGTCTGTCAGTGTACCACCACCAGCTAAGCCCCAGGTGGCAAATAAGCCAAAAGGAAACCTCTCCGCTAAGGAGAAGCCAGTCTTCACACCTTCAGATCCGGTTCCTCTGAGCAGTCTCGCTGATTACATTAAGGACAAGAAGTCCAGCAAGACTGGATTTCAGCATGATTACGAGGTACGGTGATTGTATGCAAGACTCATTTGAATAATATCTGGTGCCCTGACTTGTGTTGTTAGCAAGTTCATATGAACTTCCCATGGCTAACACGATGTTGCTGTATCATATGATTTTGGGCTAGCTCTTGCACAGTAACCTCCAGCTCGATAACGTCTGGTACCTTTGTGCCATACATCTAATCGAGTGTATTACTCAATGTGTTGTGACATTTCTATGTGTGTTCTATATAGTGTCTGTCACTTGCCTGGTTACTCATATTACAACTGTGAGGTTTTTTGTCCACTCTTAATGCCATAATATACATTTCACTCATCATTTTTTCACAGTAGTTACATTATACCCAGACCTTACTCAGCAAAAAAACGACATTTTATGCACGTCTGAAAAATGTAACGTGAGTAACCTGTATTTTCCTCTTATATAGCATACGTATAACGAATTTCTGAAAAAAAAATTGTGCTGAGTAATTAGGTCTGGGTATAATGCAACTAGGCCTACTGTGAAAAAAAAAAAAGATGAATGAAATATATAAGTAAGGAAATTATGGCATTAAGAGTGGGCCCAATACCTCAAAAATGTTACGTGAGTAACCATGGAATTGCCCCTTTGATCAAATATCCCGCTTGGGTCAACATGCGAGGACATATACCATTTTAACTCTTTTTTTATATAGATATGATTTGATCCATTTTGACAAAGGTTCATAAATGATGTTCCTCTTGTTATCACTAGTCTCTTCCAGACGAGCCGCTGTACCCATGGACGGTAGCTGAGAGAGAAGAGAATAAGAAGAAGAACCGATACATCAACATTATTGCCTGTGAGTTCACCATGAGTAAATAACTGCTCAAGACCATCTTAACATTCAGATTCGGGGAAGAATAGTGGTATATACCCCCACTTTTTGTGAAGGGGGTGATGGACCGCAGGATCATCCCCCGCCCCGCCCACTTTTTAGGCCCATTAAATAAAATCCTTCAATAGCACTAATGTTTAAAATTAATTAAAGATTACCATTGTATTCAAATGTTCAGAAAAAGATTTGCAAAAAATATTTTCTCTAAATGTATTCATTTATTTTTAATCCAAATGTTTTAGAATCCTAATTTATTTTTAGTAATATTACAAAAACATTTTTGGTGATGTTCAGGGGCAGTAATTTGAATTAGATTGAATCATCCCCCATACTTTGATAACAAAAAATTACACACTTATTCAGAGTTAAGAAATTTCTTTCGAGTCACTATTTTTTAGGGCATTTCTTTTTCAAGCTTCATAGCGCCCGAATACCTCTAAACATGTAATAATGAGTTTTGTTTTCTTCTTTGACTCTAGATGATCACTCACGCGTTGTCTTGGAGTGTGTAGATGGTGACCCATCCTCTGACTACATCAATGCAGCCTACATCCATGTTAGTTATCACTAATGTGTCCATTTAGAAAACATTTGCAAAAGTATTGAAAGTTAAATATTTGGACACCTCATTTTGGTGGTTCTAAAAACTGGTTGGTTGCAACTTGACGATTTGAGAATAAAATACGGTTAATCGTTAAAAGCATGGTTCAGCAATTCTGGAAATGAATTTATAAACAATGAAATTCATCTGTACATCAATCCAGTTGAATCTCATAAAATCTCAATGCGGTAATTTTATTTATTAATTTGTATTAATAAATAAATTCTTTTGTCTTCTCTTCTTTCCTAACAGGGATATAAACAAGATGCCAAATACATCGCATGTCAAGGTAAAAGAAAAATCATAAAAGAAATATAACTTAAAGGTCCTATGAAATAGGTTTTTTTTTTCATTGTATACAATAAAGTATGCCTACTGGAACATATATTTGTCATTTGTAATTTTTTCCCCTCACGTTTATACCATAAAAATATTAATTTTTAAATTTAGGGGGTGGTTTTCGACACGCCCATATCCCCTCATTAGCATAAAATTCGTGACGTACACTCAGGTGATTCCCGATCCGCGATCCACAGCACTTGCCCAAGTATGCGTCGTATACAGTGCACCACTGCATGCAGAGTGTTGCTAGAGAAAAAGTTTCCTAAAGTTTTCTGTCAGGTTTGAAGCTTATTATTTCGATAATGCCATCGAGGTGTGTCGCTGCAGGTTGCAGCAACACCACCAAAGACGGTGTTAGTCTACACCGATTTCCGTCTGATCCAAAATACAGACGTATTTGGACGGCTAAAGTCAAGCTGACCAGAGCGAAGTCGTCGGGACCGACGGAACACTCATTCTTATAAAGTGCACACTTCGAGCAGACATGCTTTGAACGGGGCCTTCACAGCCAGTTCGGTATGGCTTATAAGGCCATGCTGCTACCAGATGCAATTCCAACGATGTTCCCGCTAAGTAAGAAGGGTGGGAAGGCTCCAACGAAGAAGAGAGGTGTTTTTTATAGCAAGAAAGACTCAGGGTAAGTGGCCATTTAGTTATACTCCCATGCATAACCTAGTCCACTTTCGTGGGGGTTGCGCTGCGTTTCAACGGTACATCCGTGGCTGGGTTATCGCTGTTCGACTGCATGTTTATATTACGCAAGTCTTGTGTAAACACGTTGCCAGCATGTTGTAAAGCTTAAATCATTTAGGTCAATATGAGTTAAGTCTAATTTCCATACAATCTATGATACAATGGGGCTTAGTGTTTATTACCCGATCAAAGTCTGGCACCAAACCACATACCGCCTATCTCCACGAGAATGTATAGAAATTCTCTGCCTTTGTGTACGTCACGAACGTTTCGTTAAAACTTCGACAATTCGGGGGGTCAATTTTTGATTATTAGATAAACCATTAATAATCCACTCGATTAAAAAAAACATTTAAAATTGTTTTTAATTCATACCAATCAATATAACTGCACCAAAAAATTAAGTTTGGTACACTCTTCACAGGACCTTTAAATCTAAAATGGTAAAAGCTATACTTTTATTTCACATATAAGTTTGTGAACTGAAGTGAACTCATACATGCAGTATATGCATGTATAATTTTCAAATAACTTCAGTTGACCTATTGAGGCAGAATCGCTTAAACACAGCTAATAAAAACAATGCCCAATCCAATCACTTCAAATGAAACACGCAATGCCCGAAAAAATAAGACATCAAATAATTTACTGCATAGCATTCCATGAGGGTTGTCTTAAGGACGTGGTTAAGTCACAAACGGCAACAGGTCAATTTCTTTTGCCACTCAAAATAAAAACAAATATAAGAAATTTTTAATAATATTTTTAGGTCCTAATAAATTTTCGGTGATTGATATATGGCGTATGGTGTGGCAGGAACGTGTGGGGAAAATCGTCATGCTCACCAACTTAGTGGAGAATGGAAAGGTAATACAGTGCTTTGATGAACACCACTATATCGAACATTTGGTTATACTAAACATGACCATTGGATCCCAGTTTATGTATCGGCATTGTAGCCATGAATCACTATAATGAACACCACTATAACGAACATTTGGTTATACCGAACATGACCCTTGGCTCCCAGTTTATGTATCAGCATTGCAGCCATGAATCACTATGAACACCACTATATCGAACATTCGGTTATACCGAACACGACCCTTGGCTCCCAGTTTATGTATCAGCATTGCAGCCATGAATCACTGTAATGAACACCACTATATCGAACATTCGGTTATACCGAACACGACCCTTGGCTCCCAGTTTATGTATCAGCATTGCAGCCATGAATCACTGTAATGAACACCACTATATCGAACATTCGGTTATACCGAACACGACCCTTGGCTCCCAGTTTATGTATCAGCATTGCAGCCATGAATCACTCTAATGAACACCACTATATCGAACATTCGGTTATACCGAACACGACCCTTGGCTCCCATTTTATGTATCAACATTGTAGCTATGAATCACTATGACCATTGACCGCTAGTATGAACATTGTGATTATCATTAGGTGACAAAAGAAAGTGTTTTTCTGTCCACTTTTGCACCTCAAGAACTTAGGTGCTTTTTTTTAAAAACCTATTTTAGGGATTTTTTGTTAAATCTTAATTGCTCATTACAATGGTATTGATTTTGATTCATGTACATGCTTGCTGGAAGACTGAACCTTTTGGTTATAGGAATTGAACAATTCCTCCTCATGCAGTCTTGCGATCTCCACATGTATTCATTTTAATGATTTTAGTTTTTGATGTATTTTCTGTTTGCTTTAAGAATTGTTGTGGAGAGAAATATAATAATAATAATAAAGAGTCTTGAAAAACACTTTTTTAATCATAATTTTCATTATTTCTAGAAAAAATGTGAGAAGTACTGGCCGGACAGTACCAAGGTCTATGGAGATATGTGTGTCACCAAAGTAAACAAGAAAGCTTACACTAATTACATCGTGAAGAGATTCATCCTGTCAAAGGTCAGTGAACTTTTGAGTATTACATTCCCCCATGCAGGCCTGATCTCACAAACCTCTTAATAGTCTTATTCTCTTAGTTATTTTAAAGTGTGCACTATCGTCACATGAATTTGCATTTGTATTCTTACGCCATTATTTGCATCGTACATCAGTACTTATCGGAAGATACATCTTGACACGTCATGCAAGATGTACAAGTACATGTTTTGTAAGATGATTTAAAACCACTATATGCTATTGGTTTTACATGAATCTTATTTGATGTAAATAAATTATGGTATACAATTTCCCTTGAGTATAAATAATCTGAATGCATTTTCACTATTTTCTTGTTATATAACCACACAATGATATGAGCTTTTTACAGACATTTTACCCAAAGTGTATACTGGCTTTAAATACATTCATTCATGATGACAATCAAGAAAGAGAGTAAGCATACTCTCAGTTTTGCCAACATTACCAATGCTGTACTTTCCCTTTAATGTATATCTTGATTCAAAGAGAGTAAGCATACTCATAGAAGCAGTTTTGCCAACATTACCAATGCTGTACCTTCCCTTCAATGTATATCTTGATTCAAAGAGAGTAAGCATACTCATAGAAGCAGTTTTGCCAACATTACCGATGTTGTACCTTCCCTTCAATGTATATCTAAGCATACTCATAGAAGCAGTTTTGCCAACATTACCAATGCTGTACCTTCCCTTCAATGTATATCTTGTTTCAGAGAGAGTAAGCATACTCATAGAAGCAGTTTGGCCAACTTTACCAATGTTGTACCTTCCCTTTAATGTATATCTTGATATAAAGAGAGTAAGCATACTCATAGAAGCAGTTTTGCCAACATTACCAATGTTGTACCTTCCCTTCAATGTATATCTTGATATAAAGAGAGTAAGCATACTCATAGAAGCAGTTTTGTCAACATTACCAATGCTGTACCTTCCCTTCAATGTATATCTTGATTCAAAGAGAGTAAGCATACTCATAGAAGCAGTTTTGCCAACATTACCAATGCTGTACCTTCCCTTCATTGTATATCTTGATTCAAAGAGAGTAAGCATACTCATAGAAGCAGTTTTGCCAACATTACCAATGTTGCACCTTCCCTTCAATGTATATCTTGATTTAAAGAGAGTAAGCATACTCATAGAAGCAGTTTTGCCAACATGACCAATGCTGTACCTTCCCTTCAATGCATATCTTGATTCAAAGAGAGTAAGCATACTCATAGAAGCAGTTTGGCCAACATTACCAATGTTGTACCTTCCCTTTAATGTATATCTTGATTCAAAGAGAGTAAGCGTACTCATAAAAGCAGTTTTGCCAACATTACCAATGTTGCACCTTCCCTTCAATGTATATCTTGATTTAAAGAGAGTAAGCATACTCATAGAAGCAGTTTTGCCAACATGACCAATGCTGTACCTTCCCTTCAATGCATATCTTGATTCAAAGAGAGTAAGCATACTCATAGAAGCAGTTTGGCCAACATTACCAATGTTGTACCTTCCCTTTAATGTATATCTTGATTCAAAGAGAGTAAGCGTACTCATAAAAGCAGTTTTGCCAACATTACCAATGTTGTACCTTCCTTTTAATGATTTCTCAGTTTCCATCTTTCTTGTACTTTTGTTTGTTCCTACAGAGCAGTGAGCCAGATGGTGAGTACCGTGAGATCCTGCAGTATCATTACACCACTTGGCCCGAAATAAAGCTACCAGAGTCCTCATCGTTACTTCAGTTTGTCAGACGAGTTCAGATGTCCGAGACTTCACAACAGGGACCCATCCTCGTACACTGCAGGTAGGGTAGTCTGGATGGGTCGATTAGGAACACATAAAGGGTGACCATGTTAACATTGTCAGAGATCACATGAAGCTGCTGAGCAGAGAATTTTGCTATTAAGTGAATATTTTTTGCTATTAAAAATCTTAAAGCAGACTTCTCATGAAAATTTGGGCACAACTTTAGCTGGTATTCATCAAAATATAGAGCAGATTTCATAGAGCTGCTTACCAGATAAAAATGCTTAGCAAAACAATTTGCTATTAGGTTTTGTTGGTTACCAGCCAAACTTTCATGCAAATTATGTATACTTTGGCAAGTAGTCTGTTTATATTTGGTTAGCAGATGTAATAATAATAATGGACACTTATTGCGCCGGTATTTGCCATGTTTTCACGCTCATGGCGCATGAACATTATTACCCCTGTCATCGGGCCAGTTATATCATTCCTAGAACCATCTCAACTCCCTGGGGAGTATGCAGTCCATGCTGCCAAATGTGTAGCACAATGAGCTTTATCAAACACAATTACCATCTCTGCCCTCAAAGGTCCTCATTTATACTCCTGGGTGAAGAGAAGCAATTATAGTTAAGTGTCTTGCTTAGGGACACAGGCACCACAGTCGCGGCCAGGATTCGAACCCACATTCTGATGACTCGGCCATCAGTTCGATGCACGTAACCGCTCGGCCATGGCACCCTACAATATGGCACCCAAAATATTTCCTTAGTGAATTGGTAACTGGTTGATGAATGATGTAGTGGTGCCTAGTGGACACGGGTTTCAATCCCACTTGGACCTGCATGCTAGCCGACATGTGGATTGAGTTTATCGTCCCTACTTAATCACGTGGGTGTTTCCCAAGAATAATTATCTGGGTTTTTCCTCCCACTGCAATCTAAATTGTAATTTCTTCCTCATAAGGAAATATTTACTGTAAAATCAAAATGAAATGTATCATTTTAAACGATTTATTTTCCTCTCCTCAAGGAAAATAGCAATGTTCTGATGAAAAAACAAATTGTTAGAAATTACCATCAAAACATGGGTGATACATCTATAACCCATCGTTTGGCCTGTCATTCAAGGGTGATTTAAAAGTTTGCACCCTCAACCACATTATGCACAGAGTGGATAGACCCTGTATTGAAATATTGTTCTCTTTGATCTGAAACCCAGTGATGGTGTCGGCCGTACAGGGACGTTCATCACAGTAGACTCCATGTTGGAACAGGCCCATACTGAGGGGCAAGTGGACGTCCTCAACTTTGTCCGTGCTATGAGGGAGCAACGATTCCAAATGGTGCAAACGCTGGTATGCAGTCGTGTCTTCCCTGTCTCATCAAAATATTCTGGAATTAACAAACTATGCCATATCAAAATTTGAATTTTTGAAAATAAATCAAGTTTAATCAGATACATAAACAATTGATTTGATTTTTGCCCTATACCGACATTAATTAATAATTAATAATAATTAATAATGTAGACTTATATGGCGCAAGTATCCACCAAACTGGTGCTCAAGGCGCATTACATTATTACCCCTGCTCATCAGGCTCATAAATCACGACTTCCTACTTAATAGTGCAGACATCTTAAACTTTCGACCACTGAGCTTGCTGGATTTTTTTCTTTTCCCACAGACACTTGGAAAGCACTGAGTACACAGTGCTTCATGGAACTTTTCTGAGCTGAATAAATCCAAAAGTGTACAAAATTCCTCATAAAGGGTACAACTGTGGCATTTGGTAATGCATTTTCAATTCAACCCTCTAGTTTTCAAGAAATATATCATAAAACTAACCTGTGACAGTTTCATCACAAAAGGTGCTCACATTTTTCAGAAAACAACACAGAACTGTGTTCCTGTCTGGCAACTTTTGTGAATAAATTTGTAAATGTGTTGTCGGTAAATTTACCAACAATATTTGCACCCCCCCCCCCCCCAAAGCAAATTGGCTTCCACACCCTACCAAAGAAAATGCCTTCGCTACGCCCCTGCACAGAGTATACATCTTTCAAATGTTGTATGTGAATTCCCAAACGTCATTGTTAGTGTTAGCGTGTTTTAGTGTCGAGTGACACAGGGATCTATATGACATCTAAATAAATGGACATAGCGCACACAAGCTTTAAATAATCCACTTGCAGTTGTTTATTAACGAAATATGACGGATAGAATTGACGGATTTGATGGACCGAATTGACAGACTGATTTGACAGACCGATTGGACGGACCCCTTTGTATTTAGAAATAATAAAACAAGGGTTAATTACAAAAAAATCTTAATTACGATACAATACTTTAACACAAAAGTTCAAAAGGTCACTATTTGTATTTTACTTAACCTTCAATAATTGAATGAATGAAAATCAATGCCAAAAACACTATAACTGATGTGTCTCACTTATAGATTGTAACAGATTACATAACACAATTTGAGCATAGTTTGAGTTTGTCTTTGTCCTCACATCAGATCATTAAAAGTACCAGAACCAAAACATGGACAGTGTTATAAGGCCAAACAACACTAGTGAATAACATAGTGGAAACAAACTGTTGTAAACACCAGTAAAATAATCGTTTTGACTTTAGCATCGAACAAATTCATAATTGTGACCCAAAGTACAACACATTACACTAAATATGGTTGCAAAAGCTGAAAACTTTTCATCAGTGAAAGAATACATTAATACAATATGCAGTTTTCAGTAGATGTTTGTGAATCTATTCTAGTACACAATAAGTGAAGAGCTAACCTGAATATTCTCAGCAGTATAACATTCAAACTACTAGGTCATCCTAACCCAGATGATCGTCTCTGGTCAAGCTACACACAAGAGGAAAATGATAAACCTTTAATAAGTAAATGTAAATCTGTTTTATTAAAGTGAAGCATCAAATCATTTACAAAAACAATTGAACTGAAAAGATGAATAAACTGGTTTACTAAAATGGATACACTTGTAAAAATAGAGTATATCTCTTGAATAAATGCCAGTTCCAACTCTGAATACAATGTTCACACTACAGAGAATACTAAACAGTTGTTTACAAACTATAACAAAACCAAATTATATCAATAAGAGACAACTAAAATAATAGCAATTCTAACAACGAAGTTCAAAATTACAACTTAAAACAATAAAAATCTTAACTTACCGCGAGATATGGCTACTGATGACTTGACTGATATCGAACGAGTCACATGCACGTTGGTTTCTGGATGCAGAATGATTCTTGACCCTCTGTGCAGCCCCTTAAAACCCCTCTAAAACGGTCAGTGAGTGACAGCGCGCCACATACTGATTGGCTGATCACCAATGGTCACCAAACATAAGGATCCTGATTGGTTAACTCAAATCAGCAATTTGCTTAGATCAACTATAATTCCAGTTGCATAAACCCCAAATCTGCCGACTTTCAAAAGCACTCCCAGGTCTGAAAGAACCTCCAGAGCTAATTACCTTTCTTCAAGAGGTACAAATGTATGTAAGAGTCCTTAAAAATAACTTTAATGGCTGTGGGAAAAGTTCTCTAAAACAAAGGTTCTACTTAAGAATGGTCTGAAGTTGTAACCTTCCAGCTTCATGGTAAATTACAATGTTTGTGCAAACAAACAACTACTTAACCTTGTTGGTTTCAAACAATATTTGTGTCAGCAATTTCAGCAGTCTCTTGCCACAAGAACATTTTGACTTCAACCTGAAAATACTAGATAAACTAAAATGTTACTTGAGTTCACAATAATTCTATAAAAATATTAATTGGGTAGTTTTTCCACTTTCCGACATTAGGACCAGTATAAGTTCATCTTTGATGCCCTCTTGGAATCAAGCCTCACGAAAAAACAAGACCACAAGACGGGGGCCTCTGGCAGCGAAGACCAGTTCCATGTAAGTGAAGAAACTCCAAAATATTGCTTATTGGCTGCCTGGCCACCCAATACAAGCTCTGCTCCCCAACACAGTGGGTGACATTTGGCAATTGGCGAATGACTATAAATCCTCTTGCATTGTCATCTATCTATCTATCTGTGGACAATGACCCAGTAAGTTGCTTCTTCATTTCTCTCTGTAATGGACACTTTTTTGTGCCGATATCTGCCAAGTTTGACACTCATGGCGCATTAATGGAGCCAGTTATATCTTTCCTAGAACCATCTTAGCTTTTATATAGTTTTCAATGCCATTTCACCAAAAAGTAAGTATTCTTTATGTTTACAATGTTCACAACCCAAAAAATAAGCCCACTCAAAGTTTGCAACATTAGGAAAGGAGATCAGATCAACTTGTATCATTTATGATGTACATACCTGAGATACAAACAAATGTCTATTGCTTAATTCCCATAAAATATATGATTGTGACCCTTTCACGATTTAGTTAGAAATTCTTATTAAACGGTGCTTATTTCAGGCCTAACCTAGCTTACAGTGATGAAAACATTGAAGAGTCTCCTTTGTGTACACAGTATTTTATTGAATGTCCTGTGACCTTAACCAGCCCATCTAACCCTAGTGCCAAACAACTGCCAACTATACCTCTAACAGTCCCGGGGTTAGACCAGACATGGGGTCTCTATTAGATCTATATCATGCTGCAGCCATCTTGTCTTTCTTCCATACATGTGACCAAACCGAGGCTGGAAGGAAAATAGTCTGATACCTTGTACGGATTGGGGATTAGCTCTATTAATTATCGTAGTTGCATACAGGCAATCTGACAAATATGGCTGCAGTGCGATAAAGGGCTATTTACAAGCACTATCATGTTTTGCTTTCACAGACATCTACTGCAGATCCTACTGATACTGACTATGACGATACGATTACCGGACCAGAAGATATAGCAACTATCATTTATGAAGATGTCGGCCTTCCATCTTGGGCTGTCCGATGGGAAATTCTCTGGAGCAATCTTGTCATTGATGATAAGATACTTGGCAGAGGAAACTTTGGCGAAGTGAGGTCAGGGACGGTGAACGTAAGCGGGCATAAGACCAAGGCTGCTATCAAGATACTGAAAGGTATTCGAAAATGAGTAAACTATCGTCATAGATGGTACCATTCACATACTCCCTTATCATCATATATGATCATGGTCAATTAAGAATGGCTGCAGAAGAGTACACAGCATATGAGGAATTATATGCTGTTGATATCACCTTTCCCGAAACATCATGAAGTCTCTGAAAGATTAATTGCTTAAATACAATCTCAAAAAGTGTTTTAAACATTGTTTTATGTTGGTTTGTGAAACATCAAGATTCTGTAGTATCAGGATGTGATCAACCTCAAGATAAGTGTAAGAAAGTAAAGTGATCTGTATAAATTTGACCTTTGTACCGGCCTGGTCAGTCTCTCAAAATTCATAAAGGTTTTGGCAGTGTACGTGCTTTTAGGTTATTTTGTTGTTCTTGTGTTTTAAGGTCATGCCTCACCGAGTGACCGGGAGGATTTTATGGAGGAGTTCCGTACAATGACCTCCATTGGTTACCATCCCAATATTGTCTCACTGTTGGGTGCTTGTCAACATGAAGGTATGAAAATAGTTGACATTCATTTTTCATATTTCACTTCCAGTGGCAATTTACTTTCAAAGTTGACATTATAATGCATATCATCAGATAGTAATTACAATGAATGAAATGTGTGGTGAAATGATCAACCATCAAATTTACCCAAATGGTTTTATAGAGAGAGCTATATACCTACATCATTTATGGCACAATGACTATATTTCAGTCACAAAATATTTTTAACATTTTTAAGTCGAACTTAGTATGACATATCGACAAGGCAAATTACTATGAACCTGATCTAAGTCTGTCTGTCCGTGACGTATCATTATATACATGTATGTTACAATGGCTGTTTGTACTAAGCAACATGATACTGCAGTAAAAAATGAATTTCTATAAGCTTTCAGAACTTCCTGGTGAGTTGAATACAATTACATATTGTATATAATTTGTATGGTACTTGAATGTTTCTTTGTAAAGAGGTTCTGTACGTCGCTTTGGAATATCTTCCCAATGGTGACTTACGTAGTTACCTGCGGACGACTCGCACAGAGTCAGTCTCCGGTGAATCTTTGTCATCAGAGCAGCTCGTGGCATTTGCTCTTGACGTTGCCAAGGGAATGGAACACCTTGCCAAATCAGGGGTATGTCAAAACCAAACCGTTTGCCCAGATGTGGGCAAAAATGGATAGTTCCAACAAAAATACAGTAATTTGTAAGACACAAGCTGTGCCTGGAACAGGTTATACATACTTCTTTATCTATACAGTATAAGGCCTACTCATCAGAAAACTGTTAACGTCAAGGCTTTGCTTTTTTTCTCCTGAGGACATAGGGGTCACTACGGGCGGTTACAATCATGCTCCATGTCTTTCTATCCAATAATGCTGTTCACCGTATCACCTCTGGTGTTGGGGGGGGGGGGGACTAACAGAAATTGCCACATAGAATAGATGTCATAGGCACAGAGGAAACTAATGAACCACCTAAAAAGATTTAAGTTACTAAAATGTTTGATTTATTTGTAAATTTCTTGTAAAGTTCTTTCCCTTATAATATATATAGCAGCTTGTTCCATGCTGTAAGTTTAGACTTATCTTTGATGAGATGGTTCATTTCAATAAAAAAAAATTAACTGAAGTCCCCAACACCAAGCGATCATTTAATATTCATTCCAAATGATATAACATATGAACATATCTGATGTAGACTAGTTACTTGGAACCAGCTATTAGCCTAATGGTATAGAAGTGTTCTGATGGCTGAGTCGTCAGAATGTGGGTTCGAATCCCAACCGCGACCGGGGTACTTGTGTCCTTGAGCAAGACACTTTACCATAATTGCTTCTCTCCACCCAGGGGTAAATAGGTACATGTACCTGTGAGGGTAGAGTTGGTTGTTGTGTTTGATTAGCCCATATGCGCTGAAATGGCAGCTAGCTGTATACTCCTCAGGGAGCTGAGATGGTTTCAGGAATGATTTATGAGCCTGATGAGCAGGGGTAATAATATAATGCACCTTGAGCACCAGTTTGGTGGATACTTGCGCCATATAAGTCTACATTATTATTATTATTATGAAGCTTTGTTTATCATGCTTTCAAACAGCTTGGTCGTACAATAGTTTCCTCAGTATATTTCTTGATATTTAACTACCTGAAAATGGTATTTTTTAAAGATGTAATATGAATTTATTTTTGATGGATGTCATTAATATTTGATCAGGTGATTCACCGAGATTTAGCTGCAAGAAACATCCTGCTTGGAAAAAGATTGGTTGCCAAGGTTTCTGATTTTGGACTTTCCCGTGGGGAGGACATGTATACCCAGACATCAATGGTAATCACTTTATTTAAAAATAACAACTAAATTTTAGGTCCAAAATGATAATTCATTCCAATTCATTCCAATTGGAAAATTTAATTGGATCCAATTTGTTTTAATTGGAATGAATAGGTTTGAATTGGACTTCATCATCACTGACTTGTGTCTTTACGTTTCCAATTGGAGAAGTTTTGTTGTCCAATTGGAGTTTCAGTTGGAAACCAGTTGGGTTGAATTGGAATCTATGGGTAATGCAGTAAAAATATTTTCCAATTGGAGGTGGTTGGAATTACACAACTGAAGATTATTGGAACCAATTGGTTTAAATGTACAAATCTTTTTCCAATTGGAGAAGTTTTGTTGTCCAATTGGAGTTTCAGTTGGAAACCAGTTGGGTTGAATTGGAATCTATGGGTAATGCAGTAAAAATATTTTCCAATTGGAGGTGGTTGGAATTACACAACTGAAGATTATTGGAACCAATTGGTTTAAATGTACAAATCTTTTTCCAATTGGAGAAGTTTTGTTGTCCAATTGGAGTTTCAGTTGGAAACCAGTTGGGTTGAATTGGAATCGATGGGTAATGCAGTAAAAATATTTTCCAATTGGAGGTGGTTGGAATTACACAACTGAAGATTATTGGAACTAATTGGCATTTTGCAGTCTCATTGAATTGTTGTTGAAAACCAATTGAGTTTTTAAAGAATCAATTGGTTTAAATATCCTATGGACCACCCACTTCCCGGACCAAAAAGTGTGGGTACATACATCAACCCACCCCTACCCCCATCCCCCACCCTATCCATCACCCTATCCCCATCCCCCACCCCTCAACCCTATCCCCTCCCCACCCCTATCCCCCACCCCTATCCCCCTCCCCTATCCCCCTCCCTTCCCCGGATTTATGCCTGTGCTTTGTACAAATGTTACATAGGCCTATACGTGTACATAGTAAAAGTGGCATCCTGTTTAGAATTTTGTATATTAACCACCCCTTATAATTTTTGTTTAGACCCATTCCCTCATAATTGCACTGACCTCTCCTGACAATGGAATATCCTAAAGACCAAATAAACACCTTGTGCAGGTTCTTTGTGCATGTGAAGGTCATTATATTCCATGTGATGATCAGTTACCACCAGCATGGATGGATTTATGCCACAAGTAAGAATAAAGCTTGGAGAAGTTCTCTTTTTCATCTCCTGATTGTTCATCTTTTCTTCTTTCAGGTATGTTACTTTCATTATCATAACTTTGATAGTTTATACCACTGAATTGATATGGAATAATTTAGTTGTTATTGCTTTGAATTGCTTTAATTTATAGAATGTATATGGGAGATGTGAAGAAAAGGAAGTTTCAATTCCTTAGTTTCTTTATACAGTACATGTATATACTTATTGTTATGAAGATCTAGGAGCATTGATGTATAGTGCTTTTATATCTAGTCAAAATAAGTTTTGTTGTTACCTACATTATGCTTACATATAGGCTTATTAGTATTATTCAGTTTCCATGTATACTTTAAGCTCTATAGCTGGAGTATCAGGCATGAAACAATAAGCCATTCATTCACTATATGTGGTCAGTGTGGCTCATTAGTATTCATGGTGTGTGCATGTGTTGGCTATGGCTGTACAGCTTATACTGGGAACATGCGTGACCCCATGCTGAACCAAGAGCCTTGATTCTGATACCCTAGTATGTTTATGCTCCAGTAGTTTTGCAATGCACTAAAGTACAAAGTACATTGAGTGGAAGTAAACATTAGAGTTATGAGTTTGCATTATTTTATGAGAACAAGAACTTCAATGACAAAAGTATGTTAATCATGCATCTGTGATTGAAAGGAATGAAATGTAGTCGAGTTAGCATTTACCTTTAAATGGTTTTTAATTTACAGTTTAGGTTTCCTAGAATGTCATTTCAATTGTTTTTTATCAAGATTGATTGTATATTCCATGTGATGTTCCGTCACCACCATTAAGAATAAAGATCTGAGAAGTTATCTTATTCAACTCCTGACTGTTCATCTTTTATTCTTTCAGGGTCATCAGCCATTGAATCATTAATATACCCCATGTAACTGCAGTTATTTGGCAGTCAGACTGAGTGTTCCTGTCCAACCAGATGACATACAATTACGCCCCTACACTGTGATGAGTACCCTCAGCCCACCAGAGTACAATGGAAGTGGAACCATGCAGAAGATGAGCCAGTATTACCGACATCAGCTGAGGGGATAAGAAGGCAGGACATGTAGCCAGAGGGTGAACCATCAGTGAGCACGCAGGATACAGTTGAAGACATTAATAGTATCATCCAGCTATATCTACCAGACGACATGAGAGACTTGAATATGGTCTTTGAGCACGACATAATGGTCTCACCACCACACAGCCTCTCCATGTATCCATCACATAGGAGTGGGGACAGGAGAGACAGCAGAGAAAACAAATGGTCGCAACTGACTTGCAGAAGGTACTGAACCATGTGAACAGTGACGAGGTGTAGGACAATTGAAGAATATAGGGCTGGAGATGTAACTAACAGACACCTTGGACCTTCCTCGAAGGAGTGTCCCAGACGTAGAACCAGCAGAAATGACAATGATCAACCCCCGCCCCTGAGTCTCTGTCACATTATTTCTGTGCAGTAAAGGGCAGTTTGCTTACTTACCTTCATCATGAAAACTTTCCCAGAATTAACATTATTGATCAGCAGATCGAAAACAATTAAAGATAAAAATGGAGTCATTGTGCTTTTCCATGTAATACCATGTAAGGGTTGTATTCAATTTGCTTCTACAATATTTATGCACTTGTTGTGTTGTCACTTGTTGTGTTGTCATTTATAAAAATGCCTTGAAGTTCAATTAATGACTTCTTTATGACTTCTTGTTCTGTGTTTGTAAATTTGTGAATGCCATCGACCCCCATCTTTTTTAATCACAGAGAACCCAAATAAAGAAATTAATGTAGTTAAGTAGAAACATCCGTCCTGTTGCAGAAAAGGGAAAAAAGTCCTGGAAATGGGACTATAGAAAGAATCTAATTGGGAAATATATTGTCCAACTCGTTCGCATCAGGAAAAAATTGCAATTGGGAATATAGGACTGTCAAAAAGCAAGTAGTCAAATTGGGGGGAAAATCCAATTGGAAAATGGAGGCAAATGTCCAATTGGTTCCTATTGGAAAATATTTCAATTGGGATTTGAGTTAAAAAGTCCAATGGGTAAATATCCAATTGGGAAATTTAATTTCCTATTGGTTCCAATTGGTTTGTGCCAATTGCCAATGGGAAAATATCCAATTGGTTCCAATTTAAAAATTCAATTGGAAATGAATTGGAAATTTTGGTAAGGGATAACATTATAATATCCCTTATAAAAACTAGTCCAATAGTACCATTGGTAATGAATGATAATAAATGGTGCTAGTGCACATACCGAATGGTATGTATGGTTTTTTCATAAGGGATTTAAAGGAATTAAATGATTTTATATTAATTTCAACTTACAAAGAACATATCTTACAAATTAGTTTTTATGTCTCATTTTATCCAAAATTTTAAGAAAAACCTAGCATATTTCTGTATGCATCAGAAAGTAAAAATGTTAATTTATCAGAAGACAGAAAAAAAATTGTATGTTGTGCAAGCAATCATCACTAAAATGGCTGCAAAGTTATTGAGGTCAACACCATTGTGGCTTATTAGGAGCAAATATTATATTCCCAATTTGTGTTTTAATTATTCAGCATGAACGTATAAAAACCAAACTTTTGATGACATTTGGTGTGCATTTGTTATTTTGATATCAGAGACGTGTTCCAACTCGCTGGCTGTCCATTGAGTCTTTGATGCATCAGACGTACACTACTCAGAGTGATGTGTAAGTTGAACATTGAGGGCACTTAACATGACAGTAACTTTCATCAACCTTTACGTCCATTAGCTTATTAAAACAACATTTCAAGCTGACTACATACAGAACATTCGCAGGCAATGTATTAAAAAGTTCTAGATTTAAGGAATGTACAGACATATACTGAATGTATTTTATTCTTTGCCCTTGAAACATACAATACATGTGCTGCCTTGTGCTCTTTTAAATTAAGTTATTGAGTGTAAATTCATGAAATTTGTTGGATCTCAGGGGCGGATCCAGGGTGCAGAAACAGGAGGCATGTGACAAAAAAGGGACAAACTGCCAAAAAGGATAGGGCACACCAAAATGTCTGTATGCTGAAAAAAGAGGACACTCCCCTGCCCCTACCCTGGATGAAGTATAGAGGATTCATCTAAACAAAATATTCATATTTCCCCCTTTTTCTCTAAAAAATTACTTTCTTCTAAAATATTACCTTCAGGTGGTCGTTTGGTATTCTCTTGTGGGAAATCGCCACTCTTGGTAAGATACTTATAATCTGATCAATGTTTTCTTCTTGCTGGCCCAGCTTGACTGGAAATCCCACTATTTTTTATGTAAATTGTCTTCTAAATTTAGCAAGCTAAGTCCTTTAAGTGACTAACGAGCATTATTGGCAAACTTGTTCATTCACAGTTATACATATTATATTACAGACATTATAAGCATAGTTACATTATAGTTATTGCTCTAGAAAGACAAAGCGCAGAATGCATTGCCCACAAAAATGCACTTTCAAAACTGGCCACTGCCGTGTTTCAAAATTAAATTCACTATGCACTTACAAAAGTTCCTTGAAATATTTATAAAATAATCTGCTATAGGACTTATATATCTACAAAATACTTTTAAAAACAAATAATCCAAAGAATATCTTATAATCGCACCTTTGCTTTATGATAAAAGAGAATGACGGACACTAGAGTCAGTTATAACATGGACAATTATAATGAAACTCTCTTGTCCATCCAAGTTATTACTGTCTTCTTCTTGACTTATTTAAAATATTTTATTTTTGTAAAGGGGGAACGCCCTATCCAAGTATCAAGACCAAGTCATTGGCCAGACAACTAATGGAAGGATACCGCATGCCAAAACCAACCAACTGTGATGAAGAAATGTAAGATGTACAAGTTATAGCGCTATACAATTCACTCTTGGTCGGACATCAAACTGAATGAATTATTTGTAAATACATAACTGGTTTTTTTTAATTGTTCTAAAATATGCACAGAATATGACCAATATTTATAAGAGATCTTATAATAAATCGATCACACAGTAAAATATATTACAATGACAACAGTTGTTTATGAGATTGTTATTTGTTTTCAGTGTAATAATTGAAATATATTTTATATATGTGAGAGGGACTGGGAGTGCTTCAGTGGCTTGGGGTGCTTCGATGGCACGCCGGTTCTAAAAGACGGTAGACGAGACTTACATGTAGCTTCTCAAAGTTTTATTCAAGGATGACAAACCTGCACCTGTAGAATCAGGGCAGACAGTGGTTTACAAATAACTATACAAGTATTTTAAATTAAAAGTTAAATGTACACAGTCTTAGGTGGTTTTACCTTATCACTTGAGCACAAGAGAAAATACCCAACAACCCATATCCACCCTCAATGTATCACACAATCACTAAATCTACAAACCCAAAACTTCTAAAATTAAGCATAAGGTAATTTGCATGTAATTAAGGACCATCAAAGTAAAGTAAACAAATCATTGGTTCATAACCAGTATGCCACTAAACCGCCTGCTTTCTTTGGCCAAAATTACTAATTAAACTTCTTCTAAACATCCTAAAATTATCACATTATTGATCTATAAACAACACTGGTTAAAATAAGATGTGTCCCTAAATCAAAGCTAATGTATTCAATCATGAAATTATATCGTAAATATAAGCAATAAAAGTTTGACAACTTTACCTGTAGAATCAGGGCAGGCAGTGGCCTCAGCCCACATAGCAACAGTAGTTGACAATTAACATGCAGTTCATATCAAACTAAAACGTATTAAAAATGGTTTACCAAAGGAACTTTGAGAATAAAATCATTTAAATAATTTACTATTAAATATAATAAACTTAATGAATAATTTTGAAAATAGACAATTGCCCTAATTAAATACCTAACTAATTTATCATCTACAAGTGCTCAACTTAAACAGTTCTACAGAGAGTCCATAATTTACTTTCACTTAATAACGTCTGCTAGTGAGATGAGATGTACATGTACAATGTACATAGTAAAGTTAGTATAAAACAGAAATGCACACACAGTTGTAATGGTGAGTAATGTAAGTTAAAGTAATTAATTAAAATAAAGAATAATATTGTCATGTACTATTTGAACAAATTGACTAGAAACACCTCTTACAACTAAGGATTATTATTGTTGAATATCTCACCTGGAATAGTATTTTTTCCATCTAGTTACGACTTGATGGTCCGGTGCTGGTACGAAGATCCAACCATCAGACCATCCTTCTCGGACTTGGTTACAATCCTGAGTCATACGAATGACAATCAAATAAAACATGTGAGTTTTAATCTTCATTTTACATACATGTACATCAAATGACCCAGTGCCATTAAGTGTAGCTTTCATGTTAGAAAGAGCCTTTAAAAACAATGTCTGTTCCCGATACAGCTTTACAGCAAGTAGCTAGGCCTACCTAATGATTCATTGAGGCTGCCGAAATTCTGCCGTAATTTACTCATTCTCGTATGAAGACTAGCAACCTCGTTTCATGTAAAGAATCTTACATTTTTAGGCACAACAAAATATGCATTAGGCTGATGAATTGGCTAATATAGCCAATGTATTATATTCAACCATCATTAAAACAAATTTATTCACTAAAACTTCACCCATGCAGTCTTAAAATCTGCCAAACTATTGCAAGGAGTATATTATGAATGGATGATAGAGCAAAACAGCTTGGTTTTCTCAAGTGTCAAGTGCCAGCGGGACTGAGCACACTTGTCAAAAATAAAATAGATGTACACTTGGTGTGTGGCTTGTCTGTAATGTTATCCAGCCCATAATGTAAAACCGTCATACAGTATTATCAAAAGTTTATTACCTATAGATTTCTGGTTTTATGTATTGCAATATTTATTTGTATTTTATTTACAGACGTACATGGCCTTCGATCGACCCCATTATGAAAATTTTAGTGTCATTCGACCGGAACTTGATGACAATTGAGCAACTTGTCATTTCAGTCAGATGGACCCTTGGATACGTGATTAGAGTATAGAGACGACGGAGATTAACCCTAACTCCCTAGACAACAAAGCCAGTTGGAGGATTTTGAAGGATTTTTATTGTTTTAGTACAATGCCTACAGAGTTAGTGTTAATTAGTTAAAA
Source organism: Zoroaster sp. YZ-2022 (assembly GCA_029582265.1). NCBI lineage: Eukaryota > Metazoa > Echinodermata > Asteroidea > Forcipulatida > Zoroasteridae > Zoroaster > Zoroaster sp. YZ-2022. The sequence continues at coordinate 26,691,767 of CM055825.1, read as the reverse complement.
TAGTTAAATGGAAAGTACATATTGGTAATGTTGGCAAAACTGTAATGTTGGCAAAACTGTTTCTATGAGTATACTTACTTTCTTTGAATCAAGATATACATTAATAGGAAGGTACAGCATTGGTAATGTTGGCAAAACTGTTTCTATGAGTATGCTTACTCTCTTTGAATCATAATATACATTAAACAATCAATCTGTGAAAATTTTTAGCTCAATGCAGAGTCTAAGTCATGAAATAAGCATTTAAAAGCATTCAGCATTTGTACAGAAAACACAATTTCAATTTTGGGCCAGTGCTGTGGCTCTTTACCTTCTGTGTGGGTTTAAGCATGGCTCCTCCATGGTTTAAGATACAAATATGTTTTGCATCTAGGGTGAGTACATTTACTGCAACTATGTATATAAGTATCTCATCCTGTTAGTGGCGCCCTGCCTCGTGCACATGTCCTCTGGAGGCCTGGTGGGTTGAAGTGACAAAATGTGGTTTCGCCGAGTAATTTCTTTTTCCTTCAACATGCTTCACAGGAGGTGTGATGTGCTTGGAGCTACATCTGTTTGGCACTTGATGAATTTGTGCATTTTACTGTTTCTTTGTGTCTGTTTTCTATGTCTAGTTGTTCTTATTTTGTTGTTTTTGTAAATTTTTATTATGTGAAATTTTATACTATAATTATGTACTGAACTTTGAAATGTTGCTATTTTTGGTCATTTTAAAGATTTTATATGTATTTATTTTGTATCCTGTTATTTGCGGTTTACCACTGTTGATTGAGGACAATATCGGCAGGACCCCACGCTAGTACCCCCACGCTAACTAGTACCCCCACGCTAACTAGTACCCCCACGCTAGTACCCTGTTTGCAATAGTTTGTGCATATAATGAGTTGTAAAATGAGGCATTTATAGTTAATAATATCGATATTAAGCAGAATAAATAGTAATTTGTAAGATTTACACTACATTTACACTAACAGTACGTACTAATATTGTCATTAAGTTTAATACTTATTATTAGAAACAATCGTAATATTACAATATTAAAAATGTTGTAGCATGGTTGTAGGAGGATCTATACTTTTTAATATATATTTTTGAATACCGATAACTACATACGTAGAATTTTTTATTTGCATTGTACTTGTGTGTTTTGTTTTTAAATAAGGTTTCTTTTCCTTTTGTTTTTTATTTATCTATTTTTCTGTTTTTCTTTTTTCTATTTTCTATTTTCTATTTTATTTTTATTATTTTTAAAAAGTTTTTATTTATATTTTTTTTTGTTTTTTTTTTTAATTTTTTTTTTAAATTTGTTTTATTTTTTTTCTTTCTTCTTTTTTTTTTTGGGGGGGAGGCAGGGGGCAGGTTGACTAAATTGACGGGGGCATTGCATGTAGCAATAAGATATGACGCGGATTCAGAGACCTGCATATGGGGCTAAAGACAATAGAGTATATTATTGCAGATAATATCTATAGGGTCTATAAGCACCCCAATCCATTGATGGAAAATACTGACAGTCATTTATTTGTCATTTTTAGGCTAAAAGGTCTAAGCCAAATCAAAAGAAGACTTCTTGGTTTAATTCAGGCCTACTTACATTAACAGTAACTACTATACTCAGATAATATTATCATATAGTTTAAAACATGGAGACTTAATGATACTAAATAGTAATAAGAACAATGTAATACATGTATTGAGATGTTACAGTGTAAAGGTTGTGATATGATTGGATTTGAAGGAGGAATTATTTTTTGTGATACAATTATACGCAGACATTAATATTTTGCATTGTTCCATTGTTCTTTGTGTGTTATGTTTATAAAAGTAATGTTAAGAAGTGGACACAACATAATAAGAGGGAAATCGTGAGTATACATTTCTCTCCTCGGACATTTAAAACTACGGGGACAGATCAGCGAATGAGAAAGATTACATGGACATCGCACGTAACAATTAGTTATTATGCTTATTAATTTGTTGGCCAACTCGACTTTTAAATCATTATCATCATCATTAATAAAACATGTTGTTTCAAACAACTTGGCAAATCTTCAGTGCTTAGAAACACAAAACATTTTCAGTCGGCAAACCCATACAGCTTTAGGTTTGCCGACTGAAAATCTATTCTGGACCAATCCTTGTTCTACTACCTTTGCTCCTTCATTTGCCGGCTGAGGCTTTAAATTTTGAACGTGAGATTAGATTTCCAAGAGCAATGCCATTTTGGATATTTAATATAGTGTGCTCGAAAAGCAATCCTCCATACAACCCGAGTAACGGTGAGTAGAAACTAGGATAACTTTCGCCTGATTCTCCCAATAAGGATCTATGCTTTTATCAAGATGAGAATATTTACGTGGCGCTCCTTGTCAACATATACTTTCCCGATTGGGGGATACGTTTATCCAGATTGAGATTGAAACCCTATTTTCCCAATGAGGATACCAATGGGGGACACTCCTTGTCAACATACTTTCCCGATGGGGGATACGTTTATCCTAATTGAAACCCTATTCTCCCAATGAGGATACCAATGGGGACACCCCTTGTCAACCATATACTTTCCCGATTGGGGGATATGTTTATCCTGATTGAAACCCTATTCTCCCAATGAGGATACCAATGGAGGAACATTCCTTGTCAACCATGTACTTTCCCGATTGGGGGATACGTTTATCCTGATTTGAAACCCTATTCTCCCAATGAGGATACCAATGGAGGAACATTCCTTGTCAACCATGTACTTTCCCGATTGGGGGATACGTTTATCCTGATTGAAACCATATTCTCCCAATGAGGATACAAATGGGGCTGCTCCTTGTCAACATGTACTTTCCCGATTGGGGGATACGTTTATCCTGATTGAAACCCTATTTTCCCAATAAGGATACTAATAGGGACACGCTTTGTCAACTATACTTTCCCGATTGGGGGATATGTTTATCCTGATTGAAACCCTATTCTCCCAATGAGGATACCAATGGGACGCTCCTTGTCAACTATACTTTCCCGATTGGGGGATACGTTTATCCTGATTGAAACCCTATTTTCCCAATTAGGATACTAATAGGGACACGCTTTGTCAACTATACTTTCCCGATTGGGGGATATATTTATCCTGATTGAAATCCTATTCTCCCAATGAGGATACCAATAGGGGAACATTCCTTGTCAACCATGTACTTGGGGGATACGTTTATCCTGATTGAACCCTATTCTCCCAATGAGGATACAATGGGGCACCCTTGTCAACATTCCCGACGGGGAGATCTATGATTTTTATCCTGATTGAAACCCTATTATCCTAATGAGGATACCAATGGGGCAATCGTTGTCAATCATACTTTTCCGATTAGGAGATCTATGCTTTTATCCTGATTAAAACCTTATTCTCCCAATCAGGATAATAATGGGGGCAATCCTTGTCAAGCACACATTCCCGATTGGGGGATACGTTTATCCCGATTGAAATCCTATTTCCCGGTTGCATTTTCTTGTTAAAAATACAATCAAATACATGTATGATTCTTATAAAGAAATGAAAACAGAAGTTTGTTTGATTTCAGTTGTATTTATTTAATTTTATTTTCGGAACCACAGAGTACAAAGGAAATCGCCCGCCCAATACCCCGGGCATCAAGCTATGAGAAAAGAGGAAACCAAAGAAAATCATTGTTTTTATTGCAATGACGTTTGGGACATGAATTCACTAGCTGTAAAGTAATTTTATTACAGCTCAGCATTTCTATGGCAGTGACTAGTATGGCTGATGGAATATGATACCTATTGTTTACTAGAAAACATTGTAACCATAAGTAAAGCCACATCCTTGTCATTTGATATTTTTCAGATATGTTAGTTCAGATGTTACCGATTGATATTATTAATTGTACATTAATTAATTTGATATCACACACAGATCCTCGTCATTTGATTGGTGGAACACACATCACGTGCTAATAGTTTTGCCCATTGCGCCTTCGCTCCAAAAGACTGTCCAATAGTGCGCACGCTAATGCGCGGCCGATCTAGTTATTTTATTGGATATCTGAGCATCGTAATGAGACGCGTATTGGATAGTCTTTTGGAGCGAAGGTGCAATGGGCAAAACTATTGGATAGCACGTGATGTGTATTCCACCAATCAAATGACAAGAAGATGTGTGGGTGGGTGTGTGTGTGGGTGTGTTCTTACACGCCATTCGTTGTGGGGTACCAAACACAATGGAACAATGGTACCCCACAGAGAATCTATAGAAATTCTGGTACCCCACAGGAGAATTCGATCTATAGAAAAGGGATAATAGAACGAACAAAGGAATCCGCATATGTAAGTGTGTGTGTGTGTGTGTGTGTGGGTGCACGTGCACGTGCACGTGTAAATTACGTCAAGTGAGGTCTTCCATGTAAATTCATACTCGCCAACCGAGCACGCGATGCAAAACGAGGACGTCCTCTGTTTGAACTAACGTTAAAATTGGAAACTCTGAGCATATTTATGACGGCCAGTGATCTCTCACTTTTTGAAAGCCGTCCTCGGTCTTATCATGGAGGAAGAAATGTTCTTCCTCCATGGTCTTATGAGAAAAACAGACGGAGTGTGACGTAACACATTCGTCTGGGACTTTACCGAATCGCCTGGAAATGTACCAGCGCCCTCTCTAGTTACAATACTTTGGACATGTGTGGTGGAGACGCGTTTGCTATTGTTGTCATCAGCAGTTACGAAATGTTTATTGTAGGTATGTGCGTATTCCACGCATTGTCGCAAATCTTTTTGGCCGCGGCCTCAATCTCGGGTTGAATCGCCGTGGCGAAGACACCGAGATAGCGCTTTGTAACGTTTCGCTGTGGCCGTTCTTTTTAACGTACCCAGGAGCTTTTTTTTCGAAGACGTAGATCACATATTCTACTTCAACCTCGTTCTAAAATTTTCTGAATGCGGCATCTAGAAGTTTCCAAAAAAAAATCTCGAAATTTGGGTTTGTTCTTGCTCATCAAAACCATCGACGATTTACTAAAAGGTGAGTAATATACCTTATCAAACCACACTACTAATTTTTCTATACTTGTTTTCTACCTCTTGGCCAATTTTGACGGCGATTGGACGATGCGCAGTTACGTTTTTTTGACTCGCAGAAATTGATGTCGATCAAAGATTGTATTGCGCCGCATTCAGCACGCTACATTGTGTACTATTTTTGATGTCAACAAAACGAACGTTCAATCGGCCGAATTTTCAGTCCGATAAATCGTCCGTTTTTTCCCCTTCCTCCATGGTTTAAACCTAATATACATCGGCGTAACACAATAATATTAGTTCTCATAACTTATTTAATTTTTTCATCTTTCCAGTCCAATATAATTTATTATTTTTTCTAATGTTTAATTAAATCAGGGATAAGAATTTCTCGCGGATTTCAGTATAAAAATTAAAAATTCTCGGATTTGAGTAATTTTTTTTCCTATTTTTAAAAATTTATTTTCATTATTTTGTTTTATCTTTCCAGTCCAATATAATTTATAAATTGTTCTAATATTTAATTAGGGATGAAAATAATCCTGAGATTTGAGTAATTTCTTTTTTTCATATTTAATTTTTTTTATTTTTTATTTTTTTTAACACATTTTTTGGGTATTTCTTCAATAAAAAGTGTGTCAGTGTATTTTACCATATCGCCCGGCATTTGAAAGCTTCATTCTTACTCTCTAGAATGGTAGTAGAAACTTAATATAATACAGTCGGGAATATATGGCCTTTTTCAATCTAAAACCAAGAACAAAATCTAAAAACGAGCATTTCCTATGGAGGTCAACACAATTTTGAGCACATTTTCAGTGGGTTCGCTCACTAAACTGAACGGCAAATTAGTTGCCGGCAAGGTACAGACCCATATCGCACGGCAGAATAAACTATGGAAAATTCTCTCTCAATCCATATAAAACAATTTCTGATTGGTCCAGGGGAAAGGATGGCTTTTTTTTTGTCCAATTACAAAGAGTTTTTCTTCTTTGTTTGGTGACCTCGGTAATATATGCAGAGTCCACTGTAGTCTGGTTCTGCGGTTCTCTCACGGCACGCTTGTGAATAGGCTCATTGAAACAGGAACCAGATCTGCCACGCTCGCTTCCTCGAAAGTCTCGAAACACGAAGTAGAAGCCTGCGTTGTTTCTTTGAATTTTCCAGAGTTTTACGCCGACTTGTTTTTTATTAAAATGCTTTTCGATGAGTAAAATATATATATTTGTTCTGGTACTCTTATTGTGGCTTAAAACATCTCATTTGAGAAGAAATTGGCCGAAGTTCTGTCAAGTTGGAGGCGGTTTGGTGAACGGATCAAAACATTACCACTCAATAGGGGTGATTAATTTCTACATACACGAATCCCGATTTAACCGCATTCTCAGACTCAGCATAGACATGATAGAGCATGCTCAAAGGCATGAAGAAGAGGCAAGTATTTTTTTATATTGTTTTCTTTTTATTAATTGATTGCCCAGACTTGTAGTATGAAGTGTCTTTGGGAAAAACTTCTTAATAATAATTAATATAATACTAAAAAAAAAAAAAAAATGGACAAACAATTTCCATATTTACAAAACTGTGCACTTTTTTTTTTGGGGGGGGGGATAAATAATAATTGGAATTCAGAATAATCAGGACACTTTGTCGCTGTAAGAATAAATTAACTTTATGCTTTATTTTGAATCTTATTTGTTATTTGTTTTAAGGCCCCTCTCATCTTTCATGTTTCATCTATCTAAATATTTTATATTTCCAGTGTGTTTATTTATTTTTTATTTTTTATTTTTATTGTAACGTAGGTGAACTTTGATGGATAGTGGTGCTACCTGTGGCGGAGAAACATCCTTGAGAAGGAGTAATAGACCAACAAAACAACATAACTACCAGCTGCTGAATAATGGACCATCATTACCAACAGATAGAGTAAGCAAAAAGACCTGGTCTACTACAAAACTTTACTCTTTAGTAACTGTTGATTCAAAGGTTGTTGGAGAACGACTTTTGGTGAAAGTTCATTACACAGATAAAGAGTGGGACTCGGCAGCATACGACGAGTGGCGAAATGCTGAGGAAGTTATAGACATACCGGAGTGCTTCATCAACTACACACCTGAATTAAAAGATCTTTTCTTAACGCAACTTAAAACTTCTATTAAAGAACAACTTCATGGTCAGCGAAAGGTGGACAGTGTTGTTCACATAAAGATCGATACCAAGAAACTTGTTCGAGGAACTTGCCTGTCTTGGTAAAGAGGTTAAAACTCCCATATTGCTTTATCTTCGCCGGAGGATTTTAACGATTTACTAGGTGAAGGCTGGACCTGGAGGATTTTAACCAACAGGGAGATTTTGCATTTGTCACGAGTGGCACTTATCACCTACTGGATGACAGAGAGGAAACCTTGTGAGGAGTTTTTACCTGACGGATCCCTTCAGAGTCATCCACAGAGGTTTCCAATTTAATTTAAAATTTGCACGTGGCATTGGCAATAAGTTTGATTTTGCAGATTTTTTGAAAGTATAATTATGTTTTCTTTTTTTTTAATCAAAATTTATGTAGTGTATCTTTTCAGAGGTACACAATGTTGGTAATTTTCTTGTTCATGTAACTTTATTGTAAACTATAGCAGCAGGTAATTTCCAGTTGTGAGGTTAATCATATTTTTATTTATTTATTATTTTTTTATAGTAAAACTGTATTGATATTTCACTCTCCATTACTTTTTATTTCTTTCGTGGCCAACATGGCCTCTGTTGGTTCACTGATGATTTTTGTTCTGGCCTTCCTGTGTCTTGTCCAGCCAATTTATGCTGCTCCCGATGAGTACACTACACATGTCGTGGAGATTGAAGTTTCAGAAATGTTTCTCTTCAATTTAGTGAAGGAAATTGGTGGGCATATGTCTTCAGAAAATGTACAATCTGTTTTGACAAGGATTATCGCTAGACACAACCTACAATCAGACAAGTTTATCTTGAGTTGTGTTAAATCTTTACGAAGTAAACTAGGCAGACTATGGAGTACATGGACAAAACAATCAGGTTCAAATGGGCGGAAAAACTGTTGAAACAATTTGAAAAGTCAACGTACACTTGACACTTCAACACAAAACAGGCAGCCCTACAAAACGTACATTAGAACAGGAAGTGGAAGTGGAGAAGGTCAAAAGAAGAAAGCTAGAGGATGGTTTAAAGAAAATTGGCACAGAATTGAGCAAGTGTAAGGAGGAAAAAAGAGAAGCCGAAAGAAAACTTGAAAGATTGTCAAATCCCCAAAAACGTAGACAAGGAGAAAGGGGTCGAAGTAAAGGAAAACTTGCTTACAGTGAATGTCAAAAACGACGCCATAAAAGTAAGCAGGTTAACTTGATCAAGGATATTTTTGGAAATGGCAGAAGTTATGGGGTTGTGAGTGTTGACTTTAAGGATGATGAAGGACAGATTGTCAAGATTGTACTTAATGAAGATGATTGCCCAGTTGAGACCAACAAAAATATGGTAACTGAAGATGATATTGATGAGATGATTTTCATTATGGACTCCTTTTATGTCACCGACAGGTGGCTACCATGAAATTTCTCAGCGCAACCACTCTCTCCCAAGAACCTGTAAAATTAAAAAACGACGACATGATTTAAACAATACCTTTGAAATAAACACTTTGAGTGGAGAGTATGACGGCGTCTTCAAGTCTTTAAGAACTGACTTGATTCAAACATTATCGGCCAATCCTAATTTCATTACAAATGACAAAGTTCAAATAAAACTAAGTGGTGATGGGACAAGGGCCGGAACCAAAAAGCATATTGTTAATATGAGTTACACTGTAATAGGTGACAAGAATTGTACATCAGAACGTGGAAATTACCTGCTAGCTATAGTACAGTGTCCAGAGACAGGGGAATGCATCTATAAAGCCCTTAACATTTTGATTGATGAATTTAATGCTTTGGATTTTGTTGAAGTTGATGGGAAATCCATTGTAATTGAGAAGTTCATTGGCGGTGATCTAAAATTCCTCAATCAAGTTACCGGAATTGGCGGCTTTTCATCAACATTCTCCTGTCTCTGGTGTAAATGTTCCAAAATAGACAGATCAGACATTAATAAAATGTGGTCCATGACAGATGTTAATCAAGGTGCTCGAACAATAAAGGAGATAACTGAATGTGCTAAAAAGCCCAAAAATAGCAAAACAAAGTTTAATTGTAACTCAGCTCCTGTATTTTTTTCTGTACCCATTGCCAGAGTTATTCCAGATACCCTGCACCTATTTTTAAGAATCATGGATCAGTTGTGCTACAAACTTACCTTCTATCTTCAGCATTGTGACAACTGTGTTCGCCTCAGCCCAAATCTAAACCTTGATAACTGTAATAATCTTATCCGTTTCCAGAATTTTATTAAAACACTGGGAATAAATGACTGGAAATTTATAGTGAAAGACACCAAGATTGAGGCAAGATCTTTTACTGGTCCTGAGCATCGAAGAATTCTGAACAATATTGATCTAGACAGTATTATTCCAAGTCATCCTAAACTCACAAATATTAAAGCTCTGTGGAGTGGTTTTAAACAACTAGTAGACCAGCTTAATAATACTTTAAGTTTAGAGGACATTCACCAGTTTCAATCTTCTGCAAAGTCTTGGGTTGATTTATATCACATGGTTTACTTGGCAAAAGACATAACACCATACATGCACGTACTTGCTTACCATGTCCCTGAAGTTATGGAGCTGTATGGAAATCCTACATATTTTTGCCAACAGGGACTTGAAAAATTAAATCATTCAGTAACAAAATGGTATTTTCGTTCCACCAACTTTGGTAAAACGGCGCTCAAACAGATAATGCTTAAACAAAGTCGCTTGCGATTTCTCGAGGCAAAATGCAAGCGCTCACCAAAATGGCGTGTCAAGTGCAGCACAAAACTACTTGCCCTGACCAGATTTGAAACAATATTGTCACTTTCCTGTATTTATAAATAATAAACCTCATGATAATCTTTTAGCTCAATGGAAATGGAGTTAACTAAAAACGTTAATCAGTTGTAGATTTAAAGTTCTTTCTTGTGTGTGTATTTAATTTGTATGAATGATAACAACAAGGACTTTGAAGTAGTCCGATATAATGCCTATATATACAATACTTGTATGCTGATGTTTTGTGTTTTTTTTATATATATTTTATTTACTATTTTCTTTTTACTTATGCTTTATTGTATTAGCATGTGTTATTTGTTACACTAAAACATGGATGCATAACACATAAACCAAGGTGTATCCTTGACCGTTCTTTCAAATTGTGTATTAATAATGTAATTGTGTTCTTGATGTAAAGCTTTGTTTCCTTAACTTTAGGGGGAAAAAGGCATTTTATTTTGTATTAATATCCAGGCAGCTATTCTATTTATATGCCAAGACTTGTCTTTCATTCGGTGCCATTTTTATGCCATAATGTGTCATTAATATATCAACACCTACCTCACATATAACCAATACTTTAATTAAGTAGGGTGTAAAGTCAAACATTAAACGTGTGCTATTTTTTTAAGGTGTCAAAAAAGTTGCCAGTGTTCAAAATTTAAATAACTCAATGTGAAAGTGTGGAAATTGTTTTATTGCCAGTGTTTCAAAATAGCATTTTGTACCTTTTAGAACTAATGTGCTTTGTGTAAGTGTATTTCTATTTTACTGTTTTGTGGAAAGAGTGTTAGGAATGACATTTCCTAAAATAAAATAATTGTTAAACTCTGAAAGAGTGCGTCCGAATCCGGTTAATTATCTGATACTATACCCCTCGCTCTATGAACATTGATTGCTGTGTGTACTTTTCCCCCCGTTGTACAAAATGGTCTAGTCCATTGACCCATCTAACAGGAGATAAACTATGCAGTGCACGGAGGTCAGTGCACACACAGGAAACCGGGGCACACAGCTCTGTATTCTTTTCTGCTCAAATAGGGGCCAAAGTTTTTCATATGATTTGTAAATCAGCACTACAAAACAAACTAATCATTGAATTAGCCTGGAAATAGGTTATTATTCTTCCTCTTTTCCCAAGCATTCCAGTGATACCAACCTTTTGACAATCGGACAAGAATTAAGAAAGTTATGATATGGAATCCGAGAAAATCTAGGAAACGGGTCACAAGTCAAATTTACATTTCTTTTGTTTTTCCTTATAAAATAATTGCCATTTACGGGCCTAAAATTGCCGGATTCAACATGTCATAACTTCCTTATTTTTGGTCACAGGAAGATGGTTCTTATATCATTGTAATCGTCTGTTCAAGACCTTGACAATGATACCAGTTGTATTGAAATCCGTTGATTTTGAAATTTTTTGTCACATAGCTATTTATTGCTGTATTTGTATACTCAAAGATAGCGTCCTTTCCAGCGCGTGCCTGCTAGTGCTAGAGAGAAGACGGTCTTTTTCAGCCGCTCACAAGATACAGGTATTCCAAGTGTACTAACGATGTAAGTACTAAAATGTGTCTATAGAAAATTACTGGAAAGTTTAAAAGTATGCCCTCAGATGCATTTTTTATTTAGGCTAAGTTCAATGCAACGTTTGTCGTAGGCTGCCTGTAGTGTAATCATTTAATATAATGACATTATAGTACTTCGCGATCACAGCCTCCTGGGTTTAATTATGAAATGCCACATAGCTGACTTATTATAACTCTTTTATAATCATTATATTTTTAGTTTATTGAACAATAAATTATACCAAACAAAGTATAGAGCTGTCATTTTAACACCAAACTAGGTCCTATTTATATAGGCCTACTAAGTAAGTGATGGTTGAAGGCCATGGTGTGGATGATAGTAAAACTATACTAGTAAACTTGCGGGTACACTACAACCATGTGTAGTAATCCCTTTGGGAGGAGTGTTGGCTTTGAAAAGAGCCGTTGGTGGTCTCGACATTTCAAGCAGAGTACATTGTTCGAAACGACGACCACCAACGGCTCTTTTCAGAGCCAACACTCATCCCAAAAGAGATTATTACACATGGTTGTACCCGCAAGTTTCTTTCCGTCCCCTTCTTTTCCTGCCCCCCCTTCGCCCCCCCCCCCCCCCTCTTTCCACCCCCATCTCCCCCATCTTCCCCCCTCTTCCATAGAGACATTGTGATCTCTATTGAGCTACCACATAAATGACTAATGAAAAGACTATGACTTTATGCCTATTCTATCGTCGTCGTTTTTACGAACCAGCAAACCAAAGGCACTTTTGTGAAAACTAGATTTCGAGAAAATCGCATGTAACAATATGAGTATATTTAATAGGCGTACACTCAAATTTCCTGGTCATATTTGGCAGGTGAGTTGCACAGAGTTTGCTTTAAAAAACACACTTGTATTTAGGCCCATTTGCTTACACATAACCTGAATCCTCCAAAATCCTTCAGTAGTAAAGCAAGCACATGACATGTATGCACACATGTGTTTCTAATCTGTGATACATGTACATGGCCAGGGACACTCCCTGCATGCATGGAGCAATAAACAGTGTCCACTGACCCAAGCACTGACCTTGCAATCACTACAACAAACATGGATGTACATGTACCATGGAAAGGCAAGTATGCCTAATAACCTCAATCCTCCAAAATCCTTCACTTTAGCAAAGAGCATGTAGCATGTAACCTCAATCCTTCAAAATCCTTAACTTTGGCAAAGAGGATATTGGAGGATTTGGGAAGGTTAGGGTTAATTAAAATTGCAGTTTATTTAAACATACGGGTATGTTAGTTAAACCAAGCTATGTGTACCCCACCTGGCAAATTTTAGCCAAAAATTTTAATGTTAGCCTATTAAATTTACCGTTTGAAAACTTGCACATCGTTACGCGCGATTTTCTTGAAATCTAGTTTCCAAAAAGTGCCTTGTTTTGGCCGGTTCGTAAAAACGACGACGATATGTATGGTGCAACCCTCCTATAGGTTTAACACTCAAAGACACTCAAAATGTTTATGTCTCTCTTAACCCATTGACTTTGTGCAGTGCACTCAAATACACTCAAAATTTGTATGTAACTCCCAACCCATTGACTTTGTGCAGTGCACTCAAATACACTCAAAATTTGTATGTAACTCCCAACCCATTGACTTTGTGCAGTGCACTCAAATACACTCAAAATTTGTATGTAACTCCCAACCCATTGACTTTGTGCAGTGCACTCAAATAAATGCAAGGACATGTGGCTAGGAGGTCAAACCAAAACCACTCGACAGTACATACACAGCTCTGTGTGACTCTGTGGTTTGACCTACTAATTGGCAATGCACCCAAAAATACTCAAGTGACTGTCTGTGTGTGCCGTACTGACTGGGCCAAATTTCAGCCTGGGCATAGGAGGGTTACAGACTAATTCAGGTTTGTGATTTATATTATTTTTCCCCAGTGAGTCAATGCGTATGCTATAAGTATCTTTAGCAACATGGAACGCAGGGGTCGTCACCAAAAGAAGTTGCCCTGTAAAGTAAGTACCTTACACACACATTAATAAGGTTTGGCCGTAGCTTCCCCCCCCCCCCCATTTCCCCCCTCTTTCTCCACTCCGTTAATTCCCCACCCCGTTCTTTCCCCGTTCTCTCCCCCTTTCTTTTCTCCTCTCCCTTTCTTTTCTCCTCCCCCTTTCTTTTCTCCTCCCCGTTTCTTTTCTCCTCCCCCTTTCTTTTCTCCTCCCCTTTCTTTTCTCCTCCTTTCTTTTCTTCGCCCCTTTCTTTTCTCCTCCCCCTTTCTTTTCACCTCCCCCCTTTCTTTTCTCCTCCCCCTTTCTTTTCTCCTCCCCTTTCTTTTCTCCTCCCCTTTCTTTTCCCCTCCCTTCTTTCTTTTCTCACCTCCTTTCTTTTCTCACTCCCCTCCCCCTTTCTTTTCTCACTCCCCCTCCCCCTTTCTTTTCTCACTCCCCCTCCCCCTTTCTTTTCTCACTCCCCCTTCCCCGTTTATTTCCACTGCCCCCTTTCTTTTCTCACTCCCCCTCCCCCGTTCATTTCCCCTCCCCCTATTCTTTCCCCCTTCCCCCCTCGTTCTTTCCAAGTAAGCTTTTAGCTTAAAACTAAGCTTTATTGAAAAACACTTTACCTTTCCCCTCCCTTCCCTTTCACTGCAGCCTTTCCCAGATCGAAAATAGCGTGTATCCACTGCTGATAAATATGTCTGTTTTATTTCATTCTAGCTGGTCCACCCATCATCGCCACAGTGACGAACCTCAGGCTAAGTTGCCCCGTCATCTTCAGTCTTGCCATAAGGAAGAAAGAGAAGTTGTAGATATTACCTCGGAGACCGACCGTAGTGCCCGTAACAATCTTCTGTTGAAAATACGTAATGTTGGTAATCACAGACACAATTGCAAAGTACTTCGAGAGGGTGAGGGTGTCCTCATTGTGGCATATAGGCCCAATCATAAGGCAGATCCCCCATGACTATGGACCGTGCATTATTGTTTTGGTTATTATGTACGCAGTGATCTTTGGAGACACCGGTGCCCAATTAAGCCTGTGCTCATACTGATGGAGGCTGTATGGCAGCTTGTAGGCGTGGACGAGTGGCTCACAAGAGTGATTTGTTGAAACCTCCTCCTGTTGGTGTATCTTTCAAGTTGAACAAAGTTTTAAGTTCCATGAAGAGGGATGATATATCTCTCATAGTCAAAACCGATTCACTGATTATCGAAGTAGCCAAACGTGAATACCTGAAGCTCGGCCACGACGTAGCTCAACATGGCTATATCCGAAACAAGCTACGCGAATTGGGTCGCCTCGTCATCCAATTGCGAAAAAACACCAACCTACCAAATGCATCACTTGAAGTATTCATCCATCCCCACCACCTCAATAATATATTCAAGGCTGTTCAGGATATCGCAGGCTTCAGTGAAGTCAACCAGTTGTATAATGTTCCATCTCTAGCACTGAAGATTGGGCATTCCATCAAGAAATGTTCAGTCATTCTCAAAGGAAATGCTCTGGAGTCCGGTGAAAGGCACAAAGCACAAACATCCGACCAGTTCCTGCAATTGTGTGAAATGAAATGGAGAGAACATGTGTCCACCCATGCGCACAGAACACTGTACCAAGGAAAACGTAATAAACCCACCGTTCTCCCCACAAATGCTGATGTGGTTAAAATGTCATCGTTTCTCAATGACACTGGTGACAGGCAATTGCGACTCCTTCAAGCTGCCCGGGGGAAACAAGTCAGCGCACCCTGCAAGATATTGAATGAGGTCACACTGTGCAGCCTCATTATGTTCAATCGCAGAAGGCAGGGTGAGGTTTCCAAGATGAAAGTGGAGGATTTCAACAAGCACAGTACATCTGTTGTCAATAGGGACTGCGTGTTCACTGATCTCGAAAGGCACCTAGATCTGCAAAATGTTCAAAGTCGTTGAAATAGTTGGTAAGAGGGGCAGAACTGTGCCGGTGCTTCTCAGCAACGAGGCCATGACGTGGTTGAATGCTCTGGTTGCAAAGAGAATTCAAGCTGGAGTTGCACAGGACAACATGTACTTGTTTGCACGGTCTTGTTATGGAGGCATGAGCCATATTCGAGGAAGTGACTGTCTCAGAGCGTATGCAAACGATGCAGGCCTCGACAATGCCGACAGCATCCGCTCTACCAAACTTCGGAAACATGTAGCGACTGCGTCACAAATTCTTGCCTTGAAGGACCATCAGCTGGAAACCCTGGCAGACTTCATGGGTCACGATTTGCGAGTCCATCGTGAATACTACCAGATGCCAGATACCGTCCAGAGGGTTACTCAACTGTCACGACTTTTCCTCAGCTTGGAGAGGGGCAACTTGGAGTCCCAGCATGGCAAATCACTGCAAGAGTTACATGTCACTGGAGGTACGTACAGCCACTGTGAAAACTAATATCTCCTCTGTGTGTACCTCACTTTTTTTGTTCTCTCCCAATTGCCTACATGTAGGTGACCGACATTTTCTCATCCCCTCTCGCCCCCTCCACCGTGGCCAGCACATTCTTACGCGAGCAGAAATACTTTAATCATTTCTTTGTTGTTCTTTATTTATTTGCAGAGGGCTTCACCACTGATGACGGCAGCAGTGATTCTTCTGACTACTGTGACTCGAGTGATGATTCTAGTGATAACAGTAGGTTGTGGCTGTTTATATTTTTTGTTTCCATCTGTTTTTCAGTCCATCTATTTTTCTCTATCTTTCTTTCTATTTCTCTTTCTCTCTGTCTCTAGCTGGCTGCACCGAGAGTGAATGATTTCCAATGTCTAAATTGTCTTTTTAATTACTTTGTGTTATAGGAACTTGTGAAGCCAGTGTCCCATCCACTAGTCGGGCCTCCCCGTTATCTCGAAGAGGGCAGCATCGTCCATGGACTGTAGAAGAGAAGAGAGACGTCATGGAGGGACTACAGAGATTTTTTCTGATGAAGAAACTACCCGGCAAACGTGACATTGAAACGGCCTGTCCTGTGGCACTCGCGACTCGAACGTGGCAGAACATTAAAGACTTTTGCAGAAACACAATGAAGCTCTATCAAAGTTGAAAGTTAGAGTGAACTGAAAAAGTATTGTACGCCTTGTGAACAGACAATAGAAAAACAAGTTCAGCCAAAAAGACAAATGTACCTCCAAATTGCCCAGCGAGCAGATTTATCATTCCTGTGTTCATTGACTAATTATGCTGACTAATTATGCGGAAGATGCTTACAGATAGTTAATATATCCCAAGCACTAAGAAAACATGATGCCATATGCCTAAAGTGCAGGTAATCCTCAGACAGTGATTGTGTATGTCGTCCTCCATTTGATAGATACCACCCAAATTGTACCACTGTCCTCCGTTTGATAGAATACCAAGTATCTCCTCAGTTTGCAGTGGTCTACATGTATGGGTGTGTGTGCGCGCGTGCTCCCGTAACCGCTACCTTGTGGAGTCCTATAACAAAAGGGAAAGGCAAGAACAATTGGTCTCCACAAGGAATTTCTAAAGAAGCCATGTCTCCACAAGGAATTTTGTGTACAAACCCTATGAGAAATGTTTAAGTACAGGGACAAAGGAAAGAACAATAGAGGTCTCCACAAGGATGCAAAAATGAGAATGTGTGTGTGTGTGTGTGTGTGAGGGTGTGTGTGCGTGTGTGTGCTTGGGAAAAAAACATTGTTATTTCCAACACAGGACGATTACGCAGTTGCCGCATCGTCATTAAATTCACTCAACTACACACATTACGGCAGTGCCTATCTGCCCGGTGGCAACAAACCAACTATGGCTGGAGATTATATGTACTGTTTCCTTGTTGTGTATCTAAGCCTGTGTTTCGGTAAGTGGACGCATTGTTTTATTAAGTTATCCATTATAATGTTAAATAACATTGGGTTTTGTTCGTTATATGGTATATTTCATGTATTAAAAAAAGACTGTATATATATTGTGTCCTTAGGTAAGAATCAGACATGAATAGTGCAGAAATCACATATACATTTTTGTTATATTTTGTATAAATTGTTTACATTTTTGTTTTACAGTTCAGGTTATTGGTGAGATTTTGTTTACTGCTATTGCTTAAATAATCACCGTTGAAGTTAAGATTTTATTTTTATACATTATCAAATGTAGGCCTATATAAATAATTACAAAATTCGCGTGTACGGCGATCGCGTGCCTTGGTTTTTAAATTTGTTTTTTCTTTAATCAAGAATTGGGAAATAATTTGTCAGACGTAACAATTTAAATTGTAGAAATAGACATTTATATATTTTAGGATTTTTTTTACTTTTGTCAAATCACACACCTGATTACATATTCTTTTGATTCTTATATTTATTAAGTATGGATGCATTTACATATAGATGCATTTACATATGGATGCATTTACATATGGATGCATTTACATATGGATGCATTTACATATGGATGCATTTACATATGGATGCATTTACATATGGATGCATTTACATACGATTTACAAATAAATGCATACAGGCTTTAAAGTTAAGATAAGATTTGTAACTAAAAAATAACCAAATGGTCAAATTGTAATGTAAAACTTATTTGGCAACAAGCTGATGATGGTAAGTAGTATAAGAGGCGCTTTTCAGACCCCGTTGGTGGAGTAAAAAATTTGCGATCTGCGATCTGGGAAAACCCGTCGGATGTCGGCAAACTTGTTTTGAAGATAATGGCAAAATAGTCCCCCAATTTTTGTTGTTGAAAATTTGAGTTTTTTAACTGTTAATATCGAAATGATCATTCTTGAAAATATTAAATAAAAATTCCATCGTTTTAGATGTAAAAACATATGATGATAGATAATTAAAAAGCCGTCTTTGTTTTTCGTTTCCGCCATTGTTTTTAAGGACAGCGGCGGTTATAACTTCCCGAGAGCATAACTCAAGTTATAGACAACCTAGAATCATGAATTAAACAGTTTTGAAAACAGCACAGTGTCCTCGTTAATTTGATGTATATAACACAAAAATGACAAATTTCACCATGTGAAGGGTTTTCCCAGATCACATCAGAAATGTGCAAAAATGAGTGTGTGCAAAAATGTGCAAACTTGTGTTGAGTAGTGCTAGCGCAAGAGGGCGGGATTTAAGTATGACGTCCGTGACGTCATACTTAAGGATGTGATGGTCAGACTTGTAGAAGTCTGACCATTATTACTGACAATTATAATGTCTGCTCTTGCTACAACCTGACAATTATAATGTTTACTCTTACTACAACTTGACAATTATAATGTCTGCAATTTCCGCTGTATTTTAGTGTTATTTATATCATGGGTCGTACCGCTGGACAATGTCCATACTGCAAACAGTAATGTCAACTTAATTACAGTACTCATGTCACACATCTTAACAACATTTATCATATTTTTAGTATCTACAATTTTAGTTTATATCAATGGGTGACTTTGAAACAGTAGGCGGCTGCTATTTGTTCCCATTGCTCATTTAGTCTGAGCACACAGTGCCCATTACATTTCGAACAATAACAAACATCAGTCTCCTGCCACCTACTGTCCCACCTACTGTCGATCGGGTCTTGCCTAAAATTACGTTTGGACGAGTTAGTACTACTTGGACGTCTAAGGAACACACAATGCAACTTTTTTTTACAATAACTACAATTAATACGCATTTTCAGCTTATTTCAATATATCATAACTTTCTTAACACTAAACAAAGAACTTGGGACATCAGTGCCCAATATTATCAATACATCCGAAACCCATGTCAGCGTTTTCATCAAAAGCTTAACCTGTAGTTTTTAATCTGAAACTCCATGAACTGAAGCCAGCATGATAATAAATATTTAGGGTTCTGTGCCAGAATGATCTTAAATCTTTAGAAATGCATGTATTAAGCATGACAACATTTTAGTATAATTTTCATCAGAAAAAAAGTATAGATCTTATTTTAAATGAATATGCACTTAGGCTTCATTTACATGTATCTTGTGATTTTATGCCTAAAATTAAACATGAAGTTTAATGAAATTAAACAAGTTGCATTCCCACAGTGATTGCATTTCATGATTTGCAAAGCATTGTACAGGCCAGTTTGTTCCAGACACTGTGGCTGTAAGTCAGCCACATAAGTTCACTTGCAGCCTTTGGAGCTGTTGTTTTTCCAGGCATGTCATTAAACGTTTCCAAAAATTTCCCCCAAAAATTTTTCTGAATTGTCATGTGTTTTATAATTATCAGGACAATTTGTTTCCTGTCATCCTCCCCCATAGCAGTTACTTTTATACAACCACCTAAACCATATTTATTTTAAATCGCTTCTTTGAAACATCCTGACCAAAATTTCCTGGAGATCATGTTATTTATATGATAAACTGCTAAAATGCGTGTCACACATGCGTTTTATCAGTTACCGCCCTTAACCCCAAAGCAAATAAAACAAGTTTAAAACAAACAGAATTGGAGCCGACCTTACTTTTGTTTGTTTTGGCAATCTAAATGCAATGGGCGTATTAAGTACACATGACTTGTGTAGGGCAAAATTAAATAAATTGTTTATAACCCGACGCAAGAATCACTTGCTTAACATAGTAATAATTTTAGCAATACAAAATTTAGGTGTAAAGGTAGGCCTACTTTAATAATAATGGAAATATTTCCAAAATTGCTGCCACGTTGAAATCCAGAATGGCAGTCAAAGATGCCAATGAAAAGAATGGTACCCTAACTATACATAACAGCAAAAGAAACGTCACCCCTAAAAATATTTATTATTTTCATTTTATAATTAATATAATTTGTTTAATGAAGAATATTATGAGTATGGAGTGTAACACGAACACAATGTGGCAAATTTGGTTGACCTCAAAATTCGTCATGCATGACGTCTGAGGACACATAAGCTAAACATGTTCTCAGACTTATCAAAATTTAGGGGGTGACGTTTCTTTTGCTGTTATGTATATATTGCCCTAAGGAATAAAACCATGTTCCAGATGTAGGCATTCACTCTTCGATGTTGCTATGCATATCAGCTGGCTAGCAAGTCAAATTAAGAAAAACAAACCAAAATGGCTGCCCCTTTAAAATTCAAGATGGTGGCCTTGGCCATAGCAAAATAAGTAATATTATTTTCTGATTTCAAGACTCAAAATATAACATTAAATGGAAAACAACAATGTATTAGGTGGTCAGAGAGTAACAAATTTGGGAAAAATATGTCCAAAATGGTGGGCATTTTGAAATCCAAAGGAATGGATTTAACAGTGGTGCTATGCTCGTCACAATTTCGTTTATTTTTGTAGGGTATGTTGCGATTCACAGAAACGTATTTTCAGTATGTTCCCCACACATGTGCATCCCACATCCCATCCCGAGACATGTGCATCCCCCTCTCAGATTCAGATCCCTTGGGGCTTGTAAACAAAAGTGTGTCTCAAAAACTGGCTTTGTGCAAACATAGCTGCATTACAAGCAGTCAAGGACAGAGTATAGTTTAACAGTGTTCAACGGCGGATCCAGGGGGGGGCCAACGGGGGCCATGGCCCCCCCCAAAAAACCGAAGCTGTACGCCCCCCCCCCCAAAAGAAAAGAAAAGAAAAGAAAAGAAGAAAAAAAAGGGGGAAAAAGAGAGACAAAACAAAACCCCACAACTTTACGCCCCCTCCTTGTGCAGCTAAGTCTTGCTTATACGTTCAGCTTTTGTTAAAGTATGCAAATTACAACACACTGATTGGCTACATGAATGTGTTCATAATCCTACTCACGATCCAACATTGCCACAAAATTTGCAATGGTAGTTTGTGCAGTTAAGCCAAGCTGCATTAGACGAGGCGTACACGGTGATTGTATGCATGGCTTATGCACACGCGACTGGTTGTGTGGGGTTTCCTGGATATTAGGTGAGCCATGCAACGTCCGCAATGTAGGCCTACGTTTAGACTTGGCGCGAACATCGCGTGCATAAAACGCATTTCAATCTTGTGAGTACGAGCAGGAGCAGTGACTTGAAAGATCTCGTCTTCCATCGTCATATGAGCAGTAAGTATCAACGTAAAATACAGTGGGCTGTTTTGCAGCACTGTGTAGATTACACAATAATGTATGTACATACCATAACACTTGGGACTCCATGCGGGCACCAGCCTAACCCAGATGAGTGGCCATAACTTAAAACATGTCAATGATTGTTTTTCTGAAAATCTACCCTTTTGTAGAAAGGATCAATTTTGATCAATAATAACTGCCGTTAATTCCAGAGTTCTGTGTCATCAATGGATTATTTCAGGCGGCTTTATTTAAACATTAATTTGCATTAATAACTTTTACAACTTGCACACGATTAGCAGCGTAAGTTTGTCATAATCATACAACGCCACACCCAGTGGAGCCGGCTAGCTCCTGTGCACGTAGCTATAGGAAAGGAAAGTGTCAATGGAAACTTTACAGAAAAATGAGCCCCTCCCAACAGGACCTAGCCTACAATCACAAGGTTGCGGGTTCAAATCCAAAGCTTATCACTGAAATTTCATACTAAATCAAGTATTGTCGTCTAGACCCACAAAACAAACAAACCCCACCAGAAACGTTTTGCGCTCGCAAATACGCCCCTCCACTGAGCATTTGGCCCCCCCTAAACTTTGGGCCTAGATCCGCCGTTGACAGTGTTATGTCACTTTCTACATGAGATAGTAAGCTGACTCTAAGAGGGGAATTGCTTTGGGGTTAACCCTTTCATTACCAGCCAGTTATGTCGGAGAGTACCCTTCTTTACCACAGTAATTAGGAGCCCAATGTCACTTCAGCACCAGTGGGTTTTTCACAATTTCATTGAAGTGCGCCCTCACACGGCAGGAATAGACACTTTTTTAACTTTCTCATTTGTATGTAAAAATGATGGTAAAAATGAGTATACAAAAGGGAAGAAAACATTGTGCAAAAGCGAAATAATTAGATCAGTATTTACACTAAAGAAAAGTAATACAAATGGGTGATATTTCATGCAAATACGGTACAGGTATAAGATTTGTTTTCCATGTGAAAAACAATAACTTGGATGAGATTTTTTGGGATTTTTTTTGGTTTTCTACTTGGAAATGAACCATTTACTTGTATTCAGTGTAAATACATCACAATCCATGCTAACACCCCCCCCCACCCCCTCAATTCAATGTTGGTTTGGACTGTAATCTGCGGCTTGTCTGACCTTTCCCAACATTGAACGGGGGGGTGGTTTGAAGGCAAATAGTATAGATTTACAATCAAGTGATGTGGTATTTCTCAAAGCAAGGAACTATGCACATAGGTTGTGTACATTGTTTACAGATCATCTTTGTTTGTTTTCGCCTGCCTAATTTTCGGTTACTGCAAACAATGCAGTCGCGTTTCTTTCCATTGGGGGTTTTGCCAGGATAGTGCTGTTGCCCTGTCAACTCGATAGGAATATGGTATCTCAACTGACTTGTTGCGTTACGTTCCCAACCCAACAGCAAACCCTGTACAATCCCTATACGAAAATCAAGGTTACTGACATTTTTGTTCCCTGCTATGCTCTGGTGAATATTACTCTGCTATTGACAATACAGATATTCAACATATGGAAAAACTCTTTCCACCATTTCAAGCTTCTGTGTGTATGATTGTAGCACTGAAAACATTGGTTGGCAAGATCAGTTCCACCCATGTTTTTGTTGTAATCTTTCAATACAATTGGGCTTCATAACATCACAAAATCCACTTGTGCTCTTATTACACCGAATTTGCTTTTTTGAAAAATCAGTGTTGCCTACATTAGTTAAAAGTGTTACAGATTTTTGTCTTGCCAAACGATACACAATTGCTCCACCTTTCACCCAAAAAATGGGTCATCTCCTTTCTTCATTTTATGTTTTTTGGGGTTTGCGGCCTGGGTATTCCTGTAGTGTAACGAACAGTTCCACAACATCCGAATCCTAGTTTAGCAAGTTTAGCTACAAGAGCTGGGCTAGTATAGTAATTATCACAATATATTACGTGTCCCTTATTCTCAAGTCCATGGACCAGATCAATGACGACTTTTCCTGCAACTGTTGGGTTTGGTGGATGGCAGTCTGATGACTTGGAATCTACGTCTGCATCATAAACAGTTTGGGTGTCGTCGGCTCCTGTGTACAGTTTCCAAGCACACGTGTATCCTGTTTTGGACTCGTTCAGAGAGAAGGCTTTAATACCCCGTTTGATAGGTTTGTTAGGCATGTACTGAACAAAACTTAAGCGTCCCTTGAATTTCAACATACTCTCGTCTGGAGACAGATTCTGCGCAGGGTTATACAGGTTGAGAAACTTCGGGACGAGGACTTCTATGAAGGGCCGAACTTTGGAAAGTTTGTCCCGTTTAGCCAAGGCTCTACGAGGAATTTGCTTATTTGAGATGTGGAGGAACCGAAGAATTGAACTGAACCGATTACGGGACATGATCGACGGATAGAATGGGATGTGAAGAATTTCAGATGTCGACCAGTACATCTTGTATTGAGAGGATTTGTTTATGCCCATAGCAATGAGAAGTGCCACAAATGCCATCATTTCTGGAATGTTGGTTGGGTGCCAGGAGAATTGTTGATCAGGATTTGAGTCTATTGTTTGCTGCGCATAGCGATTAGTCTCGTTGACGAGCATATTCCACACGAGTTGACAAAAATACAGCTTGAAGATCTCTACTGCCGACAGTGTGGCAAAGTCGCCGGTGCGGCCAGAATTTCCAGTGAACTGCACAGTCCCACACTCGTAATGGTCTCGTCGTTCCCAACCAGATCGGAAATCTAACTTTCCTGTCGTCCTCCTTGATCTCGGTCGGCTATCACCTTCGTAGGTCGGCTGCAACAGAAAAACAAGGCAAAGGAGGATTAATCTCGGTCTTACATTTGTAATTTATACAATATCTCAATGCTACTTTGCTGCATGTGCACACAGGCCACGGGGGGTCATGCGCAAAATGAATATTGTGCTGAGAAAAGAAATATGGCGGCTTCCATCCACTCTCCAAAACTCGTTGCCGATAAATTTTTGTTTTAATGTGGGATTGTAAAAGTGAATTCCCCCAACTTCTTGTGTTATACGACTTATAAGGGCCTTTCGAATACGAGGCTATTCTTTTGGAAGCGTGAGACTAAGAGTGCATTTTCAGCTTGTTGACGCTAATTAAATAGCACGACCGGCTATGGGTGGATGCTAAAATTTCTATGCTATATCTATACTTCAACTTGCTGTTTCAATGAACACATATAGGCCTATTACCCCAACAAACTACTAAAAATTGTACATTTTCACTTGAGTACTTTGTGCATGACTTTTTGGACCCAGTCCAGGGGGTGGGGATTTAGTCAATCCTATTCAAGGGATCCATTTTCTAAATTTACATTCCTCATCTCCAACAGTTGTAAACCCCTTGAGCATATACAAAAAAATGCATCCAATATTTACTCTATAGCCTAGGAAAATATGTGAATTACATTAATTTGCATTGGGCCCGGAAGAGTAACGACTAACGTTAACTGTTACTTATTCATTTTTACTGTGATTTAGCCTAGGCCTAACGTTACCTACCTCTTGAACATGTTGAACGAATTCCGCTGGAAGTTCTACTAAAGATAATGTGCTATCGTCATCCGTTACTTCGTCATCTGATTCTGAGCCACTGTCTGCCAAAATCTCAGCCAAAATGCCATCATTTATGTCCGTTTCCATCATGATTGCAACTAAAAACTGACCGTTGTGTAAAGCGAGTGGACGCTTGCAGGAAAAACCGCGTACCGCGAGTGGACGCTAGCAGCAGGAGTGACGCGCATTTTTCTTAATTTATGAACTTTTAAATACGTCATTCCTGTCAATAGAGGGCGCCAAACATAAAAACCACTCAAGCATTTTCATGTGGTGAATTAAGTAGCCGTGGTCGTCAAGGGCATGCCGATTCCCGGCGGCTGCGGTTATAAGCCAGGCACTTCGTGTCTGACGTCACTGTGTTTGATCTGGTATTGCGCGGCGCCCAGTTGAGGACCCAGCCAAAAATATAGTTTCCTTTGTGTTTCCTCTCTTGGAAACAGCTGGGGATCCACTCCATTTTGATTGTGTTTA
The DNA here is from genome assembly GCA_029582265.1 of Zoroaster sp. YZ-2022. NCBI lineage: Eukaryota > Metazoa > Echinodermata > Asteroidea > Forcipulatida > Zoroasteridae > Zoroaster > Zoroaster sp. YZ-2022. The sequence continues at coordinate 26,666,159 of CM055825.1, read as the reverse complement.
ATTTTGGCGCGACAATTAGCGCGTCAGCTAATTGAATTGTAGCTGTGACAACCAGTGTAAATAATTACAAAATGATGTCATTTTTTGACGAATTGAGAGTTCGTAAATGGGCCTCATGTGATGAGCCTGCACTTGGTGACGTCATACACGGAGTGCCTGGCTTATAGCCGCACCCATTCCCGGCACCTTTTAGAGCCCACGGGATCGAAGCGTATCACAACAAAGGCTCTTTTTAGAGCCCATGGGGGATCGAAAGGGTTAAGGGTGGTAACTGATAAAACGCATGTGTGACACATTTTAGCAGTTTATTATAATTATAAATAACATGATCTCCAGGAAATGTTTGTCAGTATGTTTCAAAGAAGCGACTTAAAATAAATATGGTTTAGGTGGTTGTATAAATGTAACAGCTATGGGAGAGGATGACAGGAAACAACTTGTCCTGATAAAACACATGACAATTCATGTTTAATTTTAGGCATAAAATCGCAAGATACATGTAAATGAAGCCTAAGTGCATATTCATTTAAATTTAAATGTTAGCTATAGTTAGGTGGGAGGTACCCACGACTTTATTCGAAAAGCCTACCTCTCCTCTTTTTAGAGGCATCCCTATTAATGATATTAAAATTATTATCTATGCATTCCCAATTAATTTTTTACATCCAAATAACTTCCACACGTGCCCTGCTATGGTCTAGTATTATTTACAACCCCAGATGACACACGACGGCTGTGTAGTGTAGCTCTCTCCTGTATGACCTGGCAAACAGTAAACAGCCATATGCTTATGCAGCATATCTCTCAGCCATATCTCTCCAGCATGTAACAGAACCCAGACACTCTGTCTGGGGGGGTGGGGGGTTATGCCTGGCACTGGCATACCGCAAGACATCAAAGAGCACAGCCTGATGCCAAACAGATGGTTTCACTTATCAGAGGGTTAGATCTGGGTAGGTCTTTATGTGTACACAATGGATGGTTGATTTTGTGCACAGACATATGGCAGCAATTTCTTTTCCAGCCCAGGAAAAAAGAACTACACAGCTCTGGGAACTGACACTCCTTCTAAGATATGTGGAATGGTCCACTTTAGGATATCAATGACTCCCAGGCCTCTGTGGCTTTTTTTTCTGGGAAAAACAATGAAATAAATAACTTCTGCCTCTCGCCCGAGGAGGGCTATCACATCGACAGGATAACTAGTTCAAGATATATTCGTCGGGTCAGAGCAGAAAGGACTTATAAGATCTATACTTTTTTTCTGATGAAAATTATACTAAAATGTTGTCATGCTTAATACATGCCTTTCTAAAGATTTAAGATAATTCTGGCACAGTACCCTAAATATTTATTATCATGCTGGCTTCAGTTCATGGAGTTTCAGATTAAAAACTAGAGGTTAGGCTTTTGATGAAAACGCTGACATGGGTTTTGGATGTATTGATAATATTGGGCAATGATCGATGTCCCAAGTTCTTTGTTTAGTGTTAAGACAGTTATGATATATTGAAATACGCTGAAAATGCGCATTAATTGTAGTTATTGTAACAAAAGTTGCATTGTGTGTTCCTTAGACGTCCAAGTAGTACTATAACCAGTTAGGCTATATGCAGTACAGACGATAAGCAAAGATACAAGTTGAGACGGAGTTTACGGTTGATGATACGGTTTAATACATGTCGGATGGTGAAGGCATTCTCTGCTCTCACTAAGAATTCACAAGGTTTATATACACAATCTATGAACACTTTCTTATAAGATCATAACCTTAAAAGGACTTTTTGAATAATTAGACAATACAATAATATGTTTGGTTGGTTTGAGAAAGAGAGGCTGTCCTAAGCAAATTGATGTAGAGTGGTCATCCATATTTGGACATACACATACCCTGACCAGAGCCTACACTGCTGAGGTCATCACTACTTAGAATGTGGTACTCACCAGTAAGGAATGTGCAAGGTGGCTGAAATAGCTTTACTTTGGACTTACGTAATTAACGCCCACTTATATTTTATCAAATCTAGAAACACCAGAACTCTAATATAATGTTACCAAGTTATACGTCCGTGAAATTAATGTATTTTCCCTTATTGTAGCGTGGTGATAGTACTAACTCGTCCAAACGTAATTTTAGGCAAGACCCGATCGACAGTAGATGGGACAGTAGGTGGCAAGAGACTGCTGTTTGTTATTGTTCGAAATGTAATGGGCACTGTGTGCTCAGAAGTAAATGAGCAATGGGAACAAATAGCAGCCGCCTACTGTTTCAAAGTTACCCATTGATATATACTAAAATTGTAGATACTAAGAATATGATGAATGTTGTTAAGATGTGTGACAAGAGTACTGTAATTAAGTGATAAGTTGACATTACTGTTTGCAGTATGGACATTGTCCAGCGGTACGGCCCGTGATATAAATAACACTAAAATACAGCGGAAATTGCAGACATTATAATTGTCAAGTTGTAGTAAGAGTAAACATTATAATTGTTGTGGTTGTAAGCAAGAGCAGATATTATAATTGTCAGTAATAATGGTCAGACTTTTACAAGTCTGACCATCACATCCTTATGTATGACGTCACGGACGTCATACTTAAAGCCCGCCCTCTCGCGCTAGCGTGCTAACACTACTTAACACAAGTTTGCACATTTTTGCATCACACTAATTTTTGCATCACACACGTTTTTGTACCTTTTTACTCCACCAACGGGGTCTGAAAAGCGCCTCTTATACTACTATGGTATCAATCTTCCCTAGAAATACATGTATCTGCTCTGAGAAGCTGGATACCTTTTTTGGCCTATTGCATAATTATCTTGATTCAAAGAGAGCAAGTACACTCTTTGTACACTCTTTAGAGAAGCAGTTTTGTCAACATTATCAATGTTGTAGGTCTATTTCAGCTCTCTAGTTTTCAAAAGGTAAATCATATATCTGTCATGTAAAAGTGTCATCACAATAGGCGCTCACATTGTTGAGAAACCGACAATGAAACAGTGACGTGTTTTCTAGTGTTTTTTAAAATAATATTTTACAAAATCTATAAAATATAAATTCGACATGTAGCAATACCTGTTTTCTCTCTATAAGATGACAAAATAGTTTCTCAGAATGATTGTTATGTGTACCAACTTTACACAAAGTAATTTTTACGGAAGTGTTAAAGGGACATAGTAAAAAAATACTTGGCTTAAGTCATAATTAGGACTTTTAAAAAATTACTCAGTTTAAGTCATAATTTTGACTTAATTAAGTCATAATTATGATTTAATTAAGTCATAATTATGAGATATTAAGTCATAATTATATGACTTAAATAAATCGTAATTATGATTTAAACAAGTCATTATTAGGCCAAAAAAATTGTTGAGTTGCCCTCCAGTGAAAATATTTGAAGGGGTCGGTCGGTCGGGATTTGTTTTCTTTTTTCTCCATGACTGTCATTTTAAGATTGAAATGCATTGGAACTGAATCCACATACCATGTTTTTCAAAGACAACGATCTAGCAGTATGCACAAGTACCTAAAGAATAAAAAGACATCACACATTCAACTTTATAATAATCTTTCAACATTTCATACACTTAATTGTTTCTAGCACTTTTGTTCTTAACAACTTTATGCATTCCATTGGTTGACATATGATATTAAGACATTTGTATACCTATCAGCAAGGAATTTTGCTTCAGAATAAAAGTATCCCAAGCATTTTTGTTGTACTTTTCGCTGTGATTGACACAGCAAATTCATCCATATTTCGTGAAATGCTCAACATGCAACATGTGAGTGGCCATTCTGATTTGAAAACGTAGATCGAGTCGCAATCGTTGACACACGTACAGTGCGGGGAGCCAGTGCACAACGTGTGAGGGCCATTTGATTTGAAAACGTGTAGATTGAGTCGCAATCATTGACATACAAAACAGTGCGCGAAGCCAGTGGAAAACATGTGAGGGCAGTGCACCACGTGAGGGCCGGGGCCATTCGATTTGAAAACATGTAGATTGAGTCTTAGGTACCGGTCAATTTATCGGTAAAAAAAGTGGAAAATTTCACAAATCAAACGTATTATGTTTTATACACAGAAAATTGGTAAGTTTAATTAATAAATAGGCCTATGAATGACGGGAAAAGAAAAAAAAAATTAAATTTAAAAAAAAACCGACCCGAGATTTCAGCACTTTTGGGTCGGTCGGTGGAGGGCAACTCAACATCTTTTTTTTTTTGGCCTTATGCGAAGCTTAGTCAATTTTTAAGTCATAATTATGAGATAATAAGTCATAATTAATTATGACTTAATCAAGTCATAATTATGAGCTAATAAGTCGTAATTATGACTTAATCAAGTCATAATTATGACTTAAACCGAGTATTTTTACTATGTCTCTTTAACGCCTCGGTAGTTTTTAAATAATGGCTTGTTAATAGGATAATCTGGTCATTACCAATGTTGTACCTTCCCTTTTACCAACACATTTTAACCGTGAGACTATGATATTCATGGTTAACTTTTCTGCCACTAGGACAAAAAACATAACAGAACAAAACAAGTGTAATTTCAAGTGTTACCGGTAATTAATAGGCCTTGGCATAAATTCGGAATTCCGAAGTGAAATACAACCTCCTTTCCCAGGAGGTTAATCAGAGCTTTGCCAGACGATCAGAGATTGAAACACACTGATTTGTTTGCTATGAATTGCAGCCACAATTGATGGATTGATTGGAATTCTGCCGTACTGTGATTTATACGACTTTTTCGCATAGGGGTATGAACGTTTGCCTGATCTGTGAGGCCTCTCTTTGCCACCAATTATATGCCCACCATACTTTGTGTATGGGAAATTTGGTCTGGTTCCAATAACAGCGTATACATGTATCACGTATTTCACTGGTTGGAAAAAACAATTACCCAAAAAAAGAAAAAAAAGTGCGCCACCGCACCGATTTTGAAGCCAACTTATGAACTGGAATCCGGAGAATTTTTTTGGCCTTTACTACTCAAAAGAGAAATTTTATTTATGTTGTCACTGCAAACAATCCAACGTAGATTTCTGTCTTAGGATGACATTTAAATTTTTGTTTTTGGGGGATTTTGTTTTGTTTTAATGATTGTTTGTGTTCATTTCAACGTGGATTTCTGATTGCCCTTGAGACAGAAATATGTCAAGGGATGTTTGATACTATAGTATCGTCAACTTTACATCAAGAAAGTTTTAGTGTTTTGGAGATTACCAATTTTATGTTAGGAAAACTGCCTCGACAGGAGTATGCATTACTCTCTTTGGAAATGTTGAACCTACATTGAGCAACCAACCTGTGAAAGTTACAGCTTATTATATACATTGTGTCGTTAATGAGAAAGGAGATCAAAAGTTGGGAAAAAAAGAAAAATCGCCCCTTCTACAATGTGGGGTTAGGATACGGAGAGAGTCTACTGTACCCTAAAATGGGCTTTTGTACAACGGCGCACCCAGGATTTTGTCTTAGGGGGGGCTCAAAGAAAATTTTACTCTCACAAATCAACTAGGCCTAGTATGTATATGTACGTATGTATGTAATTTTGGGTTGTATGTATGTATAATATGTATGGATGGATTTTCCCATTAGGAACTCAGTAACCTCCCATGGAGGGACATAAACGCCAAGCTGGCAAGAGCCAATCTCACTCACACACAAACATTAGTGTATCGTCTATAATTACGAACTGTACAAATCAATCAATTGTGATTCAGTAACTAGACGACAATACTTAATATAGGCATTGTGAAATCAGCGGTCAGCCTGGCATTCCGAACTCACAACCTTGTGATTGCAAGCCCTGCAGTCTAACCACGTGACCACGGTGTCATTAGTATAATAGGGGGAAGTGAGCAATTTTTAACCTCTAAAAAATTGTCCTAGTAGAGGCATAGGATGTAAGGGTGTTCAAAAACTGGTTTGATAGAGGCATAGAGTATAATAATAAGGGTGTTAAAAAACTGGCTCCTAATCCTTTCATTTATGATACCTATAGTTGTTGATTGAAAAATAAATCATTTATTTGTGACAAATGTACAACTTTACTTAATAAATCTAGTGAGGCAATAATATTAAAGTGAAAAGTACAAAGTGTATTCTCATTCTTCTACCCGGAGTTTCATGCAGCTATATATAGCCTACACTTGTTTTGATAATGGTATGATTTTACTTTTTATTTTATATCCGACATGTTGCGTTTCTCTGTTTTTGTTAGGCCTATGTCTATGTTTCTCTTCCTTCAGAAATGTCGTTCTATTCCGAAACTACACCGGGATAGGCCTAGGTCTATTGGCTCCGCGTTGCTCTAATTTTTGTTCATGCACCGAGCTGTGTTTATCATTTTGTATGCCCGCAATTTTGTTATAAAAAACAAAGATTTGAGGTCCGAGGTCCATACATATAAAGGGATTGTGTAAAAATGGTCCAATATCATGACCTGGGGTCCCTGACTTCCAACTGAGTTTGGATACACTAATAGGCCTAAGCCCTTAAAAAGTGGTCCTATTTACTTACAAGCGTAGCTATGGACACTTTTTCCAAAAATGGATGGTTTTCAGTGTGGGCATTTTCACTAGTGTAGAGGGTGCATTCATTGGAATGAGAATAACTCGACGGGCCTCTGATGGACTACCCACATTCAATTAAAATAAAGGTTAGACATCAACATATTTGTCTTGTAACTGAAACATATTTGAGATTTCTAAGTATTTGTTAATGAGTTTTGAACATTTTGTATTTAGCATTGGTTTGTATAAGTTTATTTAGTGGGGCGTACCCCCCCCCCCTCATTAACGTATGTTTTACTTGTTAGGCTTTCTGGTCATCAGTCGGCTTCAAAATTGGTGCGGTGACGCGTGTTTGGCCAACAGGGAAATACGTGCTATATGTATACGCGGGGACCATAATTATTTCCCACATACAAAGTATGGGGGCTAAGAGAGGCCTCACAAATCGGGCAAACGTTAATACCCCTATGTGAGAAAGTTGTTTAAAACACAGCACGGCAGAATTCCAATAGATCCAGCAATTTTGGCTGCAATTGGACATCGTTTCATAGCTAACAAAAAAAAAAAAAAAAAAATGCCGACCAAATGGAGACCAGAAACCGCGCGGAGACTTTTTGTTTTGCCTTATGTCTCATTATGGATTGTTGTCTGCTGTCTGCATTGTTGGTTGGTTTGTTAGTCGGCGTGTCTACTGTTCTTGTGTTGTGTGGATTTTGTATTTACCTTATATTGATGTTGCGTACTTGTATTCTTGCTTTGTTGTAATTAGGCCTTGGGCCATACTTGTAACTGTTACAGATTGAGCTGTACAAAGGATTACAAAATCATGTGTTTTTAAACGACGATTGAATCATTCTAATCTTATCTAATTTAATCTTATATATTTATGCGAATTATATTTTTTAATCTGTTAGAAAACAGAAAAGTGAAAATATTTGTATTATTATTATTTTGTATTCGGTTCTCGTTCTAGGTGGGCACGTGTCTGCTATCGATGATTTCACTTGCGTCACAAAACCCCGTATTGGTATTACCACCGATGACACCTACATAGCCGGTTTTTTTGTCAACTTCAATGGGGAGCTCTCCTTTGCCCGTACGGTAAACACGTACACCCATGGAAACACAGATAAATCAGACCTATCATTACCCTCGGGAAACTACGTTGAAACACCGGAAACAAGTGGAGATGAAATTATTTCTATTTTACGGTTGCCATCCTCTGATGGGACTTCAAGAATTGGCGCGTTTGCTTGTAAGGCAACGAAGAGTGGAGGTGATGAGACAGAAATAGAAACCGTTATTATGAGCAAAACAGGTAATTGGCTAATTAAGTGAGGCATACTTCAAATTCCTATCTGATAGCCGATTAATTTGACAGACAAAACTTTTTTTTTGGGGGGGGGGGGATTCAAGGGACAATTCTCCTACAGCCCATTGAAGTTCAAGGGGAACGATCGTTCTACATACATTTATTCTCCGACAGATTTTGTCCCACTGCCGTCAGTCTGACGGTCCATATTTTCCTGACAATAAGCTATTTTAAATTCAAGCCTATTCTACGTCAGAACATGGAGCCCTCGGACAAATCTACCACCGGTTCAGTTCTAACGAAATCAGTTAAAATCCCATTGGTTCGATCGACAGCCAAATTTGATCTGATTTTCGGACTCGTGGGTTGTTTGGCTTATTGTGATTATATTGCTATTATATTGCTATTGTAATATCAAGCGGTCTCGCTTGATGTAGGGTTTAGAAAAAATGGTTCACATTTCGATTATTTTTACAGGGTTAATTAAAACAAAAGAAGAGGCACAATCCCCTTGCCATTTCTTGGATCCACCACTGATGGTCCGCGACCAGATGATTTGTCCTGGTGTTCCGTTGGGGATAGTCGATATTTTGACATCCATGCATCGGTCTGATGGTCCTCTGTTCCGAAATTTGTATTGTGCCGGGACGTTGGGGTCCTGCAGTTCATTGTTCAGACCATAGAGAGTTTCCTTCGCTGTGGTTGGCCCGTGGAGGATCCAAGAAATGGCAAGACCGGGGCTAGTTTGTGCAGCTTATTTTGAAAATTAACCCTATAAAAAATATTCGAAATTTAAACCTTTTTAAAGATTTTGAGCCTGTTACTTTTGTATGTACTTTTGGCCGTGTGGATTTGATAGCAAGGGGTCAACACATGAGAAGGAAAAGAGGGGGATATAATGATAACTCCTTCAATGGCTATTATGAGCTATGCATACAAATACAAGAACATTAATCAGGTTGATTAATGATTTGTTTCAACAACGTGTTGCAATCAAAAACATTTACTGGGACGACAACTGCAGCGGTGACCGGGTCATCGTTAGGTCTGACGTCTGTCTTAAACAAGCTCCTGGCCGCGATTGTTTTTTTGTTTTTTTCGAATCCAAGATAGTTAAGATTTGTTATTTTATTTTATTGATTTATTTCTTCTTTTTTTGTTTAATTACAAAATTAATTCAGAAGCAAAACATTTTTTTATAATATTGTAATTTACGACTGTGGCGGACAAATGTGCACATACAGTTGCATAGAAAAATATTAAATCCCTGCCATCATGTATGAACGCCAAGCGCTTGACCGACGTAGTAACAATTGTTTTCGTTTGATTTTTTTTTCCCGAAGAAAAGCACAAAGTTAATTTCGGCATCTTTTCCGAACTTTCAGTGCGCAGTCGAACCCATTTTAAAAGTGCCAGTAATAAAACAAGTCAGAAACAAAATGTTGTTAAAATGCGTGGAAGAACATAAAAGAATCATATTTTTTTAAATTGTAAATATATTTTCCGATAGAACTATTTACAGATAGTTCTACGTTTCGCAACCGTGAGCCTTATTTCCGGACAGAATTATCGGACCAGATTGTTCAGATTTTCCGCGAACCCATTTTGGATGTCAAAACCACAAGATTTACTTAATAAATAAATATCTAAATTAATCTGAATAAGTTTCAGCTGCGTCCAATGGCAACTTTTCCTACAGTTGTAATTACAATTCCGGTCAGTCATCGAGGGTTTGTATTTTATTTTCACTGTCGCAGCTGACTTTCTGCCAACCCACGTGAGCCAGACGGTAAACATCGACGATACAGTTAGTCTGACCGTCACTGTTAGGGATACATCCCGCTCCAAAACCCGATGGAGGAAAGATGGCAGCGGCGTGTTTGCGGGGATGAACGATAGACTTAATTTCGATGTCAATGGTGCGAGCATTCAAGATAGAGGCATGTATGAGTGTCAACTTGGAGGAAAACGCAGTTCAGGAAATCAGGCACTCATGCGGTTGCTTGTCAGAGGTAAAAGAGGCAGTTTTCTTTCAAGCAAATTTTAACTAAAACAATTCAAATGCAATTAACAATTTAGCACAGACGTATATATTTAGTCCGAATGCATGCCTCTTCCGTTCACAGTTTCCTAATTTTAGAACAATTTTGTAATTGTCCCAGTGAACAATGACAACATTATTCTTAAAATGGGAGACTGTGAATGCAAGAGCCATTCGGACTAGGACGTGTAAACCACCACTTGTAATTGTCCACCACTTGTTGTCCAAACCACCACTTGTTGTCCAAGGTGATGTCTGTAGGATCAAATTTTATTGAGGTTATATGAATTCCTGAGTTTATAATTGTGTTCGTCGTGACAACACAATGTCACACATTTATTTCCATGTTGGCAACAACTTAATCCATATTGAGTACAATAGTACATCACAGATTATGAATATTAAGCACAGTTGACAATATGTTAAGTGTAAATTACAGTTTGACATGATTTATACAATAAAACTATGCAGTATTACCAACATGTAGAGAAAAATGAAGCATAATGCTTTTAAATCTTCCTCTATGACAGACAAAGACTTAGACATGACAAGGACATGGAATTGATAATTACATTTGAACAAATTATGTAGGACTATACTGTGAACACATTTGTTTAAACAACTTTTTGTTAAAAGGTTGTCTTTTTAACAGTATAAAATTTCAATGCTTTACAATTTCTTCATAAAATAATAACAAGGAGAAAAGCCGATACTATGCTACAATTAATGATTCCAAATTATGAACGTTTACAAGTCCTTTGGGTGTGGGGGCAGGGCGGGATTAGTGCAGGGTTGGTAACTTAGATTATAATCACCCCCCCCCCCACCTTAGACAACAAATTTAAAGCATTCAATTACAGATTTGTTGACATAATTTAAAACATCATTTGTATTTTTCTACACCATTTAGGATGCAATCAAAATAGTTGGGATACGCCCTCTTGTGATAGAGGATGTCCAATCTGTTTCAATGGCGGTATTTGTGATGATGAAAGTGGCGACTGCATTTGTCCGCCTGGATTCAGTGGTGGGTTCTGTGAAATAGGTGAGTGTAATAATTAATTTATGAAAAACAGAGACAGACACTATCGATACTAAAGCGCGAAAGATTTGTGTATCTGTGCTTTTATTGCTTTGAAGTTTGTTCAAAACTGAAGCAGACGACAAAATCAGGTCAGCTGGCAAATAATGTTCTGTAAATAGGGTTTTCAGTTGAAAAATTATTCCTAAACCAATATACTCAATATTTATATCAAATTGAAGGTCTTGATGAAGGAAATACAATGGTTTTTAAATCAAGAAAATCGGACGAGTATTTTTTGAGGAATCCTGTTTTATTTAATCAAGTAGGCCTATACAGCATTCGATGAAGCCCGACTGTCCATACACTGTGTACATCCCAAATGGCAACAAAACCGTTGAATCAGCCTACACACACCGTGATACATACGCACAGCGTTCGTGCTCGTTTCCCTCATTAGAGCTTTGAAAGGATGTAAAAAATACACTCTCCGCTCAAAACTTCACACAATTAATTATTACACCGTTACGGCTCAAAACTTTCACATATGATAGAAAAGAGGTGTAAAATTCATTCAAACACTACTCTTACCTTTCAATTTGAAGATTTCACCACAAAAAACGGTGTTTAATGTTTATCTCTTCGTAACTTCGGTTGTAGAGTAGTTATGGAGATCGAGCAAGCATGGCTATGTAAAGGAGCCCTTTGACTTAATATGGAAACCCGTTTTCATGTCAATCACAATGTACTCGGGCGCGGAGACAGCTCCGAAGTGGATGCCTTCAGTAGAGCGCGCCAAATTTTACGGGCAGAATGCACGCGATCTCGGAACACTTCGCGAAAGGCTGGGCGCGGGCGAGAGTGGTTCATTTATACAAACCTAGGCTTTCGCATGTAGTTCAGATTGCTATTTTATGTACATTTTTGGATAGCTGAAACTATAAGCTTTCCAATGAGCTATTACATGTAAGATTTCGACGGGCAAAAGTAGTAGAATTTTTGAGATTAATATGTTGATGTTTTTTTGTTGCGGGCGATGCGCTGTGCGTGTGGAGGGCTTCGGTCAAGCACGTACAAACTGAAAACCCTACTTGTAGAGTAGTTATGGAGATCGAGCAAGCACGGGTATGTAAAGGAGCCCTTTGACTCAATAGGGTAACCGTTTTCATGTCAATCACAATGTACTCGGACGCGGAGGCAGCTCTGAAGTAGATGCCCTCAGCAGAGCGCGGCAAATTTTACGGGTTGAATGCGCCCGATCTCGGAACACTTCACGAAAGGCTGGGCGGGACGAGAGTGGTTCATTCATAAAAACCTAGGCTTTTGCACGTACTTCTGATTGCTATTTTATGTACATTGTTGGATAGCTGAAACTATATAAGCTTTCCAATGAGCTATTACATGTAAGATTTCGACAGGTAAAAGTAATATAATTTTTTGATTTAAAATTTTGATGTTTTTTGTTGCGGGCGATGCGCTGTGCGTGTGGAGGGCTTCGGTCAAGCACGTACGAACTGAAAACCCTACTGTAAAACACAAATTATGTGGTAAGTCAGAGTCCATGTTAGAATTGCAAGGACCCTACAATAATTATAACATAACCCTAACCATGCTTGCAACAAGATGCAACAAATGTAAAATAAAAGTTGTTGCATCTTGTTGCCCTCAGCAGAGAACAAAAGAACCATTGTTCTAGCTGGTAGATATTGTTTGCATTGAGCAGCCTGCATACTTTTCTGTTGTATTGTAGCATTGTGCTTTTGAAATGCCTGTGGGGGATTAGGGTTAAGAACCAACCTGTGAAAGTTTCAACTTATAATTGGGATCAAAGTATATCCCAATAAGGACGGGTATAATTGTCATGGACCCTGTTACAGTGTTATCCCTAATAAAGTTTCAGCATATTTAATTAGGGCTAACAGGTTCAGTGTCGATTATACTATCCTTATTGGGATTTGGGAGATAATTTTATCCTGACTGAAACCCTATTCTCCCATTGAGGAAACCCAATTTGGTGACAACGACAACTTCTGCCTTATTAATTAGGCCTATATACCATGGTTACGAAGGTTTTCACCATAATTTAGAATATTATCATCCAACCTTTTGTTGTATTTAGTGTTAGGACCCAACCGCTTTGGCCAAGATGGCAGCCTCCGCTGTGATTCTGGTGGACTGCCTGGTACTAACTGCGAAGGAAAGTTGTTTTGCTTACCAGATCCCTATGGCTGCAGTTGTGCTGCTGGGTACTGGGGTATTGATTGTGAGACTGGTAAGTCATACGTAGCAGGTGCTCATCTTTTGTAATAAAAAACATAAATAATTTAATCAGGTACCCCCTCCACCTCCCTCCCAACCTGCAATTTGCAGGTTGGGAGGGAGGTGGAGGGGGTACCTGATTAAATTATTTTAACAAGGGAGCAATATTTGTAGCTTTGCATGGTGAAAAGGATAATTAAAGACTGCGGTGACACCATGTGAAATTCTCAGTTGAGTAGTAATCATATCTGAAAAGAACTGGAGGTTACAAGTCAACGTTTTGATCAGTATGCTCTGATTGTCAGTATGCTCTGATCTCCTGAAGACGATCAGCATACTGATAGAAAAGTTGACTTGTAACCTCCAGTTCTTTTCAGAACTAATTACTACTCAATTTCACATGGTGTCACTGCAAACAGTCTTTACTTAACAAGACAGCAGGGGCTGTGAGTCTGTGATTTCTCAGGATTTTTTTTGATTTCAGGATTTTTTACAAATCTCCCGTAGCCACCAAGGAAAGAAAGAAGTAGCCTGTATTGTGTCCAAACCTCTAGTTTCTTGTTTGTGGGGATGTGGAGAGTCTGTAAATCCTCCAAAATTAAACATCCAGGAGGTTCCGGGGGCTTTATCCTCTAGACCAAAGGGAGACCCAGGAGGTTCAGGGGGCTTTGTCCTCTAGACCAAAGGGAGACCCAGGAGGTTCCATGGGCTTTGTCCTCTAGACCAAAGGGAGACCCAGGAGGTTCAAGGGGCTTTGTCCTCTAGACCAAAGGGAGACCCAGGAGGTTCCAGGGGCTTTGTCCTCTAGACCAAAGGGAGACCCAGGAGGTTCCAGGGGCTTTGTCCTCTAGACCAAAGGGAGACACAGGCCAGCTACCCATTTTTCAGGATTTTTTACTTTTGTCTGCAAATCACATCCCTGACTGGAATGCAACCTGCTGGGCTAGTATTTTGCACTCAATTAATTGTTTTAATTTATGCAAATTTATACGACCTAATACTGCATTGACCTAATACATACATACTATCTTCCCAGAGAATTTCCACAGTTGTTCGTAACCACCATTTATATCCCACCACGAGCAGATGTTAATAATGCAGCCTCTGTAATCGCAGGAATTGTTCAAAGTCTGGAAAGGCAATCCCCAGATGCAGTTAAATTAATTATGGGTGACTTTAATAGCTGTAGTCTTGATGCAGTGTTGCCCCATTATTACCAGTACGTGAACATTCCAACGAGAGGACAACATACACTTGATAAATGTTATGGTAATATCCCTCATGCTTATCAGGCTTTTGGAAAGGCACCGCTTGGAATGTCGGATCATGACATTATTCACCTGCTTCCGAAATATAAACAGAAACTCAAGCAATCCAAACCTATCACCAAGACTGTGAAATGGAACAACGCTTCAGTTGAAGCTCTGCAAAATTGTTTTGAAACCACAGACTGGGATGTTCTCATGGATCCTGATTCCATTGATAAATCCACTGAGGTCATCACCGACTACATAAACTTTTGTGAATATCTTATTATACCTGAGACTCAAATTAAAAATTTTCCGAATAACAAACCATGGTTAAGTAAGGAGCTGAGGGTGTTTAGTCAGACAAAACAGACAGTTCACAAAAATGGAAATCTTGAGGAAAAACGCAACCACAGAAAGAAATAAAAACTCTCATTCGTCGCTGCAAGAAGCAGTATGGACAGAAAATTGAGGAAAATTTAAGAGCAACAATCCTAAAGCTGCGTGGAATGCCTTGAAGGACATCACAGGATACAGTCGGCGAAACAAATTGATTTTGCCATTTGGTGACCTTAATGAATTCGTAGAAGAGTTGAACCAGTTTTACAGGCGCTTTTGATCTGGATGGTCAGCATCATAATCCTGCACACGAACAGTTGTGTGCGCATCTGGTGTCAAGTTTAACAGACAGTAATAAACTTCAACTCTCAATCAGGGATGTTGAAAAATCTCTCAAGGCCATCAAACCAAACAAATCGGCTGGTCCTGATAGGATTTCGGGAAGGCTCCTGAAATCTTGTTGTAAAGAGCTTGCAGGGGTGTTCCGACACCTGTTCCAGTGGTCATTGAACAGTCACACTGTACCAAGTTTATGGAAATCATCTATCATCGTCCCTGTTCCTAAGAAAACCAACCCGGCAGTTCTCAACGATATATAGACCAGTAGCATTAACGGCCATAGTGATGAAGTGTTTCGAAACAATTATTAGAGACATTCTGACTGCAGAAACACTCAATTTCGCAGATCCTTTTCAGTTTGCATACAGAGCAAAACGTGGGGTAGTGGATGCCATGATCACTTTTTTGCATAATATTTATGATCATCTTGATAAACCGGGAAATTATGTTCGTACCTTATTTTTTGATTTTTCATCTGCTTTTAACACTATTAAACCGTATGCTCTCCTCAGAAAAGTGCAGAACATTAACCCTTATCTTGCACTCTGGATTAATGATTTTCATTGCAAAGATCACAAAGGGTTAGGTTGAATAATGTAATGTCAGATGTCGCCTATATCAACACAGGAGTACCTCAAGGCTGTGTTTTGTCACCTTTATTGTTTTCTTTGTACACTAGTGATTTTCGTCCTGAAAGTAGAGCATGTGTTATGACAAAATATGCTGATGACACCGCCTTATCTGGACTGATCACTAATAATTCTGAGGTGGAGTATAGGTGTGAAATTGATAAATTTGTGGAGTGGTGCAATATAAATCATCTGATTTTAAACGTACAGAAAACCAAAGAAATTATTTTGATTTCGGAAAATTAAAAATATGAAGGAACCAGTTGGAATTGATAACATCGATGTTGAGGTTGTTCAAGAGTTTAAATACTTGGGAACAGTTGTGGATGATAAATTAAATTGGAATGCTAATACAACTAGGATCCAGAAAAAGCCAATCAACGGCTTTACTTTTAAGGAAACTGAAATCTTTTAATGTGCATTGTCAGATTTTAAATCTGTTTTATCAGAGCACCATCCAGTCGACTGTGATTTTTTGTTGTATATCTTGGTTCAACTCACTTACTTTGTGCAGTCGTAAAAAACTCCAACGCATTGACAAGCAAGCTATGAAGATAATTGGCGCTGATGTTGAGAATATTCAGCAAATTGCAGAGAATCATCTTATCACCAAATTTAATGGCATTCTTTCTGATACAACCCATCCTCTTAATCCCTTCATTATTTGCAATCGATCTGGCAGAGTACGTCAACTTAGTCTGAAAACCAACAGGTTTAAATGTTCATTTTTACCATGGGCCATTCAGATTTTTAACTCAACCTTCACCAGATAGTTTTATCCTTTTCCCTTGCCCAACCTTCCCCCTCCCCACATCCTACCCTGCCCTACCCGTTTCCTTTTCCCTCATTTCCTTCCCTAGTCACCCCATTGCCCTGAATCCCTATTGCTTCCTTAGTTTTTATGATTGTTTTGTAAGTAAATAATTTGTTTTTTCATTTTCATTTTTTTAAATGTATATATTGTATTTTTAAATCAGTGTACACTGGGAAATCAATTTTCATGTGATGTTTTGCATGACAATAAATAAAATCTTGAATCTTGAATCTTGAATTGATGTGAAGAGTTTGTTGTAATAAGCAGATAGTTATGTTTACTTTCACTGTTTTTAGAATGTAATGATGGAACTTTTGGAGCAAACTGCGCACAGACGTGTCATTGTAGCAATGGGGTTGTCTGTAATAAAACAACTGACCGTTGCCCTGGAAACTGTGCAACAGGATACAAAGGCATCAACTGCAAAGGTGAATCCAAATTGTGAAAGAATATTCTGATTTTAAGTTTGTTCAATTATTTTTTGTATCAAATGTTTTTTATTTTGTTTATTCGTTTATTTGTTTGTTCTTTTGATTGTTCATTTGTTTATTTGTTTATTTATTAATTTATAATTTTTTGGGTTAATTTTTGTTAATTTCAAAAGTTGGTTGTAGCAATTGGTTTGATGTTTGTTCCTTTTGTTTGTTTGTTTTGATTGATTGATTGATTGATTGATTGCTTGATTGATTGTTTGCTTGATTGATTGTTGGGGTGTTTGTATGCTTGCTTCCAGGCTTGTTTGTTTATTTGATTTTCTCTCTTTGTTTGATGGTTTTAAATAATGTTTATCTGTTTGAATTTCAGATAATTGTACTACTGGCATAGGTGGTTTGTCTTGCTCAACAACTTGCACAGGTAACAACTCAGTTAATTCTCCTGGCCGAGTGGTCTAGCTTACCGGATTCAAGTTCTGGTGTTAGCAACATAATGTGGGTTCGAATCACGGCCGTGACACTTGTGTCCTTGAGCAAGACACTTAATCATAATTGCTTCTCTCCACCCAGGGGTTAAATGGGTACCTGTGAAGGCAGAGTTGGTTTGCTCTATATGCGCTAGAAATGGCAGCAATTGAGCTGTATACTCCCGAGGGAGCTGAGATGGTTTCAGGAATGATTTATGAGCCTTATGAGCCTTATGAGCAGGGATAATATTATAATGCGCCTTGAGCACCACTTAGTTGGTGGATATGTGCGCTATATAAATCCACACATTATTATTATTATTATTATTAATACACCATTTGATAAAAGGTTGACCATTATTAACAGTTCGCGTCGGAGGCCGTGTACACATGCAATTTTTTTTGTACCACGGATCAGAGAGCGTCTAAACACGCCACAGGACACTCCGGAATATTTGTATTCATGCTCGGTTCAGCCATGCGTGCACGGTGACATGCTCGGAAGTGTCGGCCACCCACTGTGGTGTGTGTGGGAAAAAGAAACCCACCACAGGGGCCCAGAAAAACTGTTTTATTCCCGACGCGAACTGGTTAAAATGCAGGGAACGATTCCATTAAAAAATGTTGTATAGCAACAAATTTAGGCAGCAATGTCTTTATGTTAATGTTATGCTAATTTTGAATAGCAAATCATTATTTTTGATCAGCAAATTGTGAATTTTGCTATGCAATACAAGCAAACTTGTGCACTGTGTTATGTGTATCCATACTGCATGATAATCAAGAAATATATGTATTGAAATCAATCATTGAAAGATTCATTTCATTTGTTTCGTCTGTTTTGGAAAAAAAATTAAATTTTGTTATAGTTGAAAGATTTGTTTTAACTTCAAACATTAGGCTACAAAATTAGTTTTTCCTGATTTTTCCCATAATGACAAAGCTTCTCAGATTACCAAATTCACACCAAGTGTAGATAACAAATTTAATTGTTTTTTGTTTTGTTGAGATATAAAGACATTTTATCTCTAAAATACTTAGATTTCATCAAGAATTACACTATGTAACACTTTGATTGTACACACCGGCCAAAAGTATTCCAACATGCTCAAAATAGCACTTTACAAGTAACAGGTGAGATGATCATTTAATCCGATTTAATTGATCGTGTATTACATAATTTCCGAGCAAGAACAGTAAAAAAGAACATTGACTTCAAAACACAGGCACTTTCAAGAAGTCTTAAGTAGTGTAAATAAAATAAAATAAATTATTGTAACACAGTTCTCCAAACTGAACTTTGGGGATGTTGCAATACTTATGGCCAGTGAGTGTATTTGGTCATTAGTTTTGTGAAAAATTTTAAACATTGAGAGACATTTGAATCCTTTTTTCCATTTAATTATTTTTTTATTTTATTTGTCATTTGATTTTGATTGTTTATGGTTGCCTTTCAAAGCTCCGGCTGTAGTTACTCAATTTCGCCATGTAACACCTGTAGATGTCGCTGCCAGCCAGATCCACCTAGCTTGGAAACATGTCAGTAATCTCTGCGCTGTGTACCGTTATCAAGTAGCATATGAACTGACCAATCAGGATCAGTGTATGCCAGTCACCCGTATTGAAGTTGCATCAGGTAATGCCATTATTTGTTGTGGAGTTGAAGGTCAGAAGTCAAAGGTTGAACGTCACAGGTCACAATGGTAGGTTTGACAAAGAGAATGGTTACTTGAAAGTTACACTGAGGGAATCTTATGATTTCTAAGTTGAGCTCAAGCTTAGGAGTCGATGTCAACTGTACTATCCTGATTTACTTTTATTCTGATTGGAACCCTACTCACCCAATAAGGATACCAATATGCCCCAAATTGGGAAACCCTTGGGTGACAACACCTTTTGTGTGCATACAGCATTGATGTCAACTTTAAAATCCCAATTGGGATACTTTTAATCTGATTAAAACCCTTTTCTCTCAATGACCTAAGGATACCAATATGCCCCAATTGGGAATTGCACCCTTGTGTACACCTTTTGTAGGCTAACGCTTACAAAAGTCAACTATACTATCCCAATTGGGATACTTTTATCCTGATTGAAACCCTACTCTCCCAATGAGGATACAAATAGGCCCCTTTAATTCTTTTGTATGACTGACACATTGATGTCAACTTTACTATCCCAATTGGGATACTTTTATCCTAATTGAAACCCCATTCTCCCAATAAGGACACAGTAGGCTCCAATCGAGAAAACCTTGGGTGACAACGACAACTTTATAATATGCAAATTTTTTAAAGTAACCAATCAGCGATGTAGAAAGCACTTTTCCACCAGGATCTAGTATAGTGAGAACGAAGTAGACCCTGGGGAGGGTCATAAACAGTGGAGACCCAGTTACCTTGAGTTACCATGAATTACCACAATTAAGTTTGACCGCATCTTAGAATTTGATGTCCTCCCTTGATCCCATGTTAAATTTGTTCATCCTCTGCATTTACAGATATTTATGCAGACAGTCTGATAATAGCTGAAAACATACTGTCATTCTCGAGCTACACCATCTACATCAAAGCATGGAATGAGGTCGGAGAAGGGCCAGAAACTACAATATCGCTCACCACGGGGGAGCTTGGTGAGTCAACTACATCATCACTTACCATGCAGGGCTCAAATTTGAGAACAAAATCACTTTAGGCTATAGCAGGACTGATGATTCACTGGCTCAAAATTCACGGTCAGAAAAATTAGCTCTGTTACACTTGCGTAACAATTGAACGGGCACCAGTTTCTGTTGTGGAAAATGATCTGTTGCCAAGATTTGATTTCATTAAATTGGTCTGCAATGGTAGCACCTGAATTGGAGCCAGTATAGCACAGATGGAATCAATGACATCACAAACACTGCTTTCTGCCATTAGTACAATGCATATAAAAATTGTCAGGGGTCAGTGTATTTTTAGTAGTAGACGCAATATGGTGAACAATGGCATTAGTTTTTGCCATTATACTTATGAATAACCAATTTATTTTTAGAAATAGACGCTTAGGTGAACAATACAATCTTCGTTACTGCATACTCCCCAGGGAGTTGAGATGGTTCTAGGAATGATATAACTGGCCCGATGACGGGGGTAATAACGTTCATGTGCCGTTATTATTATTGTTATTGTTATTGTTATTGTTATTGTTATTCCACTCCACTCCACTCCACTCCACTCCACTCCACTCCACTCCACTCCACTCCACTCCACTCCATTCCATACGTTGGGCAACATGGGATTGGGTATTAAAGGTTATTTCTCCCAGAATTGGTCAGTATTTACCACAACTGTTCACACATTTTGGCAAAAAATTCTCCAACATTGGGCAACTGTGTAACATGTTGATATGTTGACTAGTGTTGGGCAACATATCAACCGTGTTTGCCCAATATTTCTTACAGTGTACACTTGTTTTGATAATGGTATGATTTTACTTTTTATTTTATATCCGGCATGTCGCGTTTCTCTGTTTTTGTTATGTCTATGTTTCTCTCCCGTCAGAAATGTCGTTCTAATCGGAAACCACACCGGTATAGGCCAAAGTCTATTGGCTCTGCGTTGCTCTGATTTTTGAGCAGGGGTAATAATGTAATGCGCCTTGAGCACCAGTTTGGTGGATACGTGCGCCATATAAGTCCACATTATTATTATTATTATTATTCTCCTCAGGACGATCAGAGCATACTGATCGAAACGTCGAGTTGTACCTCCAGTTCTTTTCAGAACTAATTACTACCGCAATTAGTCTTACTTATCATCCTCACCATGCAAAGCTACAAGTTTTACCTATTATTACTATTACTATTACTATTACTATTACTATTACTATTACTTAAAACTTTTGTTGAAAGAAGAGAAGTACCCACAAAGGAAAGAAAGAAGCAGCCTATATTGTGTCCAAACCCTCTATATAGTTCCTTGTTTGTGGAGATGTGGAGAGTCTGTAAATCCTCCAAAATTAAACACCCAGTAGGTTCAGGAGGCTGTCCTCCAGACCTATTAAGGAGACCGAGGCCCACTACCAATTGTTAATTGTTTCATTATTGTTCTATGATGCAACACTTACAAACTGGTTTGGCGATACAGGGTGATTAGGTCGGTCGGTGAAGCACAAAGGCAAGAAACTGAGGCTGGATCCAGGGGAGTGTATGCCTGGTGTTCACTGACATCATAAATGTAGATAACTGACATCACAAACTTAGATAGATATAGATAGATCCAGTCATTTTTATAGCGCTTTTTCCCAAAATAGTTTCAAAGTATTTTAGCACATTTTGCTGCCATTCCAGGCACTATATGAACTTTATCCTGAAAATGCCCTGAAAATCCATTTTACCGTGAAATAAATAGTTCACAGCAATTTCACAATGACACAACACTGTGAAAATGCCATGAAATATTCTTGTGATTCCTTCGCTGTGAAAACACCATGAACTTTTCGTGGTAGCTCATTAATTTCCGACTAGAGCACCGTGAAATCACCGTGAACATTATTGCCAATATCTGAGGGGAAGAGACACCGTGAAATTGCAGTGAAATTACGGTGCACTGTTATTTCAAGGCAAAACGGATTTTCAGGGTGAAGTTGTTCATAGTGAGAAACACCGAGGCAAACCCCTTTCTCTCTCCTGGGTTCTTTGACAGCATTACCCACCACTCAGGACCTCCAGCTTTACGTCCCATCTGCAGACCCTGATGATATTATAGGGCTCTACTTATTACTTAATGTAATTCTTCTTCTTTGTGTTTGTATTCCGATTTTAGCCCCAAGTGGTTCCCCTAGTGAAGTCAAGCCAACTGATATAACCAACAAGACAATGTCTTTCTCCTGGGGGCTACCAGACTGCGGTCAACGCAACGGTGACATATACCGGTACAGATACACTCTTACCAGCAGTGTTGGAATACCGAAGACAGAGGTCATCTTCGGTACACAGGTGGATTTCATTGATCTTGTTCCATTCACACCTTACACGCTCACAGTGTCTGCTGTGAATACATTTGGTGGTGGGCCAGTTACTTCAATTACGATTCGCACAGAGGAAGGAAGTAAGTATCCCTTGTATTTGTATAGATGATGTGATGTAAACCAAGACTTTCCTGCCCAGTGGTACGCACACACATCCTGTTTTGGTTTAGGCGTGATGGCACTGGTCACATCATGCATAGACGATGCATTGGTCTCTATTATAGTGATGATGGAGATCAATGGAGATCAAAAAAATGATAAGTGCGCATACCACCAGGCAGAAAACGTGACCAGGTCACATCGTCTATTTATTTTATTTATATTCTGTCTATCAAGGTTACCCATAATGAATCTTAAATTGGGTGTGTAATTGTGTGTTGGATCTTTTGTGCATGTCACACACATCCATTTTCATGATTGGGAACTGTGATAAACTGAATTGCATGTGTAGTCGTGGAAAATCCATTTGGGAGGGGGTGGGCGAGTGGGCACTGCTTCCACCCAAAAAATAAAAATTTGGATCTTCCTCTAGAGGCCAAGTAAATTTGTGACCGTCGTGATCCCTTGGTACAACCAGCCGGACATCAACTCTGAGTTTTTGGCTTTGATGTTAAAGAAAGGGAAAAAAAACAGTTGAAATTTTCCACAATTAAGTATAAGACTAAGTCGAAGAAAAACAAAAATATTTACTGGTGTAACTTGGTGTCCAGTTCCATGCTCTTTGGAAAGACATTCTCCCTTCCCCCTGCTTTCCCCTACACAATTGAGAGATTTGTTGCACTTTTCTCATATATTTGTGGACTATCTTTATGAAGTATGAATGCATATGACTATAAATACCAAAAATACTAGCTCTTTGGGGGTTTTAATTTCCATTTTTTTTTTAAATTATCTACCACAACACAGTACCACCAGCGCCCAACGACGTGGTTTTCCTGAACACTGGAAGTGACCAAATTACCGTCAAGTGGTTTCCTCCTAATCCTCCCCATGGCATCATCACCGGCTATGACCTTCGCTACTGGAAGACAGAATCTAAGAACTCAGCATTGGCCGTGAGCATAAAAATCACACATGATCTACAGGATGACTTTCAGACCCGTAACATCACAAACCTTCAAGAAAATACAAATTATTCTGTCCAGGTACTGGACATTTCAATATCAATTTATTATTTATTTATTTAGTTTAATGGAAGGCAAAACATTGGTATTCTAAAAAAAGAAAAACATAAAAGATCACAGTTTTTTGTAAACTGAGGATGCTTAATTGCTTTGTTTTGAATCAAGATATACAATAAACAACCAACCTGTGAAAGTTTCAGCTCAATATGGAGTCGTATTTATTAGAAAAGTGTGAACAAGTATTCACAATTATTACAGAAAACACTTGGAGGAGAAAATTCCTGTCTTTATTTTTTTTTAAACATGCATATTTTGTGTTTTCTCTACAATGAGAGATCAAGGCTATAATAGAAGATAACTGAAAATGTAAATAATGGGACAAGGGGG